>JACCIC010000139.1:1295000-1522301 GCA_018907035.1 Sycobia sp. Sy_11 | reverse complement strand
TTAAAAAATAATTAAAAATCTGAAACAGTGAAAATACTTAAAAAATATTAGCAATAAAAAGTTTTTCAATTTGCTTTTAGGATGACGCTGGTGGTCCATTGATGAAAGTAACTCATAATGGCTTTGAAGTGGTAGGATTGATTTCCGTAGGATTTCTGTCTCCAAATATGGGATTACACATTTTTCTTGCTCCCTTCCTGCAATGGATGAACACTACAGTCTATACATTCGAACATACATACTGAGCAATATTATTTTATACTTCTAACCCATTGAATAAATCACTTTAAATGCATAAATATTGCAAAATACTTCAACAAGAAAATTTAATATATCCTATGTTGTACATTTTAAAAACTAGTAACACACTTATAAATGGTATTGATTATAATGACAAATTCTAATTTTTGGTAGCTTGAAATAAATTTTAAAAAGTACATTTAATAAATAAAAACTTATTTTATTGTTAATATTTTTTTTCTAATGGATATGAATTTTATACTGAGTTTGGTCATATAGTAGAAATCATATAGTAGTTTCTTAAATGTATTAACTGATAAACAAAGATATAAATGGTGAATTTTTCACTACATTGTCAAATGTTGGAATTGTATTAAATGAAAAACTGCTTGGACTAGTTAAACTCATATAAATTAGAAAAAAGTATATTGAATAAGTTCTTTATTTTAACGCTAAGCTAATAATAAAATCCTAAATTCTGCACAGAACATGCTGGATAAGATATATTTATTCATACAGAGTTTAACACCAAGTGATAGAAAGAGGTAGATACTGTCATCTTATTCATACAAATGTATAATATATACGGAATAAGGAGAAAATGAATAACAAGATAATTTGAAGTAACAACTAGTTGCTATTACTGACAATCTAATGGTAACGAAGGATTGGGAATGACTTTTTTGAATTTCAACTATTTTTAACTCGTATTTAAAAGATCTGTGCTGAAAGACGTTCACGCGTTGGCCTAGTTGACATAGATTAAAGATTATATTTTTAGGTTGTGTATCTGTCAACAATTTTGCAGCATGATATTTCAGTATTTCGTTCGGTGTTCTTTATTTTATTGAGTAAGATAATGACAAATTTACAGCCAAATAAACGTCATTTGTGGAAAACGCTGCTTCTATTATGAACGAAACTTATGAGACGAAATGTATTGGTGAATCCATATACCGCGAGTGATTGAGAAGATTCAAAAGTGGTGATTTTTGAAGTTGGATAAAAAGAATGACTCCGGAAACTCGAAAAGTTTTGAAGACGTGGAATTTGATGCTTTGCTGAGTGAGAGGATCTGTATGAGATTCAAGAAGAACTTGCTGCAACAAGCCGTTTACCTGCGCCTAAAAGCATTGGGATTCATTCTGAAAATTCGAAACTGATTGCCGCTCGAATGGAGCCGCGAGACGTCGAATGGCGATTTTGTATGTCTGAAATGTTGCTGCAGCAGTATAAAAATAAATCATTTTTGTACCGTATTATCACTCGTGATGAAAAATGGATTATTATGATAACCTAAACGCAGAAAAATCGTATACATAGCCTGGCGAGCCCGCCCAAATTAGGCCGAAACGAAATATTCATGTCAAGAAGGTCATGCTCTGCATATGGTGGGATCAAAAGGGTGTCATATACCAAAAAGTTACTTCTGAGTGGTCAAACCATCAATGGGCGATCGTACGGAACCCATGAATTCATTGAAGCGACTATTATAGAAAAATAGACCAGAATATGAGACCAGGGATGAGTCCCTCATTTTTTCATCACGATATCGGTCGGCCATATGATACGGCTACAATCAAAAAACTATTTTGAGAATAGTGGATGGGAAATTCTGACTCATCCACCTTACAGTCTAGACTTGGTACCGTCTGACTACCATTTATTTCGAGCAATGCAGGACGCTCGTATAGAAACAGCCTTCAGTTCAGTAAAGACAATCAAAAGTGGTCTCAATACCTTCTTGGATTCGAAAGACGTAAAATTTTTTGTTCAGGGATTCACAAAATGCTAGAAAAATCGGAAAAATTTTAGCTTCCGATGGACGATTCTTTGAATAAAGGATAGGTAACCATATTTTCAATAATAAAATCTCAGATTTTAGGATAAAAACACTGTTTGTTAACCGTACTTTCTAGCGCGAAGAAGGTTCGGAAATTTAGAAATGTGAAGAGTGAAGCGACAGCGGCGGTTCGAGCCACTTTATAATTAGAAGCTTGACAAGCTGAAAGAACGTATTTCTCAAATGGAACCCTAATCAATTACTTACTTAACAATTTTGAATTTGAACATTTTCCGATTTGGATTATGTTTTTTCAGTTACAAAGACATCGATAATAGGCATAGTGAATATTTATTATTATGTAATTATTATTAATGTTTAAGCTAATATTTGAAAATTAAACTATAATTTTATTAATTTTCCTTCTGCCCCACAGACACAGTTTATTTAACTCGACCAACCGTTTAGTCTTCGCATCCTGCGGAATAGTAAATTGTTTCAACAGCTCATTTACAGTCGAGTGAACGGTGCCCTTGTGCAAGACCAGATTATAAGATCTTTTGCAAGGGTTGTCGGTCTACGAGATTCTGTCATTTTCGTTGTTCATTTTCACTCATTACTGATAATGAAATTAATACTTTCGCTTCATTTATTTACAATGATATAATTCTTTCGACCAATACACTACGTAAATCCTATTACCAGCTCAGGTTGGGATAGTCACTGTAGTATATTAGGAATAAAAATATGAGGGAGGATCTCAAGGATTTATCTTCTTTGACTCTTTGCCAAGGTAATGAAGAAGTACGCGCTACTTAGCAAACAATGCGATTTAAAAAATAGGCTAATATTCAATCATGGCAATAAATATTTCACTTATGCTTAGGAAATATTAGTAGTCCTTAGCGGGCTTAATTTTATATCAAATTAATTTGCAAATTACTATAAAAAAAACTAATCTGATGTGATGCCTGATAAATGGTTGAGTCCATTGTTTTTATTTTGTATGCATAAGACGCACATGGCTTAATTCAACAGGCTTGGTTCTAAAGTATATATATATATATATATATATATATATATATATATATATATATATAATTAAAAGTAAAACTAATGTTTTTTTATTTTCTCTCGACTGTTGTACACACACATAAGTATTATCATTAATAAATAAATTTGAAGACGGAAGAATAAAATAATATTGACTTGAATAATTAACTTGAAAATAATATCACGTTACTGAATTCGTCGAAGGTGAGAGTATATTCACCTTAGGCCCTATTCAAATGGTGTTTCATTTGTGCGGATTAATAATGGACCTGCATAATCGACACCTTGTGTAGTAAACGGTCGACTTTGGGTTACTCGGCTATCAGATAAGTTTCCGTTAAGCGGGTGAGCGAGCCTAGGCTTTATACGTTGGCACCTGATACAGGTACGGATTGCGTTTTTAACTCCGACCTAATACCCATACATATTGCAGCAAAACGTTTGAAGTAAGAGTAGGTCCTTCAGGAAGTGTTAATCTATTTACGTGTCGAGTTAATAATATACTCAAGTTGGAAAGGCTCGATAAGATGGGCGGGTGTCTGTGGTCATAAAAAAGCTCCGAATTCGATAAACAGCCGCTGACGTGCAATATTCTGTTTTCCTTTCCCATAATTCGTCTTAATTTATTCAATGCATTCCCTTTGGACATAAATTTCCCTGCCTTTAATAATTCAATTTCTTCAACAAATGCGATTGCTTGAGCGACACAAATCACGGATGCTCGGGCCGCAGATAATACGGAAACAGTGAGGGCGTATACATGTCGATTCAAGCTTTTTTTACGTCTGTATATATTGGTTAATGGGCATAGGCGGTGTTTTTTATCGTATATTTCTGAGTAGAGAAATTTGAGGGAATTGGAATAAGTGAACAGGAGTTTCAATAACAAGACAATCATACCGCGTTATATAAATATGAACTACTTGATTGAGCATAAAAACCTCTTCGGATTCAGAGGAAAAGCCTAATCAAGCATCTGGAATTCTTTTATTTAAACTTTAAATAAGCTATACCTAAGCTGGAAATATTACGAAAAAAAAACAAAATCTATAAAAGAGATCAACGATTAGAAAATTTTATATACCAGAGAATAACATACGCGCGCTGAACAATAAGATACTTACATCTCGCACAAGGAAAGAGTTTAGTTGACCTCTGTGTCGACGGTGACTGATCTCACCACTGTATTGCAAGCGAGTTACTTACGGGTAAGTAAGCGGAACGCCTGGTTCACGCGACGCACGGCTCCATCGCCTCGGATACGGGTGCAGCCCTCGCCCCGTGTGCGTCGGGATAATTCCCTGGCCTGCGGGATTTCGCGTTGGCGTGCGCTCAGAGCGCGTACTTGCTCAACGCCGACAGCGCTTTGACGTGTCTGGTTCGCTGTCGCCTCACGTAAATAGCATATACGCTACGCGCGCAATAGTATATACACACTTGCGCCCATCAACGATAACTCCACAAATTGAAAGACAGAGACACACAGACATTCCAACAGAAAACACTGTATTTAGCACACCATACACCCCAAGTATCAAATGTGAGAGAAATAAAACAAAATACCGAGGAAGAAAACAGGAGCACGATACTTCCTTTTCACGCCGCCACAAGCAGCACAAGAGAGCACCGAGAGAACCACGACTGTTTACTGTCTAAACGTTAATATTAAACTCTCGCAAATCTCACCGTGAATATGTAACGCGATCGATCTTGACGCATCAACGAGGGCCGATCGTGCTACGACTCACCTTTTCCTACCTAAACGGAACATCGCTCGCCCCGACCGTAACCAACCATAACCTACCATTTACGAATTGGGCTTTTCGCTCATTAGAACGTAAGCATCTGAAACTTCGCACGTTTCCTCCATTCTCTCGCAATAAATAATGTAAACAACAATAATATTTCTTCTAGAGACGCAGCTGCCGTTTATGAGTAGCAGTTTCAGTAGCTTATTATTTATTTAATTTATTTTATGTATACATCTTTAATTTATACTCATTCATAATTCTAACTAATTCATGACAGTCATAAAAATCATAAGTTTAAAACCGCAGGAGACCTGACATGCCAGTGTCCTTGACGTACCAGCATGTATACAATCAACAAACATATAAAATTAACGAAAAAAATTTTTATTGAAAATTTTGAAATTAATATTAGAAAAATTCTTAAGAATACTAGTATATCATTTGACTAAGGTTTTCTTGCAAACCAAGTCACGTCTTGTTAAGAACTAGGTCCTGAGTTGTGTGGAGTGAGGGAAATAATTAGACTGTTATTTTGTTTATTTATTATGTGTTTATGTTAATATTTATTAATTTGCGTATCTACTTATGTTTAATGTATTTTTGTCCGTTATTATTAGAAATCTGTTCGAATACTGCATGGTAGTCTGTGCCCGAATTAAGCGGTATTGGCTATCGATTTGATTGAAACTATCTTTTATTCGTCCCATCTGCTCCAATCATTTTGCGAATGAAGGATTAGAAGCGCTATACAATCACTCTCTATGATTTTGTATACTGCCGGCTTCGTAACCTAATCGGGCGACCGAAGACTTTCGTATTCGATCCTCTAAAGCGTCTTTCATACGAGCAACGAGGCCCCCTTTAGCGGTGTCATTGACTGTGACACAAGTATTTTCTTGTGTGAACTACAATGGTTTCAATACAATGATTTACGCAATTCGTCTATCACTTCACTCCAACAGTATACAAGTTTTCTTAATGTGGTTTATAAATCGTTGATATAATTTGTACATTCGTTTGGTAGTACCTTTTAATATATTCGTAATGTCGTATCATTAACATTAATTAGATTAATTACAATGACAATAATATTAGGAGTGTGAATAAGTCTTTCCCGTTTTTTGTAAGAGATGGCGCCACCAATACTGTGCGAGTATTCAATGGTTACATATGTCATAATCAAAGCTTATTCATATGTCAACAATTCCATACTAACACATTAGTTAAAATTTTTTTGCATCATAAATTTTTGATATCGTGAAAATGTCGAAATTTGAGCCGAGTCGACATCATTTGCGGGAAGTTTCACTTTATTGGTTCAATTTGAAGAAATCTGCTGCCGAGACGCATCGATTGCTTCAGGAAGCTTATCGGAGAAGGTTGTGTAGATGATTCAAGTGTTCGCGGATGGTTTCGACGCTTCAAAAGCGGTGATTTCGACGTGGAAGACAAGGAGCGTTCCGGGCGGCCGCAAATCTTTGAAGATCGAGAATTGGCGACTTTGCTTGATGAAGATTCTTGTCAAACGCAAGAAGAACTTGCTGAAGCATTGAGAGTTGACCGAACAACCATTTCCAAGCGTTTGAAAGCCATGGGAATGATCCAAAAGCAAGGAAATTGGGTGCCGTACGAACTGAAGCTGAGAGACGTCGAACGGCGTTTTTTCACTTGCGAACAGCTGCTTCAGCGACATAAAAGAAAGGGTTTTCTGCATCGTATCGTGACTGGCGATGAAAAGTGGATACGTTACGATAATCCGAAGCGAAGAAAATCATGGGAACTACCCGGCCATGCATCATCATCGACGGCCAAGCCAAATATTCATGGCGCCAAGCTCATGCTCTGTATATGGTGGGACCAGCTAGGTGTGGTTTACTATGAGCTTCTGAAACCGAATGAAAGGATCACAGGCGAGGTCTATCGACGACAATTGATGCGTTTGAGCCGCGCACTGCGAGAAAAACGGCCACAATACTCCGACAGGCACGACAAAGTTATTTTGCAACATGACAATGCTCGCCCACATGTTGCACCGCCGGTGAAAACATACTTAGAAACGCTCAAATGGGAAGTCCTACCCCACCCGCCGTATAGTCCAGACGTTGCTCCGTCTGATTACCATCTCTTCAGATCGATGACGCATGGCCTGGCTGACCAGCACTTCCATTCCTACGAGGAAGCCAAAAAATGGGTGGATGACTGGATAGAGGCCAAACCGGTCGAATTTTTTCGCAACGGGATTCGTATGTTGCCAGAAAGATGGGAAAAAGTTGTAGCTAGCGATGGCCAATACTTTCAATAATTCATTTGTAACCATTTTTTCAGAATAAAGGCTCAAAATTTGAAAAAAAACGGGAAAGACTTATTCACATACCTGATAATATTATCAACAACTACGCAACTATTTACACGTTCAGCATGACAAAAATCTGGAATCCGTCTGAATTACTTATTTTTATTATTATTTACAAAACAAACACAAACTATCTTATTTATCCATAGAATTAAACTCATTTAAATTGTAATTTACATAAATAATATGATTCAATCAATCTTAAAAACCAATTATACATTTTCATAATCAAACTATACGTTGTTATGAACAAATGATACATTTTTATAAGTAATTATACTTTTATTACATTACATTGAGTTTTATTAAAAAATTATAGATTTTTATAACATATTACATATTTTAATTAACAAAGTCTATTCCATTACACAACACGTCTTGTGTATCGCAAGACTGAACCTCCTCCGGCATCGTCGCCAGTTCGTAATTTCTTTTTCAAAAAAATAACGTTTTAATTATATCCCCGACACTATATTCACGCTACTTGGCCTAGTTTGACTTTCCCAAAACCGAAAAGATTTAACAGGACCAAGTTTACCACCAACGCAGCGATATAAAAACAGCATTTTATAATTATATCGGATACTTTAAAAGGGATGGATAGACGTATATTATAATGAAAGGGCAATTGTTTTATGAATTAGATGTGAATATAACAAATATGTTAATGAATTTTTTGAGAAAAATCGTAAAAATGACCTTTTAAACCGATAATAATGAAATAATAAAGGTTACCTTTTTCAAAATAAACTTTTAACAAAAAATAATTCTCAAGATTATAAAATAATACTAATACTGCATGGAAAGAGCATTTAAAAAACTTTTCGATACAATAGGTTCAGGTCTCAATACATTTTTACATAAGACTGACAATTTTTTATACAAACACAAGTTTTGAATCTTATCGATACCCAAACAAATTTGTTCACGAAGTTTACATATATCAAATTTCAGCAGAAAATATGTTCTATTTATCATTTATTATAATAAAAATGAAAAACATTTTCAGTAACGAAACATTGAAAATTGTTGAAAAATTTTAGTAAAAAAATTGAAAACCATATGCATTTAGGATGACACAGTTCTCGCCAAATTTGAGACTGTATCTTCAGCTTTCTTACTATGTCGATTAGATCGACACTTCAATTCGAAGATATAATCATATAATATGAAAAATGCTGAGAAAGTATTCATTCTTATTATAATCTGTCAAGTAAGAGCGGGGTCGTGTTAATTTATAAAAAAATTTATTGGACGAAACTTTCATAATTATATATACATTTCATATACATTGTATACATTACAAACGATGATGAAATTCGGTCAATAATGTGTTCAGTCGCCACCGGCGTCGATAATTGCTTGGCATCTCCGAGGCATGCTTTCTACTAATTTGACGGCGTATTCTAGTAGCGCATTGGGTAAGACAACTGCTTCAAAGTGTGCGTGCTTCTTCCACGAAACTTCTGCTTAATATATGCCCACACATTGCCAATAAAGATTGCATTGGGCGACAGCGACGGTCAATCCAATGTAACGATGCCAGATGGAGTCTTCCACTCAGTACAGAGCTTGCTGTGGTGTTTATGATCATTGTCCTCTTTTAGAATCCAATCTTTCTGATGAACCATCGATTGGCAATTAGGTATTTGGAGTCATCTTCATTTTTTTCTGATGAAGCATCGTTAGGCATTCAGATGGCAGTGAAGCCTTTTTATTGATTTTTATCATTTTCTCGGCATTTATGTTGTAAATAAAGAATTTCAAAGTGCTGAATGTCTGCTTTGAGAAGCAGCTCTAAAGATGTACCTTTATTCCGTGTTTTACGGTCCGCTGAGCTATTGGTAAAAGTTGACCAGGCTCGCGTGAAGACACAACGTGCCCATATAGAACATTCATCAGTAAAAATGACATTTTCAAAATCTCTAACAATGTTTTCATGCGCCAAAGCGAGTCGCTTTGCCACATGTTTTTCAGTCAACAGAGGCTTCTTCATTGCGTTGCGCCATTTCAGGCTCAAGTACTAGATTGTGCCATAACTACGAAGATGGATTCGGATAGTTTCGTAGGATATATCTCAACCTTGTGTCATTAATTTTGCTTGTCCTTGCCCCAGTGTTAAAGCAGAATTCCGAGAAAACAGATTTACTATTCTTTCTTCATCTTTTTTGTACACTTTTGCTATCGAGCCACGTTTTGGTAAATCATCAGTTTGAGCTTTATATCGCTGTACCCACTTCTATATAAATGCTTTTGACCTTCTCATATATTGAACAGCCGCTGATTGCGACATTTTGGAACATTTCGGGTGGATGCAAAGGAACACAGCCTCGTAGGGCGACGCGTACTTAGCACTCATGGCGTGTAACGTAATTTTCTTTTAAAAGATCAACGACAACTGAATTTTTGTTAACAATGCATCAAAGAAAAAGCTTTCCTCTATCAGGAATTAGAGCGAAATCTTTCATTACCTGTCGGTAAAGTCCACCATGCTCTTACTTGACTGACTGTAATAACATTGATTTATTACTCAACCAAAGACATTTGTATAATGAAAACATTCTATTAATGTATTAAATTTTTGTAACTATATTTTATAGCAGGCTTGCTATAAGGCTTCCACTTGCCTAAATAACAATTGAGTATTATTAAAACATTATTTTTTTCTTTTCGCGTTCTTACTTTCATTCCCTTCCACTCTTTCTTAAATACTATAATGACAGTAACTCTTCATCTCACTGGATAAGTTTTACTTATTTGGACGAATAAAACTAGAGCACAAATACCATAATTTTTCAATTATTGATGACTTAGGCCAAATATGGTTTGTACGAATATCAGAATATTTCAATTTTTCCTTTAATACAAAACATACAAGAATATGTATGAGGCAGTTTCAATATCAAAATTGAATTCATTTTTTCTTCATCGTTATTCAAATGTATCTGATACTGGTCCATTAAGCCAGGTTCATCATGAAAGATATCACACGATTTTCCTTCTGAAAAGAACTATAATTTTTTTTAATAATGCACTATGTACACTATTTGTTATCACAGATACATTAAAATAATGCATGTTATGTATATAATGTAATTATATACTTGTACTGACACCATTTTATATGCTTATTTCATCATTTATTTTATTGCACTCTTTTTCTCATTGCCAAGTGAAGTTTATATTTTCATACTCAGATAAGACTTTTATATGTTCTTTTACATTAAATCACATATTATTCATTTTTAGTTCCAAATCGAAGCAATTCAAAGTCAAAAAACTTTAATTTATACATCGCATGAATTTATACGAACAGACGGTCGGGCTCGAATGCTTAACTACGTTTTCCTTGTTCTTGATGATTTATGCTTTAGTAAAATTAGTTCAGTTGCAGCTAGCCAATATATTAGGAAAAATGAAAATCGTGAAAAAAAGAAATGCAGACAAGATTTCATCCAGCACAGAATGAACTAATTTTTTCCCGGATGTAGTATTCGCGACTGTCACACAAATAAAAGAAATTTTTTTATATTTATAATCTTTATATAATCTAACGAGTAACAGTCCAAAACGTATAATTATCATTGCTTCAAAGGTATGCTCCTGTTATCATATGGCTTTCGTCAACTTCGGTATTCTGTTCTATCACCGGATATTAATGCAAGATCCAAACATCGAGAAGATTACGCAAGTACAATTATCATCGTGCTTTAGATTCTATAGCATAGTCGAACCATCGAAAAGCAATGAGCACAATCCAACAAACCGAGGATCGCACGTTTTTTTTAATACGAAATATTCTTAAAGTACAATATGTTAAAGATTCCCGTCGAATTGAGATTTTAGACAAACGCTTGTACTGTCATCTTTTACGAAAACTCACGGCACCTTTTAAACTACAAGAGGTTATTCTACATTATTAGACATTTCAAATCTTAAATAATATTACATGATCGTCTCCCATACAAATTCAAAAATTTAGTTTAATTATTTAATTTCACATTAGGTACTGAATTATCTTCTTAGACTATAAATATGTTTTACCGAATTTCGCAAAGAGATAATGTGATAGATCTCACTTTCCGCTACTGAAACAATATATAGATTTTGTTTTTATAATGATTCATAAAAACTCGACATTACAAAATCGAACTTGTCATTTACATAGAATCAATTATACATAGATAACTTTATTATCTGCGATGAGAACTGCCCTAAACGATAAGTACGCATAAAATACACATAAAATACGTATATAAAATACGTGCCAATTGAGAATTCTAGTTGTTTGTCAAGATGTCATTAAGGCTGATCATATTTTTTTGTCTTTCGACTATTGTATACACAGACACACGTGAGTTTTATATTTCAAAATTTTATCTCGATATAGAATGTTGCTCAAATTTATTAAATTAGAATCTTGTTCAATAATCAAATCTTTGTGAATTTTTTTTATTCACATAAATCTTTAAATTATCATAAAACTTTATCAAAAAAGAATAAGAAAAAAATGCACGTAGAATACGTCAATAATCTACATTTCTAATTAGAATTTCTGAGTTCCAACAATGTCTCATAAATCTGTAACAGGATTTTTTTTTTGATTATGAAATTGTATATACACTTTATATATACTTTCAGTATATACAGTAATATACTTGTTTAGTATACGTTTATTCACTAAACTTTATAAATCTTTGTATTATATATGCTATAAAAATTAAAAAACACTTATGTCGACTTGCAGTTCTATGATAATGAGATATAACTGTCCTCGTTTATAATTGCCCCAGTAGAATCTGCTGCAGTAGTCTAGTATAACAATTATAGAGGTATAATATAAAAATTCTATATTTCAAATTCTAGGGGGCCTATTATAAACAAAGACGGTCTGATTTTCTTTACGAGATTAAAAAATGAAAATCTTTATTAGTTCCACATGCGCTATAAATTATCTCTGCCTTATTATTCCTGCAATCAAAAGGTATACGTTACATGTAAATATACAAATTCCTTTATAGCTTTTGAAAATTTAAAAAAAAAGACCAACTAAACGTATTTTAACTTTGACATAAGTAGAGAAATTTCTAGAATACACAAATTCATTTCATAACGAAACGTATATTAAGAAAGAATATTAAATACAATTTTCATGTAAACGTCTGAAGATTGTTTCTTCCATGAAATGAGTAGATTATTTATTGCCTTAAAATCTTATTAAACTAAGTAGGCATTTTTAATTAACTATTTTTCCAGATAGCATGACTCATTACTGTCGCATCATAGTTATGGGAAATGGTTAGGTGCTAATAAAAGTAGTGAAGAAGGTCTGCATTCATGCACGACATGAACATAACTGTACGTAGCTGACATGTAAAAATCACCACACCAACGAGATCAAAGTTATCCAGTGTAAAAAAAATAAGATAAATCGCTATTCACAATATTTACATAATACGCGCAGAGTGCGATTGACAACAATTCATAAACAATTTTGGCCACCTGACAGAGTCAATGCTAAGTTTATTCTTCTTCGTACGTAATAATCGTGTGTCTACTACTTCTTACAAGATATCATTGCTGCAACCAAACATCGTTTCTGCTATTGCAGGAAACGTGGATTACTATCTTGGCATAACATTCTTAAAAATGGCAAATAGTGACGATGGTTAAAAAATAAGCCCTGCAAAATCTTTTCTACAATAAATAATTTTCCTGCGATATCTGTAATAAAAATAAATAATAATGATAGAAACACAAAATTTAAGAATATGAACGTGATGAAAAGAATATTTATTCGCGATTCATTCTTCTCTTACGCTACATCACTGCAACATCTTTCATATGGTGATTTTTACGTAGAAACTACTTAAGCTCTGATGCATTTCTGACACTAATGCAGATATTTTTCATGCTCAACCAACGCTATAACAATTACATCTTTAGTATTTCTAGGAACAAATACACTAGTTGCCAAAACTAGATCACTGCGACATGGACGTTTTAGTAATGAATCATGCTATTTCGCTCCTTCATTAATCGTTATCCAAATAGATATTGTAAGTACTTCTTTGACAAGCAATCGTATCACTTCTGGCTAAATTTTCTGATAAGCTTTTCTCTTGATGTGTAGTTTGTACATTGTTTTCGAGCCTCGCTTAAGGTATGTAATTTAACTCAATCCCTACCTTTACAGATTTTGAAAAACGAATTTTGTCAGGTGAGAAATCAGTGAAGTATGCTTATCCCAATGCAGTAATAGTATATGCCGTTCATCGGGGAGTACCGAACATGGGGTGCGTATTCTGCACTGGCACTATTTACAATAAAGATTGGATTTTAGTTACGGGACTATGCGCTTCCAAAATTGGTCCTCATTGGCCGATTCACAATGTTAGAGTAGCTGCAGGTAAATGGAATATCAGTGAAGCAGAACCATTTCAGCAGATACGAACAGTTATATTTACACGTATACACCATGACTTTGACATCGTACAGTAAGTTTATAAGTATCTATAATGTATATATATATATTCTACCTGAGGGTCGTGATATGCACCTATGGACGATGGTAGAAAGCGTTTGATAATGGAATTGTAAAAAATGTAACTTGATAAGAAGTTAATTGAGCAATCGAACTTTTAGACTCTGCAAATGTATTATCTTATACTGCTTTAGTGCTTAATACAAAAATCTCTTATGGAAACCGAAAAATTATGATTGTTTGCATTCAATCTTAAATAAATAAAATATGGATAATATAATCTTATCCTAAAAACGATTACCTTATGGTAACCTTTTTTACTTCAACTTCGTTGTCGTTGACTATGCATGTAGAACTTGAGATACAAACCTTTTGATTTATATAAAAAACAAAGAAACGCCAAAAATATCGTCAGTAATTCGATGCTTTCAGTAGAGATATTGAAATTATAATCTGTTTATGGTTATTTGGTATCTGTCATGTTTTCGTTTGAGTTCTAAGTAATTGTTTTATGAAGAGTATATATATAATATAGCGTTATATATCAGATAAAGCTAATATTTTGTCCTTCATATACGTCAATATTTCATTGCATGATGGTTCAAAATTCTTTTTTCTGGGAATATTTATAATACACGTTTCATCTTCCTAAGCCAAAAGCTAATATATTGCACTCAACACATGATCGACCCTTCCCCATGATCATTTTTCTAGAGTAATCACCATTTTCAAGTGATAGTCTTCTAAATGTTAATGATTATATTAACTTATTGCATTTAATTTGAAAGCCATAACTAAAAAATATTGCAATATAACAAAGCTTTGATCTAAGAATATATATATTAAGATGTGTGTGTGTGCGCGCGCGCGTGTGTGTGTGTGTGTGTGTGTGTGTGTGTGTGTGTGTGCTGAATAAATATGTATATACTGGATACATGCTGCACCTATCTTTACGAAATTTTGAACCCCTAACTTCTATGAAAAAATAATTCTATATTCTCTGATATTACGAGATTTATATAATAAATACATTATATTATACCTATCTACTAAACTATGTATTGGATAAACCTAAAGAATAACGCCATCCATAACACATATAATATTATACGTGGTCTACAGAATTGTGCTGCTGAGTTAATTAAGTGTCATTGATTGTGTAACCAAAGTTGGCTGCCAAAATAGC
This sequence comes from Sycobia sp. Sy_11, assembly GCA_018907035.1. Classification (NCBI taxonomy): domain Eukaryota; kingdom Metazoa; phylum Arthropoda; class Insecta; order Hymenoptera; family Epichrysomallidae; genus Sycobia; species Sycobia sp. Sy_11. Next base: position 1,507,451 of record JACCIC010000139.1, on the reverse strand, counting down.
TCTTTATAATCTTTAATTAAGCTACAACATTCGAATTGTTAGCTGTCAAATGAAAAACGAATTTTTACATTACTATAACCTCAAAATCTCAACTTCAACATAATGTGTCGGTTCTCATAATGTAAAATATCTGATATAAAAGAGACAGTCTCAAGAAATAAATAATCCACTTTCTAATGATGAAATATACTATTTAAGAATGTCATAAATATATAATAATTTATGTATTTATCGTACGTACTGGATAGAGCACATTACTAGATTGTAAATGAAACATATTTAATAAAATGTAATACATTAATAATAAATTAACTTTTTAGAATTGGAAAATCTATTGATTTAGGTTTACTCAAACTAAATGAGTCCTTAGTATTCAACACCTTTTTAACGGCGTTGCCATTTGCAACAAATTTGGTATATCCCACAGGCTATGGGGTCATAGTTGCTTGGGGACCCACAACAGAAGAACAATTAAGTCGTCAAGAGAAATCAAATTATCAAAATGTCTTGGGGGTAAATATCTTGCCAGTCGACGTTTGTAAAAATGCTGTAATAAGACTGTTGGATACGAACGGCCAACCCACTGGAGATGATGCCTTTAATCGTTTTCATTTCTGTACTGGTACACTCTCTGAGTTTCCAATAGGCCCAACCTCAGTAAGTGTCACATTTATTTTAGTAATATATTTTATTTACTATAATATTTTTTTCGTAAAACTACGTTCCAAAAAGTGACATAGATCTAAAACCCGTGACTGTAAAATGCTTGCTCATCACAAATATTCAATGTTGCATCTTTCTTGAAATGTTGATGTCCACATCGTTAAAAATCAAGTATATCATTAATTATTTTGCATTTTATTGTTAATATTTAATCGAATAAGGATTAAATGTATTTTGGTATGACTCTTATTTTTCTAATATCGAAAAAACAGATTAAAATACGAGAATTCTCTTAAATATTTGAAAAATAAAAATAAATAAATTAACAGAATTATAATATTAAATATTGTATTTGGCGCTACTCTAAGTAAACAATTTTGTTATCTACTTAGCGTATCAGTAATATATATTGTTCATATAACTTTGAGAATATCTTAATTAGCATTCCTCTTATACCAGTTTTATATCAGAAAAACCTATATCAACTAATTTTTTTATTTGGATTATAGAATTAGCATATCTGACTTAAAAAGTATATAAAGTTCTGAAATAGTGAAAATACTTAAAAAATATTAGCAATAAAAAGTTTTTCAATTTGCTTTTAGGATGACGCTGGTGGTCCATTGCTGAAAGCAACTCCTAATGGCTTTGAAGTGGTAGGATTGATTTCCGTAGGATTTCTGTCTCCAAATATGGGATTGCACATTCTTCTTGCTCCCTTCTTGCAATGGATGAACACTACAGTCTATACATTCGAACATATATATGGAGCAATATAATTTCATACTTTTAACCCATTGAATGAACCACTTCAAATGCATAAAGTTTGCAAAATACTTCAATAAAAAAATTTAATATATCCTATTTTGTACAGATTAAAAACAAGTAGCACACTTATAATTGGTATTGATTATAATCACAAATTCTAATTTTTGGTAGCTGGAAATGAATTTTTAAAAGTATATTTAATAAATACAAACTTATTTTAATGTCAATATATTTTTTCTCAAAGAATCACAATAAATCTTTTACTTTACCTTTTTCTAATACATATAAATTTGATATTGAATATGAAAAATCAAATAATAGTTTCTTTAAATGTATGAACTTACAGACAAGGATATAGAATGTGAATTTTTAACAACGTTGTCAAATGTTGAGATTTTATTAAATTAAAATCTGATTGTAATAGTTACACGCATATAAATGAGAAAAAAGTATATATATATATATATATATATATATATATATATATATATACAGAAACTAGCACCGAATGATAAAAATAGATATAGATACTGACATATTATCCATAAAACTAGTATAATGATATACAGAAAAAAGGAGAAAATGAATATCAAAATAATTACAAGTAACAAACTAGTTGCTAATAGTAATGACAATCTAAATGGTAGCAAAGAATTGGGAGTGACTTTTCTGATTTTCAACTATTTTTAATTCATATTTAGAAGGTCTGTGAACTGAAAGCCGTACATACTTTGACCTATTTGATATAGATGAGACCTGACTGAGTCTGTTAATGCTGAATGACTTTGTTAGCACCGAGGACTACAATCTTCAATATCACGTTAGAAATGTTAATTGTGAGAAATTTCCCTGAAATTATCTATAAAGAGTAGTTTTGGGTGTACACGTAAGTTTCCAGCGTTTGTCAAAAGATGGCGTCACCAGTTGATCCCGACAGAAACGTCAGACCTGATGTATTATATTTCTAGGTTGTGCATCTGTTAACAACTTTACAGCATTATATTTTGGCATTTCTTTCTCTGTCATTTAGTTTATCGAGCCAAATAATGGTAAGTTTCCAGACAAATAAACGTTATTTGTGGAACACGCTGCTTCTATTCTTTAATATGAGGAAAAGTACGACTGAAACCTGTTATCTTCATTCAGAAACTCATGAAACGGAATGTATTGATGAATCGATATGCGCTGAGTGGTTCAAAGGGTTAAAAAATGGCGATTTTATAGTTGAAGATAAGAATGGCTCCGAAAAACCGAAATGTTTTAAAGACGAGGAATTCTATGCTTTGCTGGATGAGACTCCGTGTCAGATTCAAGAAGAACTTGCTACATCCTTGGACGTCACACAAGCGTAAACTAGCGATTTATCTACGTCTAATAGCATTGACATTCATTCAAAAAGTAGGAAACTGGGTGCCGTACGAATTGAAGTCGCGAGACGTTGAACGGCGATTTTGCATGTCTGAAATGTTGCTACAGTGGTATAAAAATAATCATTTTTGTATCGTATTGTCACTGGTGATTAAAAATGGATTTATTATGATAATCCTAAACGTAGAAAATCGTTTATACACAGCCCGTCGAGCCCTCCCAATCGCCGCCGAAATAAAATATTCACGTAAATATGATCATCTGATCGTGTGATCAAAAGGGTGTCGTGTACTTAAAAAATGCTTCGTAGTGGTCAACTCGTCAAGGGATTACCGTATACAATCCAACTTATTCGTTTAAAGCGAGCATTACAGAAAAAACAGCCAAAATATGAGACTAGGCATGAGACCTTTATTTTTCATCACGATATCGCTCGGCCATACGATGCGGCTTCGAGCAAAAACTGTTTGAAGAATAGTGGATGGTAAATTCTGACTGACCCGCCTTACAGTCTAAACTTGGCACCGTCTGATTACCATTTATTTTGAGCAATGCAGGACGCTCGTACAGGAATACACTTCAGTTCAGTAGAGAGAATCAAAAGTGGTCTCGTTACGTTCCTGGGTTCGAAAGACGCCATTTTTTTGGTCGGGAATTTATAAATTTCGAGAGAGGTGGTAAAATTTATAGATTCCGATGTATGATACTTTGAATAAAGACATAAAGTAAATTGATATTTTTGAGTTTATCTTATCCAAAATTGACAATGGCAATTGTCTCCCAGTTTTAACATAAGTTCTTTTTGACCCACCTAATATGGTTTGCAAAAGCGATCCTATACTGCAAGACAAATTTAATCTTGCATTTGATAATGGTTTTAAAATCATTATAAGTAGCATAAATATGGATAGCCAATTCCATGAATGTAAAGAGAAATTGATATATAAACTTCAAAGACATATAATAAAGTAATTGTGACATCGCTTTACGAAGTTGTATTTTGTGATATGGAGAGCGAAAATTTTTAAGCGTTAAAACTTTGTAAAATATTTCGATATTATTTTTTCATGTTATTTGTCTATACCGTACTTTCTAGCGTAGACAAGATTCACGTGAATCTGGAAAGTGAAGCGACAGCGGTTTCAAGCCAGTTTATAACTAGAATGAAAAGCTGAAAAAACGTATTTCTCAAATCGACTCCTAATCAATTACTTAATAAACTACATTATTAATTCAGTTTTTTTATAGTATTCTATTGTTCAGTTTTAACCCATCTTGAACATTTTATCTTCATAAATAAAAACCTTCCTACGTCGTACAATCGAACGTCTATGATATAAATTCTCGAAATTCAAACACGTAAGTCCATAAAAATTGTCTCAAGGCAAATCGTAAAAAAACTAAAGTAAACCAAGATAAAGTAAAGCGGAACGCAAAAATACTCTGAAATAATGAATGATGTATGAAATCATTCAATTTACATGCTGTTCCATCCATCAAGCTTCCATAATATAGCGTTTTTCTTCGCTTTCGGGATTTTACACTTAGATCGCTGGATAAAATTTTCTCTATATTGGTCCAGAAATAACAAAACATATCTTACAATCTGTACGCAGTATTTGATACACGTTAAATACCGTTATCTCCAAACCCTTACCACCTAATATGGCTTTCAAAACCGATCCTGAATTCCATGACAAATTAAGTCTTTCATTTGACAATATTTATAAAATCATTACAGGTAACATAAATATGGATAGCGAATGGTATGAAATAATTCAAAGGCAATATAAAAAAGTAATTTTGACATCTCTTTTCGAAGATGTACTCTGTGATATGGAGAGCGAAAAATTTTAAGCGTTAAAACATTGTAAAATATTTCGGTATTATTTGTTAACCGTAATTTCTAGCGTGGAGAAAGTTCGAAAATTGAGGAATGTGCAAAGTGAAGCGACAGCGGCGCTGTGGTAAAACCACTTTATAATTAGAATCGCGACAAGCTAATCGATTACTTAAATAACAATTTTGAATTTGAACATTTTCCAATCTGGATTATGTTTTTTTCAGTTTACGAAGACATCGAGAAGACTTCTGCGCATGAAATACAGTTCCGTCTTAATGCACAGGTATTTATATTATGGAGAAATCATAATACTCTGTTTTCAGACAAAAATGGAAATGGTAGTCTGTCACTAGGCATAGTAAATATTTTATTGCTACTTTAGACTTTAAATACGTATCCCAAACTTGACTCTTCTTGGCATACTTGGCTTCTAGATTTATTTGCATTTATTAGTATATTATTATTGGTTTGTTCAAATAGATTTAAATGAAACACTTTCCTTTATAATACCCATTGCACTGAATATGGGAACCGTGACTTCACTGTTGCCTTTGTCGATATATTCGTTTCAACAACTCATGTACAGTCGAGTGAACGGTGTCCTTGTGCAAGACCAGATTATAAGATCTTTTGCAAGGGTTGTCGGTCTACGAGATTCTGTCATTTTCGTTGTTCATTTTCACTCATTACTGATAATGAAATTAATACTTTCGCTTCATTTATTTACAATGATATAATTCTTTCGACCAATACGCTACGTAAATCCTATTACCAGCTCAGGTTGGGATAGTCACTGTAGTATATTAGGAATAAAAATATGAGGGAGGATCTCAAGGATTTATCTTCTTTGACTCTTTGCCAAGGTAATGAAGAAGTACGCGCTACTTAGCAAACAATGCGATTTAAAAAATGGCATATATTCAATAATGGCGAAAAATGTTTAAATTATGCTTAAGAAATATTACCATTCCTTAGCAGACCTAATTTTATATCAAATTAATTTGCAAAGTACGATAACAAAAACTAATCTGATGTGATGCTTGATAAACGGTTGAATCCCTTGTTGTTATTCTGTATGCTTAAGGTGTACATGGCTTAATTCAGCATCCACCAGGTGGTTCTAAAATACATATATATATTTCAATAGAATTAATTTCCATATTATATTTTCTTTATAAGATCAAAACAGTTTTTAGATATATAAAATACGTTTTAATTAATCATTCTTATCAATTATCAAAATGAAATTAATACTAATGTTATTATATTGTCTTTCGAGTGTTGTACACACACGTAAGTATTATCAATAATAAATAAATTTTGAGCGGAAATATAATAAATTAATATTGAAATTTTATATTTTTGTTAAAAAATCATGTAAATTTTCAATTAATATGGATATTTAATATAAAATTATATTTGCATATTTTTAAGTTAAAGAATATTCATGCTCCAAGAGCTGAGATTACTAGCATGAACAAATAATGAGCATCTATTATAGATTTTATAAAAAGTAATATGTACTTTTGTAGCGGATCCTTTTTTTATCAAATTTACAAACTTTCTACAATATTCTTAGAATTTATGTTTTCGTTAGATTACTTCAATTAATATTAAAGTTTCCTGCATAAAAATGGTGTTTATTTTTCTTTTAATTTTTGTATGAGCTGACGTATTACTGCGACATAAATTTTCTTTAAAAGGGTAAAATATTTTAAAACTTTTGTGAAATTTCAAATAAGTGCATTACATATTGCGTTAAAATACTATTAAAAGAATTATTCCAGCTCTACAATTAATTATTTTTCCGGGTTAGATACAACATAATATTGCGAGTACACATCGTTGCTAGATCAATGAAAAACTGTTCTAATGATTTAAGATTTTCTCGGATCAAAAGTCAGGCTATTAACTAAATCCCTATTTTCACAGATTTTCAAAAGCGAATCTTGGGAGGTTCTGAAACTGTGAGGTACTCGTTCCCAAACACAGTAATCGTATACAGCGTTCGTGATAATCCACGAGTAAGGCCGATATTCTGCTCTGGTACTATTTACAATGAAGACTGGATTTTAGTGACAGGACTTTGCGTTTCAATAATAGGCTTTGGTCGCCCACATCAGAATATTAGAGTAGCTGCAGGCAAATGGAATCTCAGTGAAGTGGAGCCATTTCAGCAGATACGCACCGTAATATTTACTATCATTCACAATCAATTCGACACACTTGCGTAAGTTAGAGGTCTATTATAAGTTATTGTAAAGTATATGTAGCTGGTGCTGATTACATCAACATAAACCTTCCAGCTGTGTATTGAAAAATTTTCACACTTACACGTAAATTAAAAAAAAATATTCCTATATACTTATTTTGATTATATTATTATAACCCTTTTTATCTTTACATTAGCGGTCTTACATATGACCTTATTTAAGAAATTATATTAAAGTCGATGTTTTTTGTACAATAATTAATATGGCTATTAATATAATTATTATGGCTAATTATAATTACTATTGCCAATATTAATATGGCTAAGTAAATATAATTCCTATGGAACACCTCTGAGCTAGCATAGCAAGGTGATGTAAATTAGTAAAATGAATTTAATTTAACACATCATTGCAGTATGTGTAAGGTGGTAGACAATTATTTTTGAACAGAATTGCATCTGTGCACATGTGGTTAGACTAGAACTAAATTTAAATATGCATCTCCAAGTTAGTACTTAAATAAGGTCAGCAACAGCTTTCTCAGAAGATGCCATAAATTTATCGGTATTCGAGGATGTGGGTGATGTAATTGAAAATATGAATTGGTCATTTAATTATTTAAACTCAATAGGCAATATACGAAACTAAAACAATAGAAATAAAACATTAATATAAAAGGATAGAAGTAGTGATAAGATTATAATGATTTGAAACCAAAAATCCACAAGCAACAACTTTACAATTATTTTCAGTCTCATAATAAATTATCTAATAGTTTTCATACTTCTGCTTATTGATAACAACCATTAAAAACATAACACCAGAATATTACAGTCTTGAACAAAGAAAAAACATTAAATGATTATGTTACAGTTCATTAATATTCGAACATGTCGCGATCCTATTTCAAAGTACATAATTAGGCAGTACGCAATAGACTTGTGTTGATACTTGCCTCTTTGGACGAAGATAGCACTCCTTGGTGCAATCGTATCTTTCAGTCAATTGGCTTACATTATTGCTTCACAGACGTGACTTAATTTATCATGATATAATTGTTACTGAAGCAGACTATTGAGTGATTTTACCAATTTTTCTTGAAAAATCGATACCAACCGCTGATAGATGTTTTCATCTGCATATGCAATAATATTCGTTTGTGTGAGATCAATGCTCTCAATATAATTTTTAAAAAAATAGTAAAACAATGATTAAGATAATAATAATTATAATAATAACATTAGTAGCCGTGCAAGATCAAAGCATTCCTATTCTAGTCATTTCACTCTATTTCAGATATAGCATACTTAATACACTGAAAACACGTTAACAATAATTGAACTTTTCAGAATTGGCAGATCCATCGACATAGGCTTACTTAAATTAAATCAGTCGCTGGTATTCAACCTATTTTTGACGGCGTTTCCAATTTCCAAAGATTTATTATATCCCACAGGCTATGGCGTTATAGTTGGATGGGGTCCCTTGACGGACGAGCAACTGTATGACAAAAAGAGATCAAATATTCAAAATTTCCTAGGCGTAGATATCATGACATTCACTGCTTGTAAAAATGCTATCATGAGAATTTTGGCTCTTAATGACCAGCCAAGTGCAAAAGATGATTTTGATAATGTTCATTTTTGCACTGGTACGTTTATAAACTTTGGTCAGGGTCCAGTATCTGTAAGTATTATCTAGAATGTGATTTAGAAAAATTCATGTAAAAAAGACGATTTTTATTGAAAAAAGTAACATTCTAACATCTCACATCCCACATATATACAACTTTTTTTTTTATCAATATCCATGCTTCCAATATACATTAACCTTATCATTCCGTATCAAATTTTCATTTTTATTTACTAAATCCAAGGGTTCAATTTATAATGATATGTCGATTTTTTAATACTAAAAGAAATGGATTTAAATATTTATACTATATTTTAGATGAAAAAATTAAAATATCACTTCGATTTATTTATAATGTTGAGTATTGTATTTAACAGTTGATGTATCGATGTTATAAATGATATAAACTCTTGACAAAACACTGAGAAACTACTAAGAATAACATATGTCATTGACATACCAGCATGTCTAGAATTAATAAACATGTAAAATTAACGAAAAAAATTGTTCTGGAAAATTTTCAAATTAATATTGGAAGAATTCTTAAGAATACTGGTATATCATCTGACTAAGGTTTTCTTGCAAACCAACTCACGTCTTATATATCACAAGACTGAACCTCCTCCGTCATTGTCGCTAGTTCGTGATTTATTTTACAAAAAAATAACGTTTTAATTATGTCTTTGGCACTATATTCACCCTACTTGGCCTAGTTTGACTTTCGCAAAACCGAAAAGACTTAACAGGACCAAGTTTACCACCAACGCAGCGATATCAAAACAACATATTATAAATATATCGGATACTTTAAAAGGGATGGACAGACGTATATCATAATGAAAGGCTTGAAATTTCTTTATCAACTAGAAGTGAATATAATAAATATTTCAATGAATAAATATATATTTTTTGTGAAATGTCATAAAAGTTACTATTTAAATTGATAATAATGAAATAATAAGGGTTACCTTTTTTAAAATAAACCTCGTATACTTATAAGAAAAAAAATAATTCTCAAGATTATAAAATAATTCTAATACTTTTGCAAGGAAAGAGCATTTTAAAAACTTTTCTATACAATAGGTTCAGGTCTCAATACATTTTTACATAAGACTGACAATTTTTTATACAAACACAAGTTTTGAATCTTATCGATACCCAGGCAAATTTGTTCACGTAGTTTACATATATCAAAAACAAGCCGAAAATATGTTCTATTTACCATTTATAATAATGAAAAATGTGAAACATTTCCAGTAACGAAACATTGAAAATTGTTGAAAAATATTAGTAAAAAATTGAAAACCATATGCATTTAGGACGACACAGGTGGCCCGTTCATGAAAGCAACACCCAGTGGCTTCGAAGTGGTAGGACTGACATCCGTAGGTTTTATATCGCCAAATTTGGGACTATACGTTCAGTTATCACACTTCGTCGATTGGATCGACACTTCAATTCGAAGATATAATCATATAATATGAAAAATGCTGCGAAAGTATACATTCTAATTAAATACATTAATTTTTTACTCAACTAAAGGCATTTGTATAATGAAAACATTCTCTTAATATATTAAATTTTTGTAACTATATTTTATGTCTTATGCCTGCCTAAATAACAATTGAGTATTATTAAAATATTATTTTTTTCTTTTCGCGTTCTTACTTTCAATCCCTTCCACTCTTTCTTAAATACGATAATGACAGTAACTCTTCATCTCACTGGATAAGTTTTACTTATCTGGACGAATAAAACCAGAGCATAATTACCATAATTTTTCAATTATTTGTGACTTAGGCCAAATATGGTTGGTACGAATATCAGAATATTATAATTTTCCTACAAAACGGAACTACAATTTTTTTTTAATAATGTACGATATACACTATTAGTTAAGACAGATACATTAAAATAATGCGCATTATGTGGTGCATATCGAACACTATTAACAAGTCCTTGTACTGACACCATTTTATATTTTTATTTCATCATTTATCTTTTATTGCACTCTTTTTCTCATTGTCAAGTAAAGCTTATACTTCTCTACTCAGATAAGATTTTTATATGGTCTTTTACATTAAATCTCATATTATTCATTTCCAGTTCCAAATCGAAACAATTCAAAGTCAAAAAACTTTAATTTAAACATTGCACGAATTGATACATACGACCGGTTGGGCTCGAATGCTTAACTATGATTTTCCTTGTTCTTGATGATTTATGCTTTAGTAAAATTAGTTCAGTTGCAGCTAGCCAATATATTAGGAAAGATGAAAATCGTGAAAAAAAGAAATTGCAGACAACATTTCATCGAGCACAGAATGAACTAATTTTTTCCCGGATAGTTATGTAGTAACGTATTCGCGACTGTCACACAAATAAAAGAAATTTTTTTATATTTATAATCTTTATATAATCTAACGAGTAACAGTCCAAAACGTATAATTATCATTGCTTCAAAGGTATGCCTCTGTTATCATATGGCTTTCGTCAACATCGGTATTCTGTTCTATCACCGGATATTAATGCAAGATCCAAACATCGAGAAGATTACGCAAGTACAATTATCATCGTGCTTTAGATTCTATAGCATAGTCGAACCATCGAAAAGCAATGCGCATAATCCACAAAACGGACGATCGCACGTTTATTGTAATATGAAATATTCTGAAAGTACAATAAGTAATTCGAACGCTAACTAATGCTAAAGTTTCACGTTAAATTTAGATTTCAAGCGAATGCTTGTAGTTACGTCTTTCACGAAAATTCACGGCACCTTTTAAACCGCAAGAGGTTGTTTGTCCACTTTTCTTCAGCTCCTTGAAGTACGCTCGATCAAAAAGCAGACACTGTTAATAAATCAGTAACATTAAAAATCAAAAACACACCTTAGGAGGGTCGTTTTATCGTTAAAAATTCATTTTCACGGTTTCGTTCAACTGGCCTATCACCAAAAGATTCCGACAGTTGCCAATATGTTTCAACTAAGAGACACAACATTAGCATTAACTTACACTACAATTGTATATAATTCAAGTACTAATGTACCTCGTTTAAAGATCGTACAGACGGACCTATACCACCAAGTGTACTTGACTAAGTGACCTAAGTGTAGTTGACTATGTACTTTCTATTACATATAAAAACATAGGTAGGCGATCAATTTAAAGAATATAAATTTAAGACTTCAAAAAAAAATAATAGTAAAAAAATAAACACGATGAAGCAAAAAAATATTTGGATAATCATTTTATTAATGTATATTAAATATGATATATTCATATCAATACTGAAAACATTTATAATTTAAAAGAAATACATAAAAAACGTTATCATTATCAAAGAATACTTCCTGAGGACGAACCGTAGTGATTCGAAAAGTCGGACACCAAAGGTGAATTTAAATTTAAGGTGGTGGAGGTAGTCAGGTTGTCTGTTACTAACATAGAATATTGTTTTTATTATTTTTGTTATTTTTATAAATTATTAATTTTTAATATAATTTATTGTAGTAATAAGTTCTATTGGAAATTCTTCGGAGGTGACTATAAACAAGGATAGTCTGACTGTCATTATTTTAGTTAATATATTATATTATAAAGACTCTAGGACCGATAAAAATATTTATTGATTTAATTCAGAACAGTCGACATAAGTACAATTTTTAATTTTAAATTATCAATTATCGCAATTTATCAATTCACCAAGTATAAATTTAATCAAAATGACACAGCATTTCGATATAACTAATAATAGAAGAAATGTTTTCATTTACGAAAAATGATATTTTATCGAAATTATCTACACCTTTTGTCATTTAAGTAACAGGTGGATAAAACAAGTGGTATGGAATTCTGAATAAGAGCAATGAATTCCTTCAGGGTCGATTCTCAAGTGTTACTGAAATTCAAGTATTTTTCTATTGAAGCAATTTTCGAATAGTGAAAAACAAGATTTCTATAACAGAAACGATTCAATTTCAGAACAAGTCAATCTGTCGGCCAACATTGTGTGTTCTTGTAAAGCTTTTGAATTACTTCGTCTAGCTAATTTCAATGCATCTCTATTATAAAAAATCAGACAGGTTTTAGGAAATTATAAATGACTAGCAACTCCCGCCATGGTTTTATAAGTGCGATAAAATTGCAAGCCTTATCTGTAGTAATACACGTTTTAAGGTCATGCTTTCAAACATTCTGTTATTTAACATATGAAATTTACATATTTGATTGTAAATAAAACTGCTTCTTCAAAGCGAACTACGTGTGCCTTTTTTTGAAAATAATATTGACATTAATTGATTGAAGTATTAAATATATTTATCTGTTTCGCCTCTTCGATAATCTCTAAAAATTCCTCAATATAAGTAAAAACTTTAAATGAAATGACAAATAGTACCGTAATTTCATTAAATTCAACTGAATCAATTTCCGTATTTCATTTTCGTAACTAGTGTGTCTCGTAACAATTTGATATACCTATAAAATGTGCTTCAATTAAAAATTCTTATCAATTATCAAAATGAAATTAAGCCTGATTGTATTTTTTTGTCTATCTGCTCTTGTACACACACGTAAGTCTTAGAAATAGAAACTAATTCATTGGATAAAAATGGTTAATGCTAAAATAATACACCCTTTTTAAAATATTTTTCTTAAATATTCATATTTAAATTCATGTTTATATTTAGTAAGAAATTACATTAAAATATTTTCCTATAAATATATTTTGGAAATCTAACTACACTATTAGATCTTTCAAATATTAAATAATATTACATGATAGTCTCCAATACGAATTTAAAAATTTAGTTTAATTATTTAATTTTACGTTAATTACTGAATTATCTTCTTAGACTATAAATATTTTTTATCGAATTTTGTAAAGTGATAATGTGATAGATCTCACTTTCCTCCACTGAAACGATTTTTTTTTTATAATGCTTCAAAAAATATCGACATGACGAAAAATCGAACTTGTCATTGACATAGAAACAATTGTACATAGATACCTTTATTGTCTGCGCTTAGAACTGCCATAAACGATTCTTATCCGTTTATTATCTAAAACAATAATTTAGTTTATGTACAATACGGAAAAAGTACTTTTATTGATGATTATGTCATTCATCAATTTCCTTAACAACGGATTGTACTTTTTTAGAAAATTCCAAATTACTCGCTTCATTTGCCCGTTAACTTCACACAAGCCCGTAATGAAACACTTATCTGACGCGTGTCTTATATTATTATATAGTATGCGAAACATAAATTCGTCACTTAGTAGGTGATAATTCTTTAATTTATTAATTTTGGTATTGTCTAATATATTTCGTATAACATTATTAAGAATATTGGAACAAATATCATATTTAATGTAAAATATAAAACAAGACTTCTCTGAAATATCTGAAAATTCTATGCTTTTCAAAACGAGTATATTTTATATTCAGATTATAACAGATATTATAAGTATTTTTTTAACAATTTCTTATATTGTGTCTAGGGAAATATTCTCAATAGATTTTGTTATAATTTGATAATATTTTTATCAAGACCATTTTTACATCGAGATTCACGAGGCTCAGAACTAGAACACTAGTCCCCCAGGCAGCCCGAGGAATAAAATAAAGAAATTTGTTTCCGTAGAATATCAATTTATAAAATTAATTTTACAGCATAATTGTTAAATTAAGATACTTAAAATATTTATTGTTTCTAGCTTTTTGAAAGAAATAATAAAAATCAATACTGGGATTTTGTGTCCAAGTCATAGACATTAGTGTCATTAAGATGTACTACTCCATAATCAATGAAAATTTACTACAAGTAGTAAATCTTTCCAAAAATAACGTTCTATTTGCAATTTTTTAACTAAATCATCATCAGCATTCTTTGCATTGCTTAATTTACTTGTTTATTTACTTTATATGAATAGAAACTCATTAAGCTCATATTCTCTACGTTATTCGTTTGTTTTTTTTTATAATTTTTCGAATTGTTAAATTCATAATAACATAATCTATTATATATATTTGAATATACAAAAAATATACGCACATCCAGTCGATGGACAGTAGAATAGCCAATCACATTCTATAGTTTTACCTTTCTTTAAGTGACCACTAAGTAATACTTACTGCAGAATTTTGCTTTCCATCGATTAATTCGCAATGAAACAAATGGTAGTTTCCTTTGCAATGCAATATAAAATTATATTTTCTTTGATAACTCAATGTGCGTCAATTGAAATTTCAATAAAGTATAATGAATTTTTGTACAGAAAAAATAATTTATTATTGTAGAGATCTATATAATAAATTAGATTAAAAATTAAAAATAAAAATAAAATTAATAATGAAATAAAATAATATTCTATGTTAGTAAAGGACAACCTGACTGCCCCCACCACCTTAAATTGAGATTCACCTTTGGTGTCCCACGTTTCGATCCTCTACGGCTCATTCTCAGCAAGTAAATTAGAATCAAAAACCCAGCATGCTACTTTATATACCCTATTCCCACTCCAAATTTATTGGTATAACATTTATAGGTCCGCCACATTCTTGAATTAAATGTGAAATACATATTTATGTTAATAAAGAATGATAAATGTTGTCCAATTTACTTGACTCTCACATTAAATTATTTCATTATTTTGTTAATATATTCTATTATAAAGACTGTAATACCGATAAAAATATTTATTAATTCTCATTATCTTTTCAAATTTACGTTATTATAATTTCTCTTTTCATAGGTTCTGTGAAACGGATCTTGGGGGGTATTGAGACTGTGAGATACTCATATCCGAATGCAGTAATAGTATATAGCATTGAAACAACTCCGAATGCCAGACGGGCATTTTGCGGTGGCACTATTTACAATGAAGACTGGGTTGTTGTTACGGGGCGCTGCGCTTCAAAAATCGGTCCACATGGTTATCCGATAGAAAACATGAGAGTAGCGGCAGGAAAATGGAATCTCAGTGATGTGGAAACCTACCAGCAAATACGAGCCGTCAAGTTTGTTACTAAACATCAAGATTATGATGAAATACAGTAAGTTTATAAGAACCCAATTGATTTATTCAGAATCTTTTGTGGATAATACCTACAGCGTATATATATATATATATATATATATATATATATATATATATATAATGAGTAGTAAGTAAGGTAGCAGACTAATGGTCAAGCGATGCATATACTTTTTGATAGTTGAACAATTTGAAATAAGACAAGAGATGCAAAGACTGACTTTCTAAACGATTTTCCCTACCTGTGGAAACATGGACTATAATATAACTTATTATATCTAATATATAATATTATATATTTATTATAACAATAAATATCGAGAAGGTATATCACCCCTATATTAAAATTTAAGGAAAATGTCACCATTAAACCTGCCAAGTTCGCAAGCGGAATGTAAAAGTAAGCAATAAAATTAGTTTAATTAACGGATCCCCTAGACCAAACAATGAACTACATCTTCTGTATTTGCATATATATATGGTCTTGTGTTCCAAAATATACCTTAGAATTAATGTTACGAATACGTACTGAACGTATTAAACGAAGGTAACGAAGAAGAAGGGGGACGCCATTCAATTACAAATCGTTCCTCTGTCCAATTGCAAGTAGCTGCGGTAGCTTATCGTTCTTTTTGTTCGCGCGCCGTTATATTGCACGCGTACTAACGGGATGCGTTTGCTCGTTTTCTTCGCTTCACATAAAAATTTCCCGCAGAGCAACGCCTGTAAGACGAAGACCATCGGTCGTGTGTCCGGCATTAGTTCCTTCTTGCTTTCCTCGCACAACATAGGGAGACATTTCTGGGACCGTGGGTGCAACCTCGATAGTTAAAAAAGATCAATATTGGTAGAGATGATCTAGCCAAGTATCACCCGCTGATGATGTGAACATCCGTTTCGTATGGCAGTAGCCAGCATTCAATCAAAAAATAGAAGAATGGGTAGTGCAATAATGGCAATAGCCTGCAAAAAATCAAAGGATATAATAATAGCTATAGAAAAAACACGTTTCAAGTAGAAATGATAAAGATATGTCCAACATTGAAGGCTAAGCATCTGACGCAAATAAATATATTAAAATAATGTAATCAATAGTTTTTATAAAAAAATTTAAAAATCAAAAAATTACCGAAATTAAATTTTTTATTCTTTTTCTTTTATCTTGTTCTAATGTACATAAATAGTTTATATAAATATTACTTTATTTGACAAGTTATATATTGCATATACTGGATTAATATTTACTTTATCAAATATGTCTTACATTGAAATCTTATGAACTTGCAGAATAGGCAGATCTGTCGATTTGGGCCTACTTAAACTAAATCAATCACTGGTGTTCAGTGTTTTCGTATTGGCATTTCCATTCTCCAACAACTTACAGTACCCTTCAGGATTTGGTGTCATTGTTGGATGGGGGCCCTCAACAGACGATGAATTTCATCAGAATCGGAAATCAACTGTTTTAAAAATGTTAGGTGTAGATGTGGTAAACTACGAATCTTGTAGATTCGGTGTAAGGAGGATACTACAACTCGACGGCCACCAGTTTACAAATGATTTTTTTGATCAATATCATTTCTGCACCGGTACATTTACCAATGTCTCATTAGGCCCGACATTCGTAAGTTTTTCAAAAAATAAATTGTTGAAAAATTAGATCAAAATATATTAATAAGAATCAGCATAATTCTGAAAAGTAGAAACGAATCTATAAATTTCCTTAAAAAGACCTTTTTCGATGATAAATCGAATTTTTTTCAGAATGCCTTCATCTATTTCACACGAGAAACAAAACTATGTCTCTAAAATGATCTATTTTCAAAAATAATCCAAATACGACTTCAATAAGATTTATTACATGCATATTAGTATAGAATTGCATATAATTGGGCAAATCCAATTAACTATTTTTCAAAAATATATTTTTCGCTCATACAACTACAATTGAAATTTTATTCATCCAAAAGTATTGAAAATTAGTATTGAAGATTTAAATTATAGAGAGCTATAAAAATAATATTTTTTCTATCATATTTGATAGTGCAATTTTTTGAAAATTCTATATCTACTAAAAATACATATTTCTTATTTTATATATTATTAGGGTGACTCTGGTGGCCCATTTCTGCAAGCAACTCCCACCGGTCTTCAAGTGTTTGGAATTATTTCCGTTGGAATTAGACATCCCAGTCTAGGACTATACATTCATGTTTCTCACTTCCTCGATTGGATCAGATCTACAATTACAAGAAATAATCATATATAATAACTGCATAGAAGTTACAATTTTTGAATAATAATGCTGATTTATTACAAATTAAAACCATTAAAATAAATATGATTTTTCTTAAATCATTCTCATTAAAAACTTCTTTGCATATTTTATGTACAAATTACGTATTTAACAAAAATGATGAATTCTAATCATTAACAATAAATTTAAAGTTAAATTACGTATTTTAAAGTTAAATTTAAAGTTAAATTACGTATTTAACAAAAATTATGAATTAAATTAATTACATTAACAATAATTTAATGATTATAGAATAATTTTACATATCATCGAAGAGCAGAAAAAGTTAATAAAATTTAGTTAACATTTGCCAATTAAAACGTTGCAACATAGAACCGTTAATTCAAATTCATCGATATTAAAAAAAAAACTATGCATATGCAAATATAGGTGCATTTGGACTCTTTCAATTAAATTTTTACACGAAATGAATAACACTTTAAAAAGTAATTTAAAAAATAAAAATTCTTCTTCAAATATGTTGAAATTAGAATAATTGTTCAAGTGAATGTCTAAATGTAATCTAAAACCTTTTGATGATAGCCAGGGAAAAGTTCTACAACTTGTCTTAAACGTTTTTCCAACTGAATTTTACTTTCACAGTTATTCATCGTCCAGTTTGAGTATTGTGTATCTACGTATTGTTACATTTTTCATTTTATTTTCTATTTTCTTCTGCAATGATATCAAATTATAATATCTTTACAACTCTTTTTTCAATAAGATATAATTGAAATAGATCAACATTCTTTGCTACCATGCATGAAACCCGATTCCCTTCCTACTCCTTATCTTTATAATATAAAAATAGAAGAGGACTCCAAAAATTATTCTACTTTACTATCATGCAAGACAGATATACATCCAAGTTAAGGCGCATTAATTTTTTTCTTATGCATAACTGATAGAGAAGCATGTAAGAAAGCTCTAATCTGCCAAAACCGGATAATGATACAACTTATGTTCAAGGCAAGTCTTTTCTCAATTAGATAGTAGCGAAAAATTTTGCCAGAGTAAATGAGCTACATTTCCGGTAGATATTTTAAAAGAATGAATATAACGGATTAATTACTGATAAGTAAATTAAGTTTATTAAAAAATATCCAGAATAAAGTCCAGAACAAGTCCAGAATAAAGTCCAAAAAATACAGAATAAAAAATATTAAATACTCTTTAAAGACACTGTAAAGAGTATTAACTCTTCAATAGTAACACAATCATATCTTTACATATAGTCGCAATCCTACTGTATATGAGTAGCCCTGAGTATCCGTGATTGTCTCCATGTAATTGTGTCATATACTTATAAGTCCTCGAAAAGAGGTTTACGATGGCTCGATCGCTAACTAACTTGGTGATCCGAGTTCAAATCCTGGTCTCGGCCGATTGAAACAAGCACCGCTGTAATAATTTACATGTGCTTTGTTTACAAACACATCGTAGACCTCCGTCGCTGATTAGCACCGATATTTGGAAGCATAAATAGAGCAACGTTAAATAACATATAAAAAAAAGTCCGCAAAAATACCTTAGTTCCCTCGCCTAGGAAGCTTTCATGGATTGCTGTCGATTTTCTAATGAGGTGGTATTGTAGATACCTGCAGCCTTCCACGAGGGTGGTAGCCGTGGCATCTACACAGGGAGAGTTGATTCGAGGATAGTCCGGCTGTTACTGTAAGTCGCCTAAGGGTAATAAAGTCGGTTATCCGAATCTAATATAAATACCCAAAAGAACCGATAAGCAGTGGTTAGCATTTTCTATGATTGACCCGAGCCTTGCGCTGCTTTGTCTTGCTTGGTGATAAGCCCTAGTGAGTGGCAGCAGCTTGGGCACTTACGATGCGCAGTGAGGTGGCTCATCACTTTGATACGCTTTGGCATGAGTTTTAAGAAAGCTGGAGCTCTTATGTATATGGCGACGATCTACTACGTTGCATCCGCGCCTTCTACAGCAGTGCCATAATTCGGTTCTGGTTAATCTTTTTCAATGACCATTCTTATTGTCGCAAATCATAGCGCCCCTGTTACTCTTGTAAGGATTGTGCGAGGCTATTACGTGTTACTTCCAGAGAATCGTTTCCTACTGGTGTTCACCTGTCTCATCGGTGTCGATAGTAGGTGGCAGTATAAGCAGCCTCGACATAGACATTATTTGGAAAAATTAATGGAAAACACGGCTACTAAATTGCACATTTCTTGGTAACTCGGGGATTTCAGTGCGGTAGCAACACTGGGTATTTCTATGAGTTCATGACAAGAAGTCCCATAAAAGAGTAAATACAATAAAGTGATATAGTTCGCGAAACTAGCAAATCCACTACTTTACTACTAGGTATTCTATTTCTATGGCGGAATAGTTTTGCGCAGTTTTCTTGAGAAATTATTACTAGTTTTCCTTCCATTTCGAATTGAGTGCTATCTATAAGTGTCCCTAATTCTTGTTTGCTGGCATTGCTTTGTAACATCAACGGCTGTGTATATTCTGGACAGTGGGTACTCGGTTTAAATCGTCTGAAGAATATTTTTTACTTTTGCTCCCAAACCCATCATTGTTTTTCCTTGAACCATTTATTCAGCGGCGCAGCTTGCTTCTAGATATCGAGTAGAAATTATCTATGCCATGAAATGTGTCTTAGGAAGTAGCGTAGCTGTCGTGTCGTAGAAGGAGCGACGAGGGCAATGAGTGACAGCGGTTATTTTTGTTGAATCGACATGGATTTCTTTCTTGTCGATGTAATGGGCAGAATATTTCAGGCATTCTTGGATGAATGTATATCTTTTTCCGTTGAGTCAAGGCTTGTCTTGTAGAGAACGTTCAAATACGGAATCTTTAGTACTTGTACGTGATACTGGAAATTATCAATTACTATAACGATATCATAGAGGTAAGCGAAAGCAAGCGGAAAGTCCTCTTCGTTGATTGCGCTATCTAGTAGGATCTGAAATATAGTGGAGATAGCGTGTTCTTCAAACAGAACTTGCAGTCTTCGGCTTAGCACGGCAAATATGAATAACAGGCAACTGGCGGGAATAAGCTATTCGTTAAATCGATGATGGATAATTACATAGTACCTTTTTTGTCCAGTGTTGCATTGACCTATTAATTGACGAGATAGGTATCTTTCTTTAAGACTAGATTAAGTCATAGAAATTGGATACAAAGTCTTTTCTTTCGGCTTTCTTTGTTATTAGGGTGATCGCTAAGCTTCAAGAGCTATTGAATTTCTATATCACGCCACCAGCATTCAACGTACCTGTTTCCTCATAAATTATCATCTGGGCTTCCGGTGCTGATGCTACTGTCTTATTTGTTGATGACCTTTTAATCTTATTATGCACCCGCCAGGCAAGTGTGAGATGGCACACTCAACCCACCGACTCCTGGCAGTTCGGCACTGATGTGGTGTTACAGATACCTGAGCTCATGCACAATGATCACAGTCGCAGTATCTACGCAGGGAGAGTTGGCCCGGGAATACTAAACCGGAAAATTGCTTTAATCCACCTAAAAATATCCAAATCAGTTACCCAGATCTAATAAAGATACACCAGAAAGTCGATAACGACTAGACAGGCCACCTGGTGATTGTCCTATGTATAAGCTCGTAGCTTCACGCTGGCGTCGTTCTGAGCATCGAGATTAGTACTAGAGGTCTAAAATTATTAAAATTTTACCTGTACAATCGAAAATAATCAGTTTTCAGTTTCTCGACAAAGTTCACGATTTGATCATTTTTAATATTATTCGGAAAAATATAGCTTTATATAGCTTAAAGTTTACACTAAGATTAGACTTGTTTATAAATCGGGAATCACTTTCACAGTTGCGGCGCGAGCGTCTCCAGTGCGTTTGAGTTGAAATTGGAGTTGTAAGTGAAATTGAAAGCGGAGTGGAGGAGAGTAAGGACAATCGTTGTAATTATTACATACTCAGAGATGATAATTTTTTATTTTTATAGGTCATCCTATACACTTTTATAAAATTTAGCTTGATATTAACACCTTGTTTCAATGGTTTGTATATAATCCTTTAAATCTGAATTTATTTAAATGAAAAATTATTTCATATAAATGTATTTCATCTTCTGTAAATGAGATTTATAAAATAGATAATATTTGTGATTTCTCGTGAACAGTCATCCAACGACTTTCGTTTATTTTTCTGAACTAATATAGTGCTTCATTATGATAGCCATATATAATTGTAAACATCTACAATTGTTTTAAATTTGTATAGATCGTTAGTATAAGTCTAATTTTTTGACAATTAAATGCAATTCCGTAAAAAAATTTCAGATTTGTGTCATGCAAATCAAGTATACATATGCATCTATTTTATCAGTACTATTCTTATGCTAAAACTATAGTTAAAGTTTTGCCAGTGGAATCATTTCATTTATCTTCGAATCCCATTTACTTGTCTAAGACAGCGAATGACATGGTCAACAATGACATATTGAAATTAATATTTATGTATAATTCTATTTCATTTAAGATCAGGAATGCTAAGTGAATTCTAGAATCAGCTTATTCGAATAATTATTGATTCTATTTTAATTTAAATTCTATTAAGAGATTATAGAATAATATTCCTTACTTTTATGTAGTTAAAAATTATATTGCTGTATTTACAGTTAAATTAGATAAAAATTGTTGGTATCAATTTCACTGCTAAAATATTATATACTTCACATATTATTTCTCTATTCTTATAATTTATACAAGATAAGATTATTTTATAATAAGTTGCAACTGTGGTCGTTTTCTTATATTATAAGTGTAAATAATTGCATGCTTTCTAGTTATTAAAGATTTGCTTTGTTACGTCCATCTAAATCGAGAAAACGTGGCGATTATATTTAGTGACTTGACTGTAGTAATTGTATAGAAGGATTCGAAAAGTATAAAACTATTATATAAAGAAGCAAATGCTTTCGAATCGCACTAATCTGATTCAATTACAATTTATTTATAATTGTTTTAAATATTTTTAGACCATACAAAGATTTCTTTTCAATGATTAGGCATGTAAATTTTGTACCAAAAACATAACGAGAAAATATAGGTCAATATTAAATATTAAGTTATTAAATTAGCACCTTCATAAATTATAATCTGATAAAATTAATCAATTCCTCAATGTACAATATAATAATACTCTTGACATTATTTAACTCTGAAATAGACGAAAAGTTAAGGCATAAATAAAACATTTACGCTATAGTAGGTATAAATTACGTGAATACATATCACATTTAATGTATTAAAAGTTATCGTGAATTGTATTGAACACATCCGCTACAGACACTTTACTAAATTTTTGATTTCGTACTATGGTAATGCTCGTTTCAATAGTAGGATTTTCAACCGAATTGTTATTCTTGTAACTAAAATATACCATATTAGAGTGATAAACAGCTACTCTTTCACAATGAATAATTTTTTAAACAATAACCATATTATTCAGAAGAATCGTTAAATAGGTTTTCATGTATCATCTATCCCATAACTAAATAACATTGATGAAATTAATGAAAAAAAAATTAAATACAATGACGATTCTGAGATGTGTTTTTGAATTTCATTAATTCTATCTCATATTTTCTTTTCAAAACTAGAACGTTCCCTATCAGTTTTGCGGGTATATAAATAACGCTTGAATTAATAATTCTCATCATTTATCAACATGAAGTTAAGACTGATTCTGTTTGTTTGTCTTTTGACTCTCGCGCACGCACGTAAGTCTTCTGAATTAGAAACTTTGTTTTAAATAAAAACAAATTGCTCAAATAATCGAAATTCCTTCCAAAAGATTTTCATTAAAATGCTTATTAATCTTTAAATTATCGTTAACCATTGGTAGAGATTATGATTATAATGAAAATTTTACATAGGGTGATAGAATTTTATTGTTACTTTCGTCAATGTATCAAATGCACAATAATGTAAAATACAAATCGAAAATTTATTTTTATGTAGAAATGATTTTTCTAAATAAAAATTTAATTTGCGTATAAAGGTTAAAAAAATTGTAGTGATTATTTTCTTAATATATCTTAGCTTACAAAATTTTATCTTCTATAAAATACTATATATTTTTCTTTTAATTCGCGGCATAAACAAATTCCCATGACACACGTACTTCAGAACGGTGACAAAAAACAAACAAACAAATAACGATCTGAACTTGCTTAGAACTCCAGATCGCCTGTATAAATTCAATATAACAGATCATATATTCGTATAAAATCACATATAGACTTCTAATGTAGCAGCGTGCCTGTTTATATCTATATTAGAGTACCGATTTTCACTCGAGAATTCAATTGTTTAAGCATGTGTGAAAAATTCGAGTTAATTCAATTATAAGAATCTAACAGACATAAAAATTAACGAGGATTGGGAATTTGTCGATGTTCAAACTGTCTGAACATTTATTTAAATGTGTTACACCAAGTGTTTAGCGGAACTTCTATTGCAATTATAATATTTATTAAAAATAGTATTTTGTTTCATTCTCCGAGAACTATATCTGCTTCGGTAGGCTAAATATACTATCAGATCAATTTTTTTAGGTGAAAACTGATGTCCTAAGTACGTATGTTGTGCTACATTAATTATGATGAATACTAGACAATTCATCTGAATAAATATTTCTCATAATTTCATTATTTTCATTACCCCAGAGTTAAAATTGTTGTTTTCGCATCATTCGCACGTCTACAGATTTTGCACAGGCAATCCTCGGAGGCTCCCAAGCCGTCAGGTTCGCTTATACAAATGCAGTAGTAGTATACAGTCTTCGAGAAAATCCAAATGTGAAGACGATACTCAGCGGTGGCGTTATTTATACCAAAGATTGGATTACAGTTACGGGACTTTGCGCTTCAAAAATCAACCCTTTTGATAATCCGATGGAAAGTATTAGAGTAGCTGCGGGAAAATGGAATCTCAGTGCAACGGAACATCCTGAGCAGATACGATCGATTAAATTTGCTCTCGCACACGAAAATTTTGACCCAATACAGTGAGTTTATAAACAATTTTTATTTATTCGTCCATTCAAAACTTATACAATATACTAATTTTAGAATGATGAATTTTTTATTCCTTTCGCATATATTTAACGGATTACATCATTTTCTCGGAAAATATTTAATATTAAGAGAATTATTAAAATGAAATGAATAAATCTTCTTAAGATTACACAAAGATACACCGCACTCTTATCAAAAGTGCTGTATTTCAAGATTGTTGCTTTGCTTAGCACATAATAATAGTAATAATAATAATAATAATAATAATAATAATAATAATAATAATAATAATAGAAATAATAATAGTTATAAAAATAATATTAATAATACTGGTTAAAAATTGATAAGTCGTGAATTGCGGGAATTATGGGATCGGGTGCAATAAATTAATAATATAAAATTATATACTACTATACTACGAGAACCTTTATTAAAAACTGGCGTAAAAAACCTCCTCTTGAAGAGAGGAGGAAAAAGCCGTCTATTGTAACAATTTAGAATACTATCAATACGCGTTGGTATACCTTAAACGTAAGAACGAGCGCTCGTAAATACTAAACCTTACAATTGTTGGAGTACTCCTGCGCCATACAGTTCTAGCCGCGCTGCGGACACACTAATGTTCGCGGGGCTGGTAAGGTCAATGGGGGGAGGGATGTTCCGCTGTACCTTCTGCTCTGCGTCTTGGCCCCGACGTCTCGAGAACGGGTTCAGCCCTTGCCAAGACGGCAGCCACTGGGCATAAGTGCCGCCGGGAACACCCTCGGAAATATGCAAACAGCAATATCTCCACAAGGCAAAGCCCCTGTCCCGCTGATGCGCCAAGTGAATTTTTATACACACACAATAAATACGCTTATACACAAACAGATAAATTGACACAAACAGATACGCTTATACACGAACAGATAAACTCATACACAAACAGATACGCCTATACACGAACAGCGGAGCCTACAAATACAATTATATACGCGATTCACAATTAACGCAGAGCACACACGTAATATAATAATTAGACGCCGCGCAAACTATACAAAATTAACAAAACACAATAAGAGAAAAATATTGAAACAGGAAGAGACGACGCGAGAGATGCACACAACACGAATGGTACAAGCTTCACCGACGGTCATGAATGAATTGCCGTCTTGAATTTCTTGAATTACTAGCTAGCTTGCTACCTAAGCAGAAAGGGTGGGGGAGGCTAAACCTGCTCAGGGGACTATGATCCCAAGGTGTCACACGCTTGCAGTACGTGCTCGCGAGACCGCACTTCGCCCTGGGCGTGGCACGTAAGGACGGCGCACATGCAGGCCACGTGAGCGTGCAATTGCCCCTTCATAGGGATCGTTTCGTATTTAGATATATATATATATATATATATATATATATATATATATATATATACAAAGAATTTATTTTCCCATAGTAAAGTTTTATTTTGAGAGAAAATTTGGACAGCGAACGGAGCTGATACATTATAGTGTCCAGAGCGCCCGCGCACGCAGCTGCTGACCGTGTGCCCGAACAAAGATCGATGAAGAAGTTCTTCTAGCAGTGGACGGCTGTTTTGTTTTCTCATTGTTGAGATAATTTCATCGATTGATGAAGCTACCAAAGCCAGACTTAAGCAGATTAAGATAGAATAACAAGGATATTAATAAGAAAATTGTAAAAGAAAGGGTAAAATACAATTCAGATATAACTAATATACTGTCAACTTTGGTTTCGATAACCGTTGAACTGTTTCCTATTTAATTCCTTGAAGATTTCATGTATTGACCACTACGGATGTCTGCATACAGTTTTCATTTTTTCTCCACATGGCCTTTCAATAGTAGATCCTTCTTTCAAAATATCGTAGGTGTTCACATTAATTCATACGTTTAGCGAAAGAAATATTATTTGCATGATGTATTTTACATCAAATTCTATCTACTTTTGATCATCGTTTGGAAACTAACAGAATACCGCAGCGGAAGTATTCTTCGTCATCAAATGAACGAATCAATCCTTTTTTTTTCAATTTTCATAAGATATAAATTTCAACTTACATGCGCTATGAGATGTTGATTGAAACAATTTACGGTCTCTTGGAGCACTATCTGGAAAATACAGCGAGTGCCGCTAATGATATCATTAAGTGTCTTTCAGGTATTCTTTGAATAATTTTTCCATTATCGAGTAGAAAAATCATTTTATCATATAGGCTTTGACTTGTGGGTCTATTTATGGATTATATTTGCGAGCATTTTGATTGTTTTTGATCAGTGCACAGCTCAAGGATATCGGTTATAAGTAATAGAGATCACATATCATTCATATTCATATCCAAATTTCAGATTCATATCCAAATGTTGATGAAAAATTTACAATGTTATTATTTCACATATTTATAGTCTCGGCTAACTCACGTAGTTTCAATTTTCGATTGTCCCATTTACATTCCACAGATTTCATTGACTTCATGGGTGATTTTCGGCTCAGCAATTTCTGTTGGTAGATTGAACATTTAGAGTCAATGTCACTAGTGTGATGAGAAAAAAAAACTCTGCACACCTCTGTTTAGCCATTTAAATTAACAATTCAAAGTGTAGATAATATTTATAAAACTTCTCTTCACTTTCGGCAATGATTTTCATGTGCAAAAAGTAACGTTTAACATTTACATGGAAATTCATGGACTTTAGCTGCTTTCATTATTTTGCAACTATTTGGCAGCTTCTTCAACATTATTACTGTTACCTGCCAAAAGACGGCATTTGATATGAGAAGCGTCGACACTATTGTTGCCATGCAGAACATTTAAAAAATCGCAGACTTATCAAGCCATTATCGTACAAAGGCTATTTCTCAAGGTGTCTGTTCTCGAACTCCAAAAATAGAAAATATAACAAATATTGTGTTATATTTTCTATTCTCAAAAATCAGATATACGTATTTTTTATTTTCCACAGAATATTTTTCTTATTTTCTTTTCTCTTGAATATTTAGCAAATTGCAGAAATTATTTATCTGAATAAAACTGAATGAAATATGTTCAAATAAATAGATATATAGCTACTGATTTTTTAATTTTACAGTTAGAGACACCTTTGGTTCGAGACGACTCCTTGTAAGATATTTCGTAGAATTCATCTAGGTGTTAACAAGTAAAAGTTATAGCTTCTATTCAGACACAATCTAATATTATTCGCAATTTTATATACTATTGTTAAATCTTATGCCTACCATTGGGGATGTCCAGTTAATTACTATTGAAAGATTAGTGAGGTACACATAGTCCTGACCTTATTGGTTTTTATTCAGTCATGTACACTGTATCTGAACCAACGATCTTCCAACTGCAGCCAAAGAAGAATTATAAGCTTCCAGAAGTAGTATATAAAAAACTTAATTTTCTTTAACAACGTATAAGTACATACGATTCCGTTTAATGCTAATGCAAGAATGAAGGCTTCGGCACAATGTTTAAAAGATATAAACAATTTTTATACGTATTATAATATATAGAATTAAAATATATTATACCATTATAGTTTACATACTAAATGAGTTATATATGTAGTGTATGCATAGATTAGTAGTCTCTTATTTTAACTTGCGTCTCTGAATAAACGTTAGTAATACATTATAAATATTTCAGAATTGGAAAATCCATTGATTTGGGATTATTGAAGTTAACCGAATCGCTGGAATTTAATAATTTTGTGGGGCCGTTTCACTTTTCAACCAGGCTGTCCTATCCCGCAGAGTTTGGCGTTATAATTGCTTGGGGCCCTGTGTCGGAAAATCGAGAACGTAACCAGCGCCGAGGGAATACCCTAAATGTTTTAGGCGTTGATGTGGTAAATTTCGAAGCTTGCGAATTCGGTGTAAGGAAAATAATGCAACTCAGAGGCCATCAGTACAGGCGGGATTCCTTTAACCAATTTCATTTCTGTACCGGTACGTTCACTAATCTTGAACGAGGTCCAACTTCTGTAAGTATTGCATAAGATATGTCGTTATGAAGAAACGCTTCGCATTTACAGCCTGTGAAGTAAGAGCGTGATCGTGTTAATTTATAAAAAAATTTATTGGATGAAACTTTCATATTTACGATGATCCAATTCGGTCTATAATGTGTCCAGTCGCCATCGGCGTTGATCATTGCCTGGCATCTGCGAGGTATGCTTTCTACTAATTTGACGGCGTATTCTTGTAGTAATGATCTCCAGATCCGACGAATTTGGTAAGACAACTGCTTCTCAGTGTGTGTGCGTCTTCCACGAAGCTTCTGTTTAATATATGCCTACACATTTTCAATAAAGATTGCATTGGGCGATTTTTGATTGAGTCTTCTAATCAGTACAGAGCTTGCTGCGGTCTTTAAGATCGTTGTCTTCCTACAGAATCCAATCTTCATTTTTCCTAACGAACCATTATTTGGCAGATGGCAGTAAAGTCTTTTTATAGATTTTTATGATTTTCTCGGCATTTAAGTTATCAATAAAGAGGTGCAAAGTGCCGAATCCCTGTTTTGAGAAACAGCCCCAAAGATGCACCTTTATTCCGTGTTTTACGGTACGCTGAGCAAGCCTATTTGTAGAAGTTGACCAGGCTCGCGTGAGGACATATAGAGAAACACGTCGCATGAGGCTTACGTAGAACATTCATCAGTAAAAACGACTTTTTCAAAATCTCTATCAATATTCTCATGCGCTCATGCGAGTCGTTTTGCCACATGTTTTTCAGTCAACAGAGGCTTCTTCATTGTGTTGCGCGATTTCAGGCTGAAGTCTGTCTAAACCTTTTGCCATTCATTTTGCTTGTCGTTGCCGCAGTGTCAAAGCAGGATTCCGCAAAAATAAATTCACTATTCTTTCTTCATCTTTTTTATCCACTTTTCCTATCGAGCCACGTTCTAGTAAATCATCGACATTTTTAACCACTTGATATTGCTGTAAGCACTTCTGTACAAATGCTTTTGAACTTCTCGTATATTTAGCAGCCGCTGATCGCGACATTTTGGGACCTTTCGGGTGGATGCAAAGGAACACAGCCTCGTACCGCAACGCGTACTTAATACTCATAGCTTTTAACGTAATTCTCTTTCAAAATATTAACGACAACTGAATTTTTTTTGATAATGCACCAATGATAAAGCTTTCCTCTATCAGTTCGTGAAGGAATTACAGCGAAATTTTTGTCAGTAAAATCAAATACGCTCTTACTTGACTGACTGTAAAAATTACTATATATTGATAAAAGTAGTTATTTTTTCAAATTCTCAAAAATAGGAAGAATTCTAATATTTAGTCCATATAGTAACTAAAGAAAATTCATAAGTCCGAACGTTGATTCGGATCTTTGATAATAGTTTTGGAAAGTTTATTAATGTTGTACATAAAGAAATTTTGTTCACGCATTTTTTAGATACCAGCAAAATTAAAAAAGTCCTCTTCGCCATTTAATAAAAAATTTTACATTTATATTTAGGGTGATTCTGGCGGTCAATTTATGCAGATAACTCACGATAGTATGGAAGTGATTGGACTGGTTTCCATAGGAATCCGATCGCCAAATCTAGGATTGTTCATTCATCTTGCACCCTTCATCGGGTGGTTCAATTCTACAATTACTGCGCATGCGCATATATAATACACGTTTAAAAAAAATATCTTTTTTTATTGATCTCTATTTCTACTGTAAGTTTTTACTAATTAAAGGGATTCATATAATAACGATATTCTTATTAAATTATTTATTTTGATAGATTTATTTCATAATTTGCATATAACTTGCGTTAAACTAAAATTTCACATGTGTCATGAGTAGCACAGGGAAGTTTTTGCTGTTTGTGATTCCCTGCTTCGGCATACATCTAACGTAAACTAATACCGATGTTCAAATTACCAATAGGTCGGGAGACATTTAACATGAAGTGATCGTAACAGGTGGACATGTCGGGTAAACTTACCGTAATGTACATTAATGCCTATTTTACATCGTCAAATTAACCCATGTGCAAAAGAAGAAATATACATCTATTTATGCATTATTGCATACGTACTTTTATATATTTTCCAGGTACAAATGCAATCTAAGGATATGAATTTTTTAACTTAACAAATATAGTTACAGAGAACTTTTTATTACTCTTCAAATCCCGTTCAAAGTTTTCATAGTTATTGCTATTTGATTTCAAATAATACAATTAAAGAAAAATAAAGCAATTTTCATAGAAAGGACAAATTAGTAATTAAACAAAGCTATCGCACAAAATTCAACTTCACTCATTAAGATACACTGATTAGTGAGAGATACCATTCAGCCCAGCAGCCCTATTATTTTACTAAACTTTTTCTGTAAAAGAACTTTCTTTGCTTTCAAATCAGGCTTCAACTTCGACAATCGGTTCTTCAATTGAGTCGAATCTCTTTCCCTACAGTATAGTTTTTAGTAAACTAACAATGAATAGTAACTAAGAATCACAGCTGTAGAGAAGGCTGTAAATCAAGGAAGTGGAAGCGAAATTCGTGCAATTTGACAACCATTTTCATAAACTTGTTTACACGATATATTACCCTAATGGGGCAGGATTTTTTTTCATTTCTACCCGTTAGTTAGTTTTCCTTTACTTGGTCAATCTCGTAAAGCCCTGCAATGTGCATTATTGATAATTTTTACCTTCCGACGATCCTATTAATTCACCCCTATAGCAGTGAATCCATTTATTCATTTTAAATACAGCGACGCAGGAAAATTTGTTTCTTTTGATTATACAGCTTCAAATAGCACTCTATATCATCGAGGTATTATTATATATTTCGCCAAGTGTCCGGGAGCGTGACACTTACTTGGTACACAGCTTTCTGTATTTACCTTTCTTCGTTAGCAAATATTTAAGTAAAATAGTAAATACCGGTAAATACACTACCTTCTTAAAGTCAATTGCTACGGTGTCTCACGCGGCGGATCGACACGATTGTATGCACTTCTTTCGCATAGTTGAAAATAAGCGTACGATCACTTAACTTGACACTTGTGAAGCCATTTCTTCGCGTAAAAGGTACAATTTCCTATCAAAATTTATGCTACGTCAAGCAGTGATAATAAATACAATTCACAAATCATAATATACGTCAATACATAGAATAATAAAATAAACAAAAGTTTCTTACCGAAATCACTGTAATTTTTTAATTGATTGTTCGAATTCAATAAGTTTTGAGATATCTTATTTAAAGGTTAGGGCTTCCTCGAAAGCATTTACATTTTTGTCGCTTCTGCCACCTATACATCGGCACTTACGCAGCGATGAGCTATAGTACGATAATGAAATAGTATAACAATATAATATAATAAGGTCGACGCGGTAGAATTTGATAATTGCATGATCCAGCTGTGGTATTATCATCGATCATCATCTTTCGTTCACTTTTGATCTCCGATCGTTCTTCGCCTCTTCGAAACATTGTTCTTCCAATGTAAACGACGCATAGAGCCTGTTACCTACGACAGGTTGTCAAACGAATGCTGATATGGCCGCGAAACCGATTGGCCGACTGCTCGACATGGCGCAATCCGAGAAAACGGAGTACGGACGGGCGAACGTCCATAACTGCGGAGGCCTTTCTGTTTCGTTTCTCTCGTTCTTATTTCACGGAGAGCAGCTCCTCGCGCAAGCCTATCTCCTTCGGCGACTCTGCCCCGGCCCGCGAGACGCGCTTCCGGTTAAAGTTGCGCAACACGAGGCAGCAGTTATCGTCGCACTGTCGCGCAGGCGGAGAAAGCCGATCGCGCGCGCGCGCACGGACGCCGGCGTCGCGTTATCGCGGCCAACGGAGCGGGGGCGGGGGCGACGCGCCCGAGATACCCGCGTATCTCGGGCGCAGCCGAGGCCGCGGAACTTGCGCGGGGACAATGCGCGGAGCGTCGAGCGCGGCGCGGCGCTGTGAGTAGGCGATACCCGCGTGTTTCCACCGCAATGCCAATATCGCGCCACGCGGCCCCGACGCTCGCCCGTCGCTGTACTGCTCGGACGTGACGTCTTGACGAACGACAAGACTTGCCCTGAGTATACATGTGCGAATGGACATTTCGCCTTCGTCCGTTCGGAGAAACTCAGGCGCGCGCCCGAAGCCGCGTGGCGAGGGAATGGCGCGCGCGCTCGTTTCGCCCCAGCCCGTGTGTAAGATCGGAACAAAAGCTTTAGCCGAGCGGGCTAATGGCCGCGGCAAACTAGCCCGCAACAGCAGCTGTAATTGAGCGCGAAACGGGCTACGAATTATCCTCTGTTCCCGCCATCGGGAAAAGCGGCGAGATGTCCGTGTTTGGGTCGACTTTTACAATTAATTTGACCGACTAACGTTCGGGAATTAATCTGCCTTGACGTCCATCTGATATTTTCGGAAAATTAGAATAAATCGGACAGTATCGATTTCTTTAAAAATGTGATTTTTAGAAAGTGTAGGCATACATATTTATTATTACTCGTATCAGCAAAAGACTTTTTACAAAATTGAAAACATATATGAAAATAAATATAATGTACTATAATATATACAGGTGAGCCTAAAATTGTAAATATTAACTATTTAAGATAAATATAATCTCATTAGTGCACCCAGACGTAGTCATTTTCTGTGAACAATACGTCTCCAGCTCGTATTTGAAATCACTTATAGGTGAACACAATCTTAACGATATCGGAAAAGAATTCTATAATCGTCTAAGTCCATGAGTCGTGCAATAAAATGTGTAATAATTATGTTGCAATTGCGTCATCAGAACTAATTAAATTATTTAAGATATCAACAAAAATAAAGAGCATTAGAATACATAAAAAAGCATTTATTTGGAAGCAGACCCTCAGTAACTCTAAAATCAAAATAATTATGAGTAAAAAACAGAGGTGAGCAGATTTTGCAGGATTAATAACGTAATAATTTACGTTGAATAGCTTCTAATCGCTGAATTTGAAATTGT
Organism: Sycobia sp. Sy_11; assembly: GCA_018907035.1. Taxonomy (NCBI): domain Eukaryota; kingdom Metazoa; phylum Arthropoda; class Insecta; order Hymenoptera; family Epichrysomallidae; genus Sycobia; species Sycobia sp. Sy_11. The sequence goes on along the minus strand of JACCIC010000139.1, from coordinate 1,473,611 downwards.
CATAAATGGAGACCATATGCTAGAGCCATGAATTAGCAAAGGATATGTAAGAAAAATATATCAATTTTGTAATATGTTGTAATTTTTTTTTACTTCTGTTTTTAAATCAATAAGCTACTGCGCTATTTTTTCAAAGTTAAATATTTGAACTAGGCTAAAAGCAAGTGATTTTCTCAATGACTATATTGTGACATCGGTTTCCTCGTACGAGAATGAAGTAAACGTTATTATTCTAAAAAAATACCAAAATTACCATCTGTATCGTATGACATTGTACGTGAATAAAAAAATGAACAGTTTCAATGAATAAGAATAGCGGAGAAATTAAAAGAAACGAAATGTACACCATTGACATTCGTTCAGCAACTTTATAAAGGTCAAAATTACAAAAATCAACGCTATATAATTTTAGGATCTTAATTTACACTCTTTTTATCTTGATTTACACTCTTCCATTATCAAGAATATAGTTCCACCTCGTTAAAAATAGTGATCATTTAAACAAGTCCAAACGATTTGTTTTAATGTAAATTCACTTTTTTATCGTCCGATTAAAAAAAAAAGTATGATTAAAAAAAAGTTTTAATCCATCATAAATACCCAGTTTCTTAGTTCTCATCAATTAAAATTTGGTGGATATTAATCTTTTTCCAATTCCAATTAATGTGCTTACAATGAGCGTAATATTAATTGGGAGTAACTGAGAAACTATCCCTCAATGGACATAAGTGTATTACAACGAACCTACGTCGATCGTAGTTGTTCTCATGAAAAATGGTTACTGTTGAGATCTAATATGTGAAGCGAAGGGAGGTTAAGAAGCATCATATATTGAGAAATGGAGAGCTGTCGGTCCGAAAACTGTACAGAGTTCATTTGGAAGGTAATTATTGGTATCTATCTCGCTCTATCTGAATAAATTATATCACTCGTAAATCGGTATATCTTCTTGCAAGTAAGAAAAATAAGGAATAAATTTGAAAAGATATAAGTAGAATTAGAGTTAACCTTATTGTTATCGCGTATTTTGTAACATACGTGCAGTCGGAATAGTTATACTGTACTTCTAATTTGATTAGAAATTAAGAAGGAATCGTGATATCCTCGATATTACTATGTCAATCTACCGTGTAATTATAAACTGTAAATTTTCGTCCTATTAATAACATATTATGATAGAAAATATATACATTAATATAGATATAGCAAGAAAACGTGTTTGCCCCCACGTGTCATACGATACTTTTTCACATTCAGGTCGCACAATACAATTTTCCATGGCTTTCCCTTTATTTTATATTTTGTTCTCCAGGGACAGCATGTGATATTTTTCTCTCGCGAAACAGGCGCTGAAGATTGTATTCTGTGACCCGAGTGTTAAATACTATTTATTTTCACTCCGAGTATGAAAAGCAATTTTTGAGGTGACTGGTTTTTTTGAGACACCTGTTGCTCGGCAAAAATATTTCGCTAACTTCGTCTTCGCTGCATTAATGTTGCCATCGTTAATAGATTCAGACACTATGAAAACATCAATTTTTAACATATTTCTCAGCTACTTATGTCGTTATTTTTTAAACGAAATCTTATTAACTTATATAACTTCTTTATAGATTAAGCATCGCATGAAAAAATAACAATTATAAATCCAAAATCACAGGTTTATTGATACGTTGTCTGCTCAAACAACGAAATTTATACATTGTCCGCGCAGACAACGAAATTAGGATATCCTATCAGTTCCGGCGAACGAGAGCGCTGAGAAAAACTTGATTGTTAAGTCGAAAGCGAGAAAAGGGGCAAATGAAACTGGCTAAGTAACTATACGTAGATGAGTAATACCGTAAGGCCAGAGCAGCGCAGTCGCGAACGAAGGCATATATTTACCCAGTAAGATCGTCGGTGATGGCCGAGTCACTGGGATTGGTTCATTAAGCGAGATTCAAAAAGGACGCGGCACGATTTGTCAGGGGCTCCGACAAGAGGGCTCTGCTCCCAATAAGAGAAGAGACTTAATTAGTATGAAAATTAGTCGCAGCTCCGGAGGAAGCCAAGGAGCGCGGGGGGTGTGGGGGGAGGACCTTCTCGCAATTACCGGCATTAATGGAAATCCATGGGAGCGCGCGCGCGCCCTTTTCTCGAGGAAACAGCGAGCGGCAAACTTATAGAAAATGGCCAGGAGGCCGCGGGCCCGAGAGCTCGGCAATCCTGTTTTAAATTCCGCTCGCGGGAGCTCCGCAGTTGGCGCCTCGGTCTCGGAGGGGCTTCCCCGCGAGCCCCCTTGGCAATCTGCCGACAGGACGAGCGCGATCGAGAGGGGGGCAGGGCCTCCCCCTCTCCACCCGGTCCAGCTATTTTCACACCCGCCTCCCCTCGCCCCGGCCCGCCCGGCCGAGTTTCCCGATGCGCAAGAGCGCGACCTTTCGGCCTTCTCAGCGAGGGAGCGCGTCGCGTCCCTGTAATGCAGGCGTGAGAAGGGGGACGGGCTGGAGCGCATTCTGTCGGCGCGGGGGCTTTCGCGCCCTCGTCACGGACCCGTACGGGAATATGAAATAAGCGCCGAGCGTACAGCGTGGAACGGCGGAATTTCGGAGCTGGACGGGGCGACGGGGCCTCGGGAGGGACGCGAATTGGCCGAGCAGGAGTGGGAACGACTCGATCCACGACAGACGGTCCTTCGCGCGCCCGTCAATTTTACGAGCTTGCCGCAAGCTTAGACGTCGATCGTTATTGATCCGCGGAGAGGTGACGACAATTGACGATTTTAAGTTCGAGCACAGGATGCGTCCTACTAGTACAAGCGACATCAACCTGCCTTCCCGATGAGTTTGGCTCGCAAACTTTCATCCGTTTAAGCCCTGCAATTTACCGCTCGTTATTCGCTCGTGGTCGGTTAATTATTCTTTAAATCGAAGAAATTGTTGCTCTATTAGTCACCTGGAAAATAATTAAATGCTGTAAAAATTAAATCAGAAAACTGTTCGATATAAGTACAGAAAATACGATCGAATGCATAGTTTGCCGTTCGTCTCAACCAAGCACTGGAGGAAAAAAGTTCTTAGAGTATATATTTGTTCTTAAGGTGCAAGCCCCAAACGATCGTGTACAAAGCCAGGAAGCGACAAGATGTCAAACCTGAGGTCGCCACAAAATAGCTTTTAACGGCGCTCTTCGAAACAAACAAAGGAAGAAATACAACGAACACGTTGAAAAAGAACAAGAAGTACATTAGGATGTTCGAATTGGTAAGAAAATCTGTTACGGAACGGATGAAATAATATACAGAAAAAAAATATATATTATATATATTCTTGTAGGAACATTAGAAAATCGTGCATTTTTTTTTAATTTAAATTTTAGCTGGTATTATCAGTTTTATTCATTGAACATTGATTAAAATTAATTAGGATTGAGCAAAAATATTATAGCTAGATATTTGTACACAGTTCATAAAAAGAAGCGAATGTTCACTTTGAAATAAAAGGCTGCAAATATATGAAAGAAATAATTATTAATCTGAGAAAACAGAAAAAGTAAGTCTTTTCGTTAGACTGAAAAAAATATCTAATAATATCGTTCTAAGATGCATACTAGGCTATTGAGTATGATGACAGGCGTTACGATTTTAGACTTACTGTATGAGCTAGATATCTTTATTATTTTCTCATCTGAAGTTGCTACAGTTATTAGTGAGAAAAGAAACTTTTAAAAAATGATACGAAATATTGAAACTGATATTAAATATTTTTTGTCTTGGCCTAGATTTTTAATGTACTTGTACACCTTCATTCTATAGCTCAGCAACGTATACTGCGATTTTCATCCTATTAAAAAATCTGTGGCATGTCAATGTTAATAACAACTTTAAAGATTTTCATTTATAGAAGTATAATTGTAAAAATAGTTTTTCTTTTCATTTTCACCAAATTTAGTCTTTTTTTTAAGCTTCTTATTATTAAATGATAAATTAATATTAAATTATGTATAAAAGGAGCGAAAAATAAAATGAAAATATCCTTTTTGAAAAAATAACATACTAGTTGAAAGTATGAAGCACCTGTTCATTTCGTTAAAGTCAACACGACAACACAACTTTACACGTTATATGTGAAATTTATAAAGATTAAAAATTTCGGAAAATCCGAAAACTAAAATCGCAGTATAGAAGTCGTGCGAATTAAGGCAAATCGAATTTTTACGATAGATGTGTATGAAATTGATTAATTAAAAACTTTACAAATTGAAATCGTTTTTTCTATCTCAGCTGGATTTATTTTCACGGTTCGGAAACAAATTTTCGGTTTGTTGTTAAAAAATAAATGAAAACCATATAATAAAGTCATTCATTTTCCAACTAAAAAATAATGAACGCCCGTGTATGTATGTATGATGAATATTTATATATGTCATGGAATTAAGCGTCACGAATACCAGGGTGATTCAATATAAGAGACATTCCGCAGACTTTATATACGGGACAGGGCGTAACTCTCGAAGCAATAAATCTTCTCCCTTCTTGAGAAAGGGGCCTCGCTTGCGCGTTCAGAAAGAGGGACGGAGTGGGGAGAGGGGGAGGGTGAGAGGAAAAACGCTCAAAGCTCCCCGTTCATTGTCAAAGCTCAAAGGACGGCGAGCTTTTTCCCGAGCTCGTTACGGAACTGCAGCCGGCCGGGTGAAACTCGCGCGAAGAGAGGCGAAGACCCCGCGGGATCCGCCGAAAGTTCAAGGAGCCGGATCCGGGGCGTGGCCATTTCCATTAGCGACACTTGTTCCTTCCTGTTTGCCGCGCGCTGCCGGCCGGCCTCTCCGCGGCCGGCCCGCCGAGCCAGCCCCACCCCGGGCCAAGTCCGACTTTGCCCGAGTATAATGTGACGGAACAAAGCCCGAGGGAATTCGCGGTCAGGCGCGTTTCCCCCCGGCTAATCTGACCGACCGACCCCCTCCTCCGAGCCTCGCCCACGCCGACGCGCGACTCGCTTCTTGCCGAACTTGCCGATAATCGAGTAATGTTCCGCGATTGCGCCCGGGGCAATCAGTCGCGAGAGCCGCCGAATTTCGGGAGAAGCCTCCGCGCTGCCTCCGTCCAGCGCTCGTTTGCTCGAGCTATTCGTATGTATATATGTATATATGTATATATACTGTATGAGTTCTTGTGTCGAGGTACATACTGTCCCCCTGAATGTCTCGCAGCTCGGAAGACGAGTCCGAGACTTCGGACTTGGGAGTCGCCTGTGGAGTTAATTTCTCCAGTTTCAATCCTTGCCACCTTGCCATTAGCCTTTTTCTTCCCATGGACTATTTGCTTTCATCAAAGAATTGTCTCTACAAACAAATTCGCGACTCTTTTATATATTTATATATATATATATATATATATTAAAGGGAATTGATTTAACTTGCATATTTTGAATAAGTCTTTTGAATTCCAAAGGAAGTTTTTAGAATTCAAATAATTGACTGCATATATTTCGATCTGAAAAAATTCCAAAAATGCTTTTAGTAGTTTAGATCAACGCTGTATATGTTTTTGTTTTTTTAAAGATTATGGAAAAACTGTAAGCATTACAAAATGGTATAAAATATAACACATATCTTTAGTAATATAAACATAATATGACAACTCAAGTAACATGCACAAGTGGCACAAGTAGTAACAATGGACTCGAAGAAACAAACGAATTTAAATGAAATAATTAGAATTCGAATTGTGTAACAAATATAAAACTGTAATACGTTGTTTTAAAATTTTTGGATAGTATTGCTATTTGAACTATTAATATGACTACGTATTTGGATCGTGTATAAAATTAATTTTCCTATTTATAACAGTACCTGTATATTATTGAGTTTATTATATTTTCATGTAAAATACTTTTCCATACACGAGTCTATAAAACAGAGTCTGATCTTTCGTCGTTCACATCAGTTGTCTATTGTTTTCGTCTCCTCAAATATATGAAGATGTACAATTTTGGTATTATATTTGAGAACACCATATTAGTATTGTCCAATGTATTTATTTTCTTCTTTCCTAATATGATAATAGCATTACATTCGTCGGTAGTCTTTTCAATTAGTAATATTTTACTTATTCATCATCCCGGTGGATTTGCTAGTTTAAGAAATTTATCAATTAACATATAATACCTTTTATCATGTAAGGATAAGGGAACATATAATTTAATAATCTACTTGAACCTTTATATTATAGTAAAACTAACGAGTATTTTTCATATGTATAGTCAGAAAGAAAACGTAATCAAATGTATAAAATACAATTAAACTCTTATCCCGCCAAATAGAAATACGTAAATAAGCTAAAAAAGATAAAGTTTTCATAAGTCTTTCTTGAATTAATTCCATAATAATAAGCGAAACAAGGAAAATATGATTAAACAATGCGAATGTTTAAATACTTAAAATAATTCTTTCACTCGAACATTAATATTTTTCTCAATAGTCATTGGAATTCATTTATATATTAATAATTAAAGCCTAAAAGTTTATTTTAAAACTATAAAAAAGTAGCAAATACGTATTCTGTTTTCAACGAAAAAATTCTATTTCAATATTAACTATGTGAAAAGTTATACTATATCTAGGAAAATACAGTTTTGGAACGAAAACGTACAGCAAATACTTCAACCATAACTATTAACTGCAAAGTATAAAACTTAAATAGTCTTCAAAGTAAAGAGATAGGGCATATAATTAGCGTTAACAGTACAAACTTAGAAGTCTTAACAGTCGATCTGATATCAGTAACAATCAGCAAGTTACTTGACGAAAATATAGCTAAATAAAAAAGTCGCTATAATAAAAGATAAATATCAACTAAATTGCACCCTCGATCCTTGATATAATTGTTTATAAGATATTATATGTAATAATATTAATTAACAAAGTTCAATAATCGATAAATAATGCTCACTCAACGACGATATGTAATAATAATGTATACTTTTATTACAAAAAACATGGATAATTTCAATCGTGATAAATTTCTTATAGCTTTATTTGCCAATTCCAATTTGTGTATAAATTATTTTGAACATCAATGCCCACGTGGCAGTGTTTATCGAACTGAACAGTCCGATAACAAATTATCAATGCGAATAATACAACATGCTGAAATCCAAATTAATTTAATTGATACATTTGACGGTAAGGAATTTTTCATAACTGACAAAAATTTAAAATTCGATGGACTTAAAGGTCGATCACATTATCCGTTCTATTGTATTTAGCGTGCTCGATACTTGCGCTTTGTTACGCGCGAGTCGCGATACGCTACTAATGAATAAAGAGACCATCACTGCTCGCGCGGACATGTTCGCGCGAGTCGGCCACGATAAGAATTGACAGTGGTATCGGTGAATTGCTTTTTCCTCGTTGCACCAGTCAAGCCGTCATTGCGATCCAAGTATTACGACCAAGTGTTGCTAACCATACGTTTACAACAGGCCAATAGAACTAGTTAAGAGAGATATCGTAAAGCAAGATGTATGTTGTTCTAGATTGAATTCTTATGTGATTATGTTTTACTGGGAATGCGTACGTTTAACCGTCTACAATGATACCATGATCTATTAGATTTAAAGAAAAAAACGCAGGACGTTTATTTTTATTCTAATAATATCCCTTGAACCGATATAATAGAGAACCTAATCTATAGTACTGTAGAATACTTTTAGAAACACGTTATAGAAACACGTAAAACTGCTAGATTATATTCTACAAATTAAATTACATTCCATTTTAATTCAATAAAACTCCGTAGATATGGCCTTTAAGCTAAAAGAACACTGCTTTAGATACAAATAAATGGATTCTTTAAGACGTGCGATGTAAGATTTACGATTGTGGAAAACAATTATACTGCCCGTAACAGAAAATGAGGACTTTTGAAGAGAACGGTAATCGTCTCGACGGATCATCCTCGCAGTGATATTTTACGGTCTTTATTACAGATATCGATTGATAACTGTCCCTTTCATAAGTTTACAAACATGGATCGTTTGAAACGATATAAAGTAACTTTTCCAAAAATCAGAAGAAAGCATCGATCGAGCATGAAAATTGTACATAAACTCAAATTATTTCATTAGTACATGGATATAAGCATGCTCATGTAATTTTATTTCTACAATAGAGATGATGAACAATAGAAGTACGAAAATGAATTGAAAATAGTTCACAACTATGGCAACGCGATGCTGATGAACTAGCGCTATAGATTATACGGCAGATCTAAACAAGCCAGAAGTTTATGGATGCTGCAGCGCGATCGAGTAAGAGAAATGTGTAGGATGAAAGAACGTCGCGGATGGAAGCTAAAAAAAGAATTTCGAATAATTTTCCAAAGATAGAAATTTTAGGTGTTTTTTTTTTCTTTGAAACTTGATTTTAGCTCAACGGTCCAGAGGTAAAACTATCCCGTGATTAATTACCGTGATATATTGCATATGAATATTAATGATCGAAATTAAAGTTATTATTACATACTGTTATTATTGTTACATATATCGAGAATGTGTACAATGAAAGTTTGAGCACCAGAGCCCATTCCAAATATGCGTTCATTGTTTATTACGAGTGAGGCTTCAATTTATATTAAAGATATTCAATATAATGTTTTTAATTTTAATTCAATTATGTAGCAAGTTCAATTTCGTGTATTATTAATAATAAATTAATCGATATTTTTGTCTCTCTTGCTAAACTTATCTCCCTCTCTTGGTCTAAACTCATGTACGTAATTCGAACTATACAATGAGAGTCATACTGTCCGTCCTTAGGCTATCACGCGTATAATCTAAAATAAAAAATACTAATAAAAATAAGAATATTTTAAAAATGAAATAAAATAAAAATAAACGGAAAAATATAAAAAACTAAAATTAAAAATGATGACTATGTTAGGAAAGGACCATGTGACAGCTTCAATCGCCTAAATTTACTGTATCTTCTGGTTGCTTCATCCGACGTTGTGTCAACTTAGTCTCTGCAGATGAACCAAAACGGTTCAAAACGTCCGTATTTTAGGCGATAACAGCAGTCATTGTCCTTTGCTAACTTAGTCGTCATTTTTATTTTGAATTTTTTCTATTTATCCGTTTATTTTTATTTTTATTATTTTCATTTTATTAGTAACTTTTATTTCAGATTCTTGGGGGTGGTGATCAATAAAAGGCAGTCTGACTATTATTGTATAATTATAATTAAGTTGTGTTATAAAAACTGTAAGACCATTTCTTAATTGCTTTTTGCAACAATCGTCTACATCTGCCTGTAGCTCAGTTGTAAGAAATATTCTAAATAAATTGCTAGTTTGCTTAAGAATATTGAATCCGATTTCATCGACCAGTAAATGCTTTTAACTCAAACAATGAAAATCGAAGGATGAAAGACTAAGAAAAAGAAACTATTGTTTTTTTTTAATTAATTCCTTAGTATTATTTCGGAGTGATTGACCTGACTCATTTCAGTATGAATGAATTAAGTATGAATTTTATAATAACGCAAATTGGATCATACATAGTTAAAGGAACAAATACGATCTGAAAGCCTCAATGTAATATATATCTATCAACTGTATATCTTTGAGAAACGCCTATTTATCATGTCAGCTAAAGTCAAGAATCATTTATACATAAAGATTATTATCTCTGTCCATTAACTTTTGCATTATTGAGATCGCAAGACTGATCACTTGCTTTTGAGTAAATATACAACGTATCTCTATTATCTTTGTAATAATAATTATTAAAATGATCGTGTAAGCGACTTTTGAATTTTCGTGACCTTTGCCAGATATTTTAATATAGTCGCAGATATTTGATATACTACATTAGAGAATTATTGGGAAATGACGGAAAATAGTTTTTTTTTTGGTAGTGCAAGAATAAATAAATAATAATAATAATATATATAAATGTAGAACTTTAACAAAGATCCGTGCGAGTCTTCGTCTTTTGATACATTGTTTGAATTAAGTTTACGGAATCTGGCGCAAGCATCTACAAGCGCATGTACAAGTCTTCCAGCGAAGCCGGAGTTTCACTCACGTAGCAGCTGTCAGTCTTGCCGCTCTAGGCGAATATCTGGCCTGTGAGCTGAAATTTAAGAAAAATAATATATAAGCCCAGCTGAAAAATAAATAAACTCGTTTCGAAAGTTGGATTTATTTAAATAAAAATTTTGAAACTCGCGGGGAAACTAAAGAGGCTGGGAGAAACGACGAATAATTCAGTACGGAATGACGCAGAGGATTAAATATTTTACTTCTAACGAAATATGTATGACTTCCGCTCAAACATGTAAATTCCAAACAACTCGTTCGTTTGGTTTTTGTAAAGGGAAACAATCGAAATAAAGATAACGACACGTGTAAACAAAGCGCGATATTCAAACATGTGAAATTTGCGCGCGCACGTCGGCCGACGCTTCTATCGACCCCGTATAATGAAAAGCAAACATGTCTGTGGCCTACGTGCGCGGAAGTGATAGAAATTTCGGCGCCGCGTCCGTGTCGCCAAAGTCCGAGTGAATAGGCAGGAGGCGGGCGGAGACAAAAATAAAATAGACGAAGACGGCGAGGGAGGAAAATAAGAGAAATCCCATCGGCTTTACATTTTACATTGGCATCTCTAGCCCGGACTCGCCCGATGCGACGGCCTTTTACACTATGCAGGGATGGGGTTGGGGGGGGGGTGCGTTTGCGGAATCGAGCCTCCCCAGCGCTGCTCTCTTTCCTCCCAAAGGGGCGCGGTCGGCGCTCTCGTCCCTTTCGCTCGCTCCTTTGTATTTTTATCCTTAGCCGCGCGTGCCTTCAACCGAGCTCCCTCTCACCCCCGCCCCCAACGCCTCACTTCCGCTCCCGAAGTGATAATTAATGCCTGACAAGTTGCGGTACAAGGAGGCGCTAGCCGCATGCTTCCGTATTTATACACTTAAGTGTACGTCGTGTTTATACGCCTGTACTACGACCACCGCGGAAGTGTCTCGGTTTATTTAGACGAAGGGATTAGCTCGGTTATGAACGGTGACGCGGATTGACTGGTGGGGGACGAAATTTTTTCGATCTCACCCGTCGGTTCGTGAGAAAACTGGCGGTTATAATTTCCAATCGGGCATTTTAAAAGTGACCGTCGGCGAGCTGTCAAGCCGTCAACACGAGACTCAAGCAAAAAAAAAAACGACGAATGAATTCAAAACGATAGTACCTTGCATAAATCAATTTATTTTAGTAAAAATTTTACAGCGGAACCTTTTCAATATATAATTAATTGAAGACTCGCTATACGCTTGGTGAAACGTGTTTTAATGATATAAGGTAAATTATAAATGAAAACACTTCAGCATCACAGCCGAAACAACGTTGCCAGAATAAATATTCTTAAAATTATGAAACTTTCCAATAATCTAAATTTTACTAAACATTTGCTTCATTAATAATACTATATGCATGTAATACTGATGTAGAAAGACGTGGAATAAAAATATTTTGTTCGTAATAAAAAATTCCATACTAGATTCCTGCATTATTAATTAGATTGTCATAGTATTATCAGATCTTGCGCGTTTATTCGGACCAATATTTCAAATTCTGAAATTGTGAAGAATTATATACGAAATATTCAGGGCTAAAAATAGTACGAAAAACAAAAAATAAACGGCTTGCGGAAATGTATTTCTATGATTTTGGCCATTGGTTCATTTTGGCCTTAATGTGTTATATTTAAAGCATTAATCCCTTTTCTACTCAAATTCTAAACTGATCTATTTGGAAGAAATTGCACTTGTTATTTAAAATATACTTGTGTTTGTGCAATGAATTGCACAGACACCGAATCGACCCATTTTATTCATCTTTTACAATTGTAAACTCGATTGACAACTATTAAAAAAATTACAGTATTCATCATCTGCGTGTATTTTTATCGTTTCTTAAATCTCCCCCGACGACGTGCACGAGGCGCATATACAGCGCTCCTAATAGATGTACAGAAAGGCTTATAACAGCTGGATGGGGGGGGGGAGATGGCTTGCCGAAATCTGGTCCAAAGTTTGCATCGTAAAATTATATACAATAAGCGGTGACTAAGAGTGGAGCGATATTAATAATCAACGAACTTTAATTGGTACTAAATTTGGCTTGTCCTCGGCGTCGTCGGCGGCTCGTTAACGGCGACGATTTGATGTATGCGTATATATATATATATACATATACATATATATGACCCTTCTAATGTGGCCATAAGATCCCGGACGACGAGCGGCGTCGCCGGCCACCCCCGCTCGTTCGATCGATCGATGCCGACGAACGGGCTATTTCGGGAAATCCAGTAACGATTCCGTCGGATCGAAGGCTCGATTTAAATATTTACCGAAAAATCTCTCCTCCACCGCCCTCTAGAGGGCCGAGTGCAGCGTAAGCGGAATTGTCCATCGTCCTATCGAGGCGGCCGACGAGCACTGGCATAATTCGTCTCGCGACGATCAGTAAGACGCTAATTCAACTCGCGCCACGTGTATTAGCAAATTTCTATCCGGAATTTCGCTCGTGTTTTCAGGCCGAGGCTTAACGACTTATGATCCTCCGAGTACTTTAAGGGTAGCCTGCGTCTTCCTTCGTAGCTGCTGCGACATAAAATTTCAAGTCCTGCAGGTTTTCCTGCTCGTTCAGGGATAAATAATCTGAAACGCGTCAGTTCACGATGCGAGTGTCGGAATGTGCCATAGTCGTTTCACGAACTGTTCGAAACGCGCCTCTCTTTGTTCGGGGCATCGATATCCCTTTGTTTCGCGCCTCTTCATTGTCCAATGCAGCTGTTCAAACGCCCAAATATCTACCGCACGCATAACGTCCACGATAATAAAGCATTCTGCCAACACATTTTGTCGTATAATAGTTCAGTAGATGACGTGCACAAAGCTTGAGGTGAATTTTTCTGCAGCAAATGTGTCCATTTACCAAAGCTACCAATCGTCCAAATAACTTTCAGTTCGCGCAGCTTTTTATCGACGTTGCGATAACTGATGAACTTTGATGTCGAATCGAAATATTCCTTTGGCAATGACTGCGAAATATAGAGGAAGGAAATTTATAAAAAAAATACGGTATTGGATAAAAGAAATAAGATAACGTGTGCTTTGTACTTGAGAAATGTAAGCATTGAGAAAGATGTTAGCTGACTGTTAATTAGGCTTAGCTGTAAAATAAAATTAATCATCATACCAGAAAAGTCAAAAATTGAAATTTCGAAATAAAATTAATTTTTGCTGAAAAATATCTTGATTGATATTATTTCGACCTTTTGGAGCTTTAGCAACCAATTAAGAAAAGAAAATTAAGAAAAATAATTAAAATTACGAATTTTAATTAATTAACTGCACTTTTCCGATTGCAATTTTTTATTTCTAAAAATTCTGCTTATTTTTAAACGTATACTAATACATTTAAGATCAGATATTCCTATAATTGAATTATCACGTACGTTTTTTTTTCAAAGAGAAAAATAATACCTACTCAGATCTGGTCGGTTAAAATACGATAATAAATAATAGAAATGTGTGGATGTCTATTATATTTTAGAATTCTATCCTCCTGTATATTAGTTAATTACTTTCTACTGTAATCTATTTATAAAGTTCTCTTGCTCTCTACCTCGTATAACTCCGCGATATTGATTTCCACGAAATTGGCCAGATAGATTTTGTTTCACCTCGTTTTTTTTCCAATATTATATTCGTCAACTCGGTAATGAAAATTTATACATTTTTATCAGATTAATTTGTCGAGATCTAAATTTAAATAACTGAATTTAGAATTAAATTATTTTTATATTACGATTTTGGCTATCTGTAGTTTTTAGTGACATAATGATAACCTTAATTATTTATAAAGTTGGAATTATTCAAAATCTATGATAATAAATTGATACTAGTGATAATTATATCAAAACTATATCTTTATTTAATTAAAAATTCATTCATTATATTAGAATATTTTCACTCGTTTATAATTCAAAGCAACCCCTTTTCAGCGCTGTTGATTAAAAAATAAATGTGAAAACTTCAACGTACCAAGTGTAAACTGACGAGTGAAAATTAAGAGAATAAATATAATACAGATCGCATAAGTACGTAAGTAAATAATTCAGATTATTATTACATACACAAGGAGAAACAAAGAAAGGTTTAATTTTTAAGATTTTCGCGATCTGACGTTTTCATAAATATCTAAAATTATTATTTGTGTATTTTATTTGAATCTACACATAATTTCATAAGTTTTGTTAATATTAAATTAGATACAAACGATATTTCTATGATCGAAAAGAAATGATTGAAAAAATCTGCTTTTAGCGGAAGACTTCTGTATTTTAATTCGCATCCTATATAGCCAAAAACAGCTATTGACCACTTTTTAGCGGACCAAGCTAATGTTGTTCTTCAAATTCTCAATTACTAATTGCGAGCGAGAAAGTACAATATCTTGAGCAAGGGCTAACGTTAGGCATGAAAACTTGAAAAAGGGCTTACTTGGTATGTAATTATAGTTTCATTGCTCAATCTGGACTGAATACGTCACCCATATGTCGGAGCCTCTCCTTGTGACGGTGACTTGGAAGTCGGCAAAATAACAGAGATGGATAACCATTTCTGCGTGGAAACTGAAATAGAACGACAATAAAATTATTCGATTAATTTTATCGACTAAATTTAGATACTTATTGTTATTAATGAAATTAATATTGTTAAACATCTAAATCTATATAAATTTGTCTATGCCAATGGTTATATTAGCAATTTTATTGGATTTCTTACAAAGTTGGTAGCGTTAAATTTGTTAAATTTTGATTTACAAAATAATCCGTTATATCTATAATATTTTACTTAACTTAATAATAAAAAGTTTAAAAATATTACCAACTCTTTTTCCGTGATATAATTTATTAATAAAATGTTGTAATGAATTTTTCGTATGTAAGCCATATAATCTCCCTGTTCTTTATTATTTCTGACACAATATCTATTCATTTTATCCTTTTTTTCTCTGTAACGAAGTTACAGAGTCTACCCACATACACACACACACACACACACACATCTATATATATAAATGAATAACGCGCAGGGAGAGAAATTCTCCTATAGCGCGCTCACCGGTGCGGACGCGCGGCGGCTGCTCATGCTAGAATAGCCAGTTTATTAATTATGGCGCTATTCGAGTATATGCCCGTGCGAGTGCACGCACACATATGTACTTCCATATATAGACTGGCAAAATGTCCGCAAAAAACTGGCTGGAAAAAAGAAAGGACTTTGTTTCCGAGGGGGTAATTAGCTTAACGAGCCGGGGGGTGGTGGGGGGATGGGGATGGGGAATGAGGAAGCCGACGCAATTTCCGGAGTGCCGGGGCTCAAGTCAGCTCGTCCCGAGCATCAACAATGCGAGCGCGCGCGTGTGTGCAGCGCTCCGACTGTACGGAGGTGCGCTCCTCTACCGGTAGTAGATACGTTGAAGAGCGTGACGAGATACACGTGCATAGAGTGAGCCAGAGTGAATGAGTGAGTGAGAGAGAGAGAGAGTGAGATAGAGCGGGAGGAAGGGGAGCTAGTCGAGAGACAGGCCGACTGCTCGGGTACGAAGAAAGGGCGGGGGCGGAGACGTAAGACGTTACGCGCTCGCGGAGGCTCAGAGAGAACGTCGCGGCGGAGATTCCCATTGTCCCGGTGAGCGCGCCACCGCCGTCGACTCGAGCCATCGATCATTGTCGTCTCTTTCGACTCGATGATTTTCAACAATCGTCCGTTGCCCCCCTCCCCCCTCGCCCTGCTCCACCTCCTCGCCGCGCGTCTGCCTTAACCCCGACCCGTTCCACTTGCGCGCTCCGTCGCGGGAATTCCGGACTTTTCATCTATTATATGCTGCGCATGTCTACGTCTATCTGTACATATATGTATATATATATATATATATATATATATATATATATATACATACATATATGTATAATATACATTCAAAATGAAAACATCTGGCTTCATATTGTCGCATCGATCATTTTCGAAATTTCGCGCGCCCGCGTTATGAGAAGGTTAGAGCGCTCTTTAAGCTTGTTAAGGGACGCATATAGTATATGAGACTTGAAATTAAACCGCGGGTAGTGCACCGAGCTATGCCGTCTGAATTAATAGCTGTTTTACTACTGCATCCGTCTGAATTTTTTCCCACCGCTACGTGCTCAGAAAGATGGGAAGGAATGGAAATTAGGATAAATTATTTCGGCACGTCGTAGTTTTGTCACGCTTCTGCTCGCAGATATTTGCCCATAATGAAAAATTTGGAATCCCTTTTTGCGTATATTCTACCGCCTCCTAAATGTCTTTGGAGTATGATTAATTCATGAAAAAGAGAAGTCTCAAATATACCGTTTAATTCAGCTTCGTGCACTACAGTAATCAATTTAATTATTAGTTTCTTTTCTCACATATTAAATGACAAACACGAAAACTTAAAAGTACCACATTGTTGAATTTACATAATAGACACAGAAGATGCCCGAGCATGAGTCGGTCAATAGTTATGTACAAGAAAAAAACATAATACGGGAGGAGAGGCATTATAATTATACCGAAATTGGCTACCAGCGCCGATTACGGATTATCCGACTGCGCGCAAGCATCGAGGCAGTCGCTTAAAAATCCGGCTCTCCTCGAAACGCGCGCTGAGAAACTGAGGCAAATTTTGGATTCGCGCGCTATTATCGCTATTGAACGATCGGCGAAAGTAAGCGCGCTCGAGCTTGCGACGCTCGTTTCGAAGGTAACGCGCCACGCTCCGCCGCGCGCGTTCTGCCGGAATTTCCCAACGCTTTGTACTGTTTCGTAGAATTCGCGGGCAGGCTGGCGGCTAAAACGGCCGGCGCCCATTACCGCTAAACTTTCGAATTTGGCCGGGCTTCGCGGCGCGATAGGTGGCGGCGGGGAGGGTGAGGGGGGAGGTGGCCGCGTCCCCCGCGGGAAATTCAAAATTCACGTCCATTTGCGAGGGCGCGAGCGCGTACGTGGCCCGGGGGCTTTTAATGAACTCCGCGGCGGCTGCAATGAGAGGCGCGCGCGTGCTCGCGCGCATTATACGCGGAACCGACGGATTTTATCGGGCTTTATTAACTCATTAGTGACGAAAACGCCGCGCTCCGAGCGAGGACGAAATGTATGGGCGGCGAACTTTCGCCCGGCGGCGGCGGCGGCGGCGGTGGCAGCGAGAAGATTGCTCGCGGCAAGCGTAATGCGAACGCTGGAAGGGGTGGAATGAGAACCCAGCGGTGCGCCAAAAGAAAAGCTAAAAAGTTGAAATATATAATTATAATAATCAGCGATACTGACGGTTCAGAGTCGAAGATAGAACAGCAGAGTGGTTGAAGTAGATCGCGACAGCGAGAAAATGTAAAGTATGCGATTCGAAGTCTTTCAAGACGGGCGATGATTAGATTAATACGAATTTCGCTTTGGGATTATTCGGATATGATCGAAAGGAGTGATGGTGAATGGACTAAATAAATCACTGAATTTGCAATAAGTAATAATGTATTAACAAATTAATAACTAGTAATTGTACTGTACAAAATGCCGAGAGACACAGTCAAGCCGGGAGGGGGAGAGAATTGTAAGGTTTGTGTAAAGCTGGTCTCAAAAGAAATATTCTATCCTCTCTACAACGGGGTCTTCGATGACTCTCCAAAGCTCGAAATTACAAACAATGCAGATACGCATACTTTCATTGAACAATGGGAATGATTCCTGTATATCGCTTGCACGCCGAATGAATGTTGTTCAACTAATTACCCATTTCCTATAATTTAAAAAAAATAGTATTGTATTCAAGATATTTATAAGCATACACGCATTGAATTAAAACAATTGTTAATAGTAAAAGTCAGATTAATTCAGAATAAAGTGTTCGCGTATACGTTATGGTTATCCAGACGGTTGACCTGTGTCTTCAATTCTGTCGCTGTTACATGTTTCAAGAATACAAAATATCTCGGTGAGCCGCGGATACAGTGGAGGAATGGTCGAATGAAAGTTTCTAATTGGACAGAATTGATATCGAGATAAATGGGAAGAAGACCAGAGGTATATGGATCAACGGAGGTTTATTCTCGGCAATAATGCAATATATAATGTAAGCTACGCTAAGGGTCACTGCTCAGATAGTCACTAAAGAGGGTCGCAAGGCCAGTTTCAGACGGAGGGTCATAAAATTTACAACCACTTCAATAATGTATACGACATAAGCTTCCTAAAATTATGGATTTATTGTTACTTTGTCGAAGACCAAATCAGTTCAAAGTAAAATTATGCGGCATTGTATAAATTCATAGAGTTATAATATCGAGAATTTCTGAAATAAATGCGTTAAGTGGAAATTATTTGATAGCAAGCAACACGATATACTAGCAATCTAACATGTTAAATAAAAACGCTTCGGTTTGATTTATTTTCTCGGTTGCGCGTTAGGAAAACCGACAAACTCGTATAATAAGAAATAAATGCTATTTAATTAATTATAATAACCTATTTTATTGTTGTAAAAGTTCGATAATCATTGTTGCATTTTTACTTCTTGCAGTCAATTAACATAAGCGATCAAATCCATTCGCCAAATTTTAATTGAATTCAGTGCAATTAAAATATTCAACCATCGTTTTGTGAGCAGAGACAAGAGACAGCGACAAGTAATGAAAAAGAACAAGTTTTCCTCATTTTTTAGATCGAGGTATTCGATATTCTGATTATGTAAGCTCTCATATCGTGATTACGTAACAGTATCTTCGTTTGCACAATCCACCACTCATTCGGCTTTCATTTGTCTTTTCTACATTGACCGTTCAAAATTCATCCGTCGCTTTACTAAACATTATTTGCACTAAATAAACTATTTTATAAATTGTACATTAAATGTTTATTTAAAGTAATCAGAAATTCGTTCGCTTGGATTGAACTAACGAACGTTCGTTTGAAATCGTCTAAATTTATGCATTTTGGATTATTAACAGGTAGAGCGGAGCCGTGGTCCCCTCTAAACACCTTCTTTAACCCCGGCCCTGCCTACGATTGTTTCGCTCCCCCTCCCTTCAACCGCGAGATTCCGCTCCCTGGCGGCTCTGCGGGGCTGTTCTGATTTATCGCGCGAAGCCAGCGTCAACAAGTGCGCGAAGGTACATCGAAGAGAACGGACGAGGGAGGAGGAGGGGGGTAGGGGTAGCGCAGGGACGTACTTTAATACAATAACTTTTAAGAGGCCCCGCGGAATATACGCCCGGGCTCGAGCGCTGGAAAGGCGAAACGAGTCGAGCGTTTTATCCGTAAAGGGAGCGACACGTATCGCGGCGGCCAAAGGAGCTTAAGTTTGGAAAGACAGCGGTGGTGTCGCTCGAGGATCCGGATTTTTGGGCCCTCGCCCCTCTCCTTTAATCTCTTTTCTGGAGAACCGTCTTCCTCCTTCCCCTTGTCCGTACGCAAAAGCAACTGAGCTCGTTAAAAATCGCAATAAGCAATACAAGGGTATAAATCGGTTTAGGGCTGCTCCTACTTTCGTCAAACACCGTTCGCAATTACCATACCGATCGTACACAAACTAAGAAAAATCTCAAATTTATTTATATTTAAATTCAATTCAAATTTATATACAAACTACTAATAAATATAGAAATATATAAGAATATAAAAATATCAAGCCATAAAAATCATTTGATCATAATTTCTACATTGAAAATTGTTCATCACTACTGACATTTCTTTGAATATTTTTGTTTCTAATTGATCACTAAAGTCCAATGAGTGAATGTTTAAATCATCAATAAATTGTATCTTATTGAATAAACTTTGGTGAAATTTATCGATAAATGAATATATACTTATTTATAAATAATTGTCAAGCTCTACTTGCAATCAGAACATGAAAAACCACTCTAATACGTTAAATGAATTTTTCACTTTTTCTATACGTCAATAGGGCACTCTCTATCAGTCCTACGATTAGTCCGCCAGATGACGACTTATATACGAGCATTATCTCAATGTAATCAAATTCAAATAGTAATGACGAGCATTTATCTGCATTAGGTGTTTTTTTTTGTTCTACAGTCGATACTGTTCATTTAGCAACGATGTTTGACATATAACAGATAACTTTAAATAAGTGTAAATTAACTTTTTTATTTACTAGATATAGGCATAAATAACGTGGATTAAGTAAATATTCAATTAGGTTATTTGAAAGAAAAAAATTAAATCTCTAGGCACCGCTTAAAAATATACTATAATTAATATTAAGTGCGAGCGCTGTAATTTCACGAATTTTAATAAATAACTGATCTTTTAGAAAATAAAAATATTTATCTACCATTTTCTCAAGTAACCCGTTCAAATCCGCGTTGTAGGGCTCGGGAGTATTAATGCCGAGTAAAAAAAGGAGGTACAACTCGTCGTATAATTAAAACTTCTACCGCGACGCTATCTTCCAGAAAAGAGCGCCATTTCCCGCTGAATATAACCTTCATCCGCGCCCTTTCTGTCCATCTCTCCCCCCTCCTTCTCTCTCTCTCTCTCTTTCTGTCCGAAGCATCTCGATCTTCTTCTTTCCTCGGTCTTTTTTATCCCTTTCCCTCTACCGCTCTCGCCTCCTCGCTCGTACTTTCCACTCGTTCGGCGAGATTTCGCGCCCGGTGTTAAAAGTGCGGCCTAATTAGGAAGTCTTTGCGATATCATTTATTAAGCCAGGGACCTTCGGCTTCCTACGATTGCGCAACAAAGGCTGGAAAGAAGTTTAATAAATAAAGTTGGAAGATAGGAAGTGGACGGGTGCGACGGCGGCGGCGGCGACGATGGCGACGGTGACGGCGATTCTATTAGGAGTAGGCGGGCAGAAAATAGGTAATATCCCAAGATCTAGAGAGGCTTTCCCGCCGCGTCCCCAGATCGTATTATATGTATATATATATATATATATATATATATATATATATATATATATATATATGTCTGTGTATAGGCGAAGACGGCAACGGCTGCGAGGGTGCGGGTGGAACCGAGAGAGAAAGAGAGGCACGTATAATAGGAAGCGCAGGGGGTGGGGTAGTCGAGCGAGATAGCTCCTAGTTGGCAAACTGATGTATTCCCCGAGCTCTCTGTTATCCCCCTCCCCCTCGAAACAACCGAAATTTACTGCGGTGACGGCGACGGTGGCGGCGGCCGTTGCGCGCTATACTGCCTCGCTGTACACCTCTGACATTTCAATCTGATTTAGTATAGCCGGGACGCGGCGTGGCGCGGTAGCGGGATATATACATACATATACATACATATATACATACATATATATATATATATATATATATATATATATATATAAACATACATACGCGGCATAGTCCGCGGCGCGGTACGTGTCGCCGTCACACCGCTGCCCCGGCGGGCGGCGGTCGGGGGAGGGGGTGGCAGCGACACGCCGCCGCTCCGCGTCGAAAAACTCCGCGGATGCTCGCCGCCCACGCCCGCCACCCCCGCGCGACGCTAAATCCGAATCTCTCAAAATTATTGACGTTCGGCGGAGGGGGAACGGAGGGACGGGGGTGCCCGGGCAGGGAGCTCTCGGCCGAGGGGGCCGGTCGCCGACGAATCAGCGCGCGAACGCCGCGCCCCGCCGCGCTCGCGGCTTAGAACACCGACCGTCATACATAGATACCTATACGTATATATATATATATATATATATATATATATATATATATATATGTATGTATGTATATATGTCGCTGCAGCGGGGGATTTAAAACGGAAATGAGAAATCGCTGAAAACCGTGTCTTTTTTCTCGCCTCCCCCGCTCTCCGCCCACTTTTTCTCTGATTTACAGCGTCAGAGAGGGCACGCTGGCGGGGCGGGGGGGGCGAGGAATCGGTTGTAGCCGCGGGGTAAAAACTTAATTCACGTTCTATTATTGATCGGAGAATTTTTTAAATTATCCTTTCTCGGTAGAAACGGCTCTGATTTATTATGTGTGCTATAAGTATATGTGTGGGTGTTTGTGTGTCTGGATGTGGGAGTGTACACACGCGCGCGTGAATATCCGTGCATACGTATACAGAAGGGAAGATCTTATCCTGCAGGTCGCTCTCCTCGCAGTAAAAAGAAGTTTCGATTACTTGCATCGCGCAGCGCTCCGTTCCCTTATTGTTTACATAACTAGGAACTTTTCTCGTAAAACGATCTTTTAACCCGCGCTAGCTCATTTCGTTCGAGAACTGAATAACTATTGTTCGAGGGGAAAAGGAAAATATTGTTAGGGAAGCCCTGACTGAAATTTCAACCGAGTGATATAATGGATATTGGAAACAATGCTATTGTTATAGATATATATCTATATAATTTGTAGAAAATTCAAGTCAATGACGTGCACTGAAAGAAAATTCAAAATATTTTTTCCGCCGTAAAAAAAAGAAGCATCTTAGTCTCGGCTAATTTTTAATTGTAATGAAAGTGAGTACGGAAACTAAAAATTCACTTTCTACTATCAACTTTCAGTAATTCTAATGCCAACTTTATTTTTAAAATTATAGCGTTATTTTTTGACGTGGAAATTAACAAATGTGGGGAAGTTTTACTTGGAAGAGCATTTTTTTATCTGAGATTGACTATTAATTATTATCTAAAATAGAAAAGAAAGTACATCATCATATGGATTTTCTTAAAAATTTATATAATCCATTTGGCCTTACTGCAATAAAACTTTCCACCCCTCTCACTTTTAGTATAATAGATCGGATTATTCGTTTCAAAAAATTCGGTTAACGTGTAAAAGATCTTGAAATAGAAGTCGCCCGTAAATTGCAATGTCACTATCGGCAATCGGAAAATTTACCTGGGGTATGAAAATGATTTTTTTATACCGCTGATTTCTGTAAAATTTTATGGTTTCCAATCTTTTGTTTTACTCTGTCTAATGGCGAAACAGTAATAGAAAACATTGTTAATTTTTTTACCTGAAACTACCTTGATTATAACTTTAAAACAATTGTGACCTCGAAAAATCATCTCATGACTACTAAATAATAATTATAATTTAACATAAACCTTTTCATTTAATAACAGTAAATTATTATAGCTTAACATTTCTTCTTAATAATTATACCAATAAAACGTTTCAATTAAAAATTGCATAACAAAAACTAACGACCTATGACTGATTTCTCTTTTGGTCCTGATTGAAGCTTTATATATATATATAGAATGTATTGAATTTTACGACATTAATAGAATGCACGCAAACGTATGGACGGAGGCTAATTGAAAATGTAAGTTAAATAAAAAAAAAGTTCGTTATTATAACTATAAACTTAATTTTTTTTCCTTTTGTATTATTAATATACGGTAAAGTCTATTGTTTAGTTTGCGCTTTTTATTTATTTATGACAAAAATACAAGCTAAAATATTCCATGCACACGTCACCTACTCTAAGCCGATATGCGTTATTATTTCAGTGTTAAATTCTAATACATGGTCTGTAAGCATTTATCATTGCATTTATTTGATTGCGTCATTAAAAAAGAAAAATAAATAAATAAATAAAAAAAGAATTTGAATAATACAAAGTTTAGAAAATCATAATGATTACATCTTGACACGTTTATGATTGAGTTTCAAATATTGATTGTCTAAAAATTTCACACAAAAAATCCTAGCTTAGTATAAAAATACATTTTTTTTACACTTATATTTATACAAATATCACAAACCCCTTAACGGCTTACATCACTCTACAATCCGGAAAAACATATCCGAAATTTTTTTGGACAGACGAAAAATATTCATTGGTTTATTGTAAAGGAACTCTGGAGTACTGTACTACCTATGCAGTGCAAAAAATACATTTTTACGTTCGTTCCTGAGAAAATTACGAACGCACGGCATTTCTCCACCGATACTTATTTTCTTCGGGACAGTCCACCGTTAAATTATAGATTAAAAAATAAAGAATTATTTTGATCAAAATTACGTATAAAATTAGACTTGTTCTGGTATAAGTAACTCGGGTTACCTATAATTTAATAAATCAAATAAGAACTGCATGCCTGAAGCTTTTATATACATATCTATAAAATTATACATAGAAAGTTCTAGTTCACTTACGTCACTGAATTTCAATGATATCGATGAACCAAATGAGTACAAATTTGCGGATATTGATTTTCAATACATTTGAACAATATGAATAGAAGGAATGTAATTTTAATTTACGGAAATAATTTTGCGAACTGATTTTCCAGCTAATTATTCGTTAAATTTTCGACGTTTAGGTTTCTACTTACTTCTTATCTGTTCAAATTCATTCGCTCTCTAGAGGAAATTCAAAAAAGACGCGCAGGATTTATATTTCGAAATTGATAATCAATAATGTCTACTTATTTTATGAAAAATAATTTCCATAAGAAATAATGAAGTTTAACTTATAATTAAAAAAAAAAAAAAACAAATTTCTGATTTTGCTAATTAATGCGGGTGTCTTACTTTACGTAGAAACTGTTATGATTTTATGCAATTTTGGCTTTCGGAGAGAAATTTCGTTACTACGGAATAACAAAAACAGAACAATTTAATCTAAACACGGCCTATTCTTGCGAAAAAATATTTTCGACTGTTATAAAAATAGCGCCACGGCATTGTTTACAATAAAAGACCAAGAAAAACAGACCGGGAGGTATACCTAAAAATACGGCATGGACAGGTCGCGATAGCGCACACTGAAATATTCAATTCTCCCCAAAAATTTCCCGACCTCCTCGTCGCCCTCGTGCATCCGGAGAGATCCACCTCGTGCCCGGCGCCCGGGGTTTCTCCGCAGCCAGTCGCGAACGTTCTCGTTCGAAAGCTCGCGGGGCTCCCGCTCGTAGCTGAAGGGCCGAGGGCGCGGCTCGAGCTTTAATTTCGCGCGCCCGCCCGCTCGTCCCACCCGGCCGCGGCGGCTCGGCCAACTGTTCCGCTTCTTCCGCCTCGGGCTCGCCGCGCGATCCGGCGACGATCCAACGACGCGGATGCGCCGCGCCCGGCTGAGCTGCGCTGCGCTGCTCGTCCCGGAGAAATTCGGGAACTCGGGAGCCCGGCCGAGTACTTTCGCGCTCTGAAACGATTGATAATGAGGCGGAGCATAGAGAGAGAGAGAGAGAGAGGGGGGGGGCCTGGAAGCAGGAGAAAGTCGGGCATGCGGCTCGGTGAATCGATCACGGCGGCGGCTACGGCGGCGCTGCTCTCTCGCACTTGATCCGCGCAGCTCCCCGGGCTCTCCTCGCCTCATCAATATTCATACTCGTTCCTCGCGCGTGCCTACCCCCCCTCCCCCTCCCCACGGGCTCTTGCTATTAATTTACCGCTCTTTGCTTTCGTGACTTTGCGCGTCGTGCAATTGAATACGGCCTCCCTCCTCGTCCTCCTCGTCCTCCTCCTCCTCCTCCGCCGTCGTCGCCGCCGCCGCCGCCGCTCGCTCGGGCGCCGCGCGCGGATCGAGAGCCCCCCACCCCGGGCCTCACTTCCGCGCGCTCAATCAATTCGCGGTCGGCGTAATTACACGAGCCTGGCTTTTCCGTTTCTAGCGGCACGCTGGCCTAAATCTTTTGATATGCCCGGGGAACGGGGAGCCGGGATCGCCGGGAGGGGGCGGCGGGGTGGGGGAGGGATGGGAGGATGAACCCAGCGCGCTTTTTCGAGCGCCGACCTTTTCTCTCGGGTGCACGTGCACGGGCATACCGCTCACAATATAATACATATCTTTGCATCATTTGTATATGTTGTTCACGAGTGGGCGGAGGAGGAGGAGATCTTTCAAATGCGAATGCGGGTCAAGTTATGATCCTCCTCCCGCTGCATGGACTATATACATATATATATATATATATATATATATAAATAAACCCCGAGATTATCAAGTTTAGAAAAGTAGTTCTCGTATGAGATTTAGAATTTAATAAAAGGCGCATAGGTCTGATTGTATATACATATATATATATATATATATATATATATATATATATATATATATATATATATATATATATATGATATCTGTAGCCTGAGCCAAAGTGTATTATATGCTGTATATATAGAAAGAGAGAGAGAGAACCCTTCTATATGTATATATTCCCCGCAGAATATGTAGGTCGGTTAAAAAAGCGCCAGGCTAATTGTAAATTATATTTGCAGCTGTAGCCCACTCCGAGCGAACTTCATTACATGTATATACCAAAATTATTTCTAATTTAAATCGCGGATTCGTTAATGGCGAATTACGTTTCTTGATTAAAATTAAATTTTTTGTAGCTACATACATATATATATATATATATATATATATATATATATATATATATGTATATAGTTCACAGAGGAAACGAGCCGACATCAGTTATTTCCGCGAAACCCTTTGCATTTATATTAAATATTAAAAATATCCTCGAGCTTTTGAGCGGCAGCGTCGATTCGACGGAAAAAAATAGTCTCTCTCTCTCACTGTCGAAAAAAAAGAATTTTTTTTCTATACGATCCGTTCGAAAAGCAAAATCAGATCCTCATATAAAAAGAGTAATCAAAAGCTTGTTACGCACTCGTCGCTTTTTACATCCGAATATATTTGACGCGTGTATTGGAATAGAAGTTATATTTGAATAAAAATATAAGAGCTTCCGTCAAAACGAAAGTATTTATATAATTTCTTAATTAAAATTTAAAGGAATAAATTTTCCTGTTTTTTTTTTTGTCTTTTTCAATAATAAACTCGAATGCATAATGTGCCCCCAATCAATTTTAATTATATTATTTTAAAGTGAAAATACC
Organism: Sycobia sp. Sy_11; assembly: GCA_018907035.1. Lineage (NCBI taxonomy): Eukaryota > Metazoa > Arthropoda > Insecta > Hymenoptera > Epichrysomallidae > Sycobia > Sycobia sp. Sy_11. The sequence goes on along the minus strand of JACCIC010000139.1, from coordinate 1,446,714 downwards.
GAGGCATAAAATTTTAGCGTGCATCGTCGATCCTCCAATCAATGAATGAAGAAATATGCGCAGCGAGATTAATATGCCGCGTATGCCGAAGAGAAAAAAAACGGAGGGGGAGGGAAAAAAGTAAAATTATACTTGATGAACGTGTCACATAATCATGAATTTAATATTAAAGAGTATAATAAATATATAATAATGAGTACGAGCCTTTGATATTTTTTATGCACTGTGCTGTACTTATACGCGTCATATATAATGCGGTATATACCTTGGCGTAACGGTGCAGAGCCATATAAGATTGTATATGCTTCGCCGAACCATTTATACACATATAATTCGGATAAAAATGCCTCTTTCCCCATAAACAATGAAGCTCTAATTCAGAACCCGGCGGGAACGAGAAAAGCGACGCGAACGAGCGGCAACGGCTGGATTAAAAAAAAAAAAAAAAAAAAGTTTGTTTAACTTTTCCGCGCGCGCCTCTTGCGTTTTCTCCCGAGCGATGCGCGATGAAATATTGCGCGTTGCGCCTTGCCTATAATAATGCCTCTATTGCCCGCGTATTAATTCGCAACGGCGTCGGGGAGAAGGGGGAGGGAGAGAGAGAGAGAGAGAGAGAGAAAAAGGAACGATTATCTCGAGGAACAATGGGCGCACGCGGGTTGGCGCGGTTTCGCACCTCCCGCCATCCGTAACTAACAATATAAGTGCATATACAATGCATTAGCGCTTTCTCTAACCCATCCACCACCGCCCCCCAACCCCCCTCCCAGCTACCCCCTAGACGGAGTGTGAGAAATGCTGGCTTTTATTTTTAATGATAATTTTTGCACTGTACAACGTTGGACGAACCCGCTCGTGCATGCGCGCGCTAAATGGTGGATTAAAGTGCGTTTATTTTCGTGAAAACTTTAACGACTTCGTTTGTAGGACCTTTTTTGTTTTGTGTGTGGGTTGTTTCTTTTTTTTTTTCTTTTTTTTTTGACGAAACAAAGTAAGCAAGACGGATGAAGGTGCGTGTGCGATGCGCGATGATTAAAAATAGTTCTTTAATGATAAACATGGTCCGGCGAAGCAAGCTCTATGAATGATGCTTTTCATTAATTTTCTACTTAGGTAGGGGGGGATGCTTGCCAGGAATTACAAAATATCCATAGCAAGTGGGACAGAAGGGATTACTTGTATTAAATCCGTGTAATTCAACTTATTGAACATGAGTCTGAATGACGCAGTGCTAAGAAATAGGAGAAATAAATGTTAATGAACATTCTAATTGCTAAACATACTGAGAAAATAAAGAATACTAATTTATTATAACAAAATTTATTGCGATGAAGATTATTTAAATTTTTCTTTAAAAATCAGTTTGATTCTGTAAAATCCGCCAATACTTATTAAGGCTCGACATATTGCAAACTTAATGAACATACGTCGCAGAAGTATAGGCTCGTTTTTCTCTACTTTTTGTTTCATGAATAGTCAGCTTAACCATTTATTTATTCGGCTTTTTGAGGATCGAATGATCCTGCATAATTTCTCATTTACAATATGTTTCCGGCTAATAAATGATTTTTTCTTCATTTGGATTCTCACCATTCGAAGAAGGCGTTTTTTTTAACGGATTTTATTTTGAAAATGGAAATAAAGAAAAAAGTTTATAAAGTTCATCCTTAAAGAATGTTTGGTTAAAATAATATAACTGTTTCAAGTTCAGATATTACCATTTTTGAGCAGCTAAGACTACTTCTAAGATAGTAAATAAATAATATGCTCGACAAAGTTGTGACCATTTCACTGGATTGCATTAAATTTGTATCATAAAATTAGTATTGTTAAAATCAACAATGATTTCAACAAGTAAAATAAGGAGTATGATCTTGAATTTTTCGAAAATTTTAATTAATTGTGATATTGATAATAGTCAAGAGTATTAAATATTTTAAACTTAGTAACTTCAAGGAATTACAATTGTAATTATGCATTGTGGCCATTGGATTTTCAAAGGCGTTTTTGTTAATAAGTGATATATTTTCAGAAAATAATTGTCCGGTATTAAATATTAACTGTTTCTTCTTTGTTATTGGAATTTCTATTAAAACAATATTGTTCCGCTACTACGTATATAAAATTTCTTACTATTTACCCAAATGAGGCACTGTTACAATTTACCCTGCTTAACCAAAAAAGTACTTTTCCTGCCCCGAGACACATTTATTACAAACTGCAAAAAAGCTCGATTCGCGAATCGTTCGAGCCTACCATAACTCGCCGGGGCCAGCAGCGCGCGTCGCCTCTACCACTGTAATCTCCAGCGAATATATGAATATAAGCGCGCTGCGTCCCGTCGATGCTTCCGCGGCTTCGCTGAAAGCTGACCCCCCCCCCCCGTGAGCCCGGACACGGAGGGACGGAGGCGAGCGAGAACGAGAGAGTCGCGAGATGCCAATTGTCATAATACCCGTCCGTACGTTCTCGTTCCCCGCGCGCATCCGGGGCGGAAACGTCGCCCGCGTCCGACCGCGTTCATTTTCCCCTCGCCGAGTTGCTGCGACAGGGGACGCGAGGCACGACCGCTCCGCCGGCGCGTCTACGACATCGACTTCCGACGCGCAGTATAGCGCGGGACGAGCGATGGGGGTTGCGGGGGGGGGGGACGGGAGCAGGGGGCCGATAAGCCTCTCCTTTGTACGTCGCCGACGTTTATAAACATCGCGCGTCCGCGCGGCCGGAGCTAAGGCGCGAGCGCGCCTCCGCGTTGCGCGCGGCCCCGAGCCAGTCTCGCCGCCGGCAGACCTGGCTTTTGCCTCGTTTTGTTTTATTTCTCATGCCTCCTCATCGCCGTCCTCCGCGTCGCCCCTTTGTACTCGTCATCGGCGAGCGAGGGCCGCGGAGGCTGTGCTGGCCGTAGCGAGCCGAGAAGAAACCAGGTCGATCGAGGACACGTAATCGAGGCAGGCGGGGGGGAGGGGAGAGCTGGGCGTCGTTAACCCGAGGGCAGGGGCAGAAATTCAATTTTCTTCGTGGAATCGAGCCGAGGGAGTCTCGCCTCGCTCTCGGCAGCGGCTGGACAATGTATATGTGTATATATGTGTGGGAGATGGAAAGTCATCGTCGCTTTCGAAAGCGGAAGCGCGCCGTGGCGTCCGAGGCAGTCGTCTCTCGCCCCTTGCGCGCGTATCGCGACCCGACGCGTCGACACGGCAGACAGCGCGGCGAACCAACGACTCGCTAAGGACTGCGGCATTGTCGCGGCGACGCGGTAACGAGCTCGCCGCGTCGATGCTCGCGCGCTTTCGCGGAGCTGGATTTTACGCGAGTTTTTTTACGTATTCGCGAATATGTCGTCAGATAACGCTGACGAGCACCTTGGAGCGTCGGAACAATAGTATGATGTATCATATATATATATATATATATATATATATATATATATATATATATATATATATATATATCATACCTATATTCCAAACAAACGAACGGAAGGCTTAGTCCTTCTTTGCTATACAATTTAAATAGTACGCCTGTAATTTATATAAAATTACATAAAGAAAAAGTCCGATAACAAATTTAAGGATGTTAGTAGAAAATACTAAGCGATTTGTCCAAAGTTGATGAGATCAATATAGACGCAAAATTTGAATTATTGTTCATTGTTTTGTACGGAATTGTTCTCCACGCTCTATGATCCTTTTCTTCGGGAAACCTGGCCAAGATTTATAGGGGTAGATCATGGTGAAAAAATTCTATATTGATTACTATAGTATCTTGATGATTTTTATTTATAATTATATTGCTTTCATTTTATTTTAATTTATTTTGAAGTGATTTTTCTTTTTACTAGTAATGTTTAATTTAATTTCTACGGGGGTAATTATTAACAAGTATAATCGGACTACCATTATATAATGATAATTAAATTATGTTATAAAGATTGTAATACCGATAAAAATATTTGTCAGTGTAATTTATAAAAAATAAACATTACTCTGGCTTGCGAAGGTCTCGGCCTGTTTTTTTCCAATTTCAAATTTCAATTAAAAAGTTGTGCACTTCTAACTTTATCTTAAATGTTTCAAAATAGCAAGGAACCTGAAGAGAATTTACCTAAAATTGTCATACAAACATATTTCAAATTTTTTTTCTACATACACGTAGTAACGTAATCAGTCTATATATAAGATCATTTGTGTATGGATAACAATAAGTTATGGGACTTCGGTCACGATAACGTTCAATTTTAACTGGTCACCTATGCTCGAATGTTCATCTTGATTAAATTTCATCAGGTCTTATTCTTAACATGTCTTGGCACTTGATATGCTTTTACTTATCATCGCAGTGCTTGTCTTCTGGAAACATTTATATCACATTCTTGGAAAGAGTCAGTGTAACTTAGGATACAAACGATGCATGAAAAATATAGCAAAATCAGATAATAAACAAAATTTGAACAGCAGAAACGGTTAATTTCGTTATTACGAACAAAGTTTTTAAATACATAAGCGAGCGCAAACGTAAGGAGACGAAGACGTGCACCGGACGTACTTTGCCAGAGTAAAGTAAAGAAATGAATTTCAAAATTTACAATAGCTATTGTAACCTGCAATGAATAGATATGAGTTGTCGATATTTTCATGCGATGCCAGAAACTTGTTCCAATATTTACTGAAAACAGAAGAATTGGAAAAGAGACCAAAATTTCATCTGCACAGAAATAATAAAGGGTTATGAAAATTAACTATAGTGTCTAATATGATACTATTATTCTACTCAATTTCATTGGTAATTATTTTCACCGAGCATTTCATAATGGAATTGATCGCCAAAATACTAATCTAGGCTAATTATGGTATTTGTATACCGAAGGTTGCCGGCACTATACTGCTTTCGTCGCTGCATAATTGAATTTTGTACGATATCCAGCTTAACTCGGCTTCAGCTAGACTTCGCGCTTATACTGCTTACTGCCAAAATTTCCAACATCTTGGACGCTTAACGTTTCCTCGACCGTTCCATTGGGGGGGGGGGGGGGAAGACGGCGCGAGTCTCGAGGCAGAAGTCTCCAAAGAGGAGAATCCCCCGGCTTCGCGCTTTTACGAACACGCGCGTGCTCGTCACGCACGCGCACACGTACGCGACAAGAGAAGACCGGCGAACAATGGACCGTGAGAAGAGCGCTCGCGCGCGCGCGCGCGAAAAACAGTCGAATTTACGACGGAATTAAGGCGAATTTAAATAACGGCGGGTGATACGCGGGGAGATAAGCATAATCGGGACCGCGGGTACTTAGCCTACATCCCCGAAACGAAATTGAAACTGGAGAGACGAGGAAGAGCGCGGAGGTCTCCGTGGTAGGGTGGAACGGGGGGAGCGGGGGGGGGGTAGAGGAGAGAGGACGGAGAAGGGGCATGCCGAACGAGGGAACGATTCAAGAAGCGCGGCGAAAAGAAGAGGATGATTTACGAGCGGGCTTCGAAAGTAGCCGGAGAGGAAAAAACACAAGCTCGGCTGGGCGCAGGGGGGGGGGAGGAGATTCGCACCAGCCCGAGCGCGAGGCTATACGAAACTCGTCGGTATATTATATATAGGAATAATAAGAGAGATGCCACGGCTACACTTCTCTCTCTCTCTCACTCTCTCCCTTTTCATCTCGGTCTCGTGAATGTAATATTCCATCTTGGATGTGTCCGACGTGAGGGAGAGAGAGAGAGAGAGAGAAGGAGAGAGGCTGCAGTTGCGGAAATCTCGAATCTGGAAAAAAGCCGGAGGAGGCAGCAGCTCCTTTGTTCGAGGCGTCCCGAACGGCCCCTCCCGTCTCCCGGGGCACAGACTCTCAAACACATCTACACACGTATATAACCCACACAGAAAGAGAACGAGAGAGACACATAAACATCTACACTCACACTCCCACGACTGCTTTTCCGCGCAGCTCTATATAACGGGGCCGGGGAGCCGGCCAGATATAGCTTTCGCCCGGGCCCCGATAAGCAGAGGTATAAATCTGAATTGTTTTTATAAGCCGCCCTCCCCTCCCCCCCCCACCCACCCAACCACGCCGCCAGCGCCGAGGGCGATGAGGGCTTCGGACGTGGCCCGCGAGCTGCGCCAGATCGAGCCTGCCGATACGGCCGGGCGTGTATATCTGTATCTAGATTTATAAATGTGTATATGCATATACCTGCGTTTGTGCGGTTTCCCGTGTCTGTGGATGTGGGTGTGTATCTGCATGTATACATATATGTAGGGCTCGCACTCCGTCTCTCCCTCTCTCTGTAATTTGCGGTCCGACGACTCCCCGCACCCCCCACTCCCGACCATTGGCGGGCGATTTAAACCAATCGGCGCTTCCCATATCGGGCGCTGCGTCGCGAAAAAAAGCCTCGGCCGACTGCGATGCGCGCGCGCGCGCGCGCGGCTTTATTATGCGGCGCTCACCGTTATGCTCGCGAGGCTCGCCTCCTCGCCGCCGGATTATATCTCCGGCTGATCTTCGTCATCGTCCCGAAGCCCCCGCGCCCTCGTCCGCGGGGGGGGGGGGACGAGGGCGAGGACGCGTCGCGTCGGGGGGCGGGCTTGGGGATTTTCGGCGGCACCGCCCGTGCGCCTACACGTGCGCTACGTGTACGAAGCGCGGCATTCCGTCTAACGAGGCGCTCGCGCGTCGTCGGCCACGAAACGCTTTCGCCCTGACTCGGCGCGTTCCCGACGCGCATTAGCGCGCGCCCCGCCGCCAAACAGCCCGCGAGTTAAATTAAGCGTTTCTCGCCGTATGTGACTTTCGCAACGACAGCAAAAAAAAAAGCTCCCTCGCTCGCTCATATATACATATGAGTTTATTTATATATATATATATATATATATATATATATATATATATATATATATATATAAATACATAGGTCGTTGAAAATCATAAAACAACGTCCAGTTGCCTGTCTGTTTTCCCCTTTGTTTTTCCCTCTTTCATTTCCATTCCCGCGTAGAGTTGCGCAAAATGGAAAGCTCGTCGTACCTATCGGGTTACGCGCTTTTGAGAGCGTGAAACGTTAAATGCGCACGCCCCATTGTCTCGATCGATTTATAATCCTCGGGACTTTTAATCTCTCTTAAAGCAGACAGGCGCGAGGCCCGTGCACGCGCGCCGTAGGAATTCGACTTTTTGATTTGCCGCGCTCGAGGCGACGCGCAGCTCCCTCCTCGCTTTTCTCTCCTATAATTTTAAGCTCCCTTTGGTTCTTTTTTCCACGTCCGTTGCAAGCTCCGCGGCTGCTGCCCCCCTCCCCCCCCGCCTCCGTCCCTGACTCGCCCGTGGTACGCAATTACAATCTGACCGACCGCCAAGGGCTTCGGGGTCGGACAAATCCGTGGCCCCTGCAAAAGGTAAAGGCAAACTTTGCCGAGGAGCGAGGCGGGTTGGACGGCGCGTTCGCGGCCTCCGCAAATATTTGCTTCTTACTTACTTTCCAAGGGCATCCGTCAATTCTCACGCCGCGCTCGGCTCCCCGCGGTGAAATATACCGAGCGCCAGACTGCTGGTGGCGGGAGGGGGAGGGGGGTTGGAGGCGGCTCCGGACTCCTCGCGTATGGGTAAATTATTGATTTTTCGCGAGAGCGCGCGGCGAAAGGGGCGTGTACGCGATTGTTTCTCCTCATAAAGTCTATTTTTGATCTGACGACCCCTTTCTAAAGTTTCCTTTTCGCCTCTTTTCTTTCTCCATTTTATAATCATATTCTTTTCATATTTTACCCATATCTATCGCCTGTAAAAGTGTGTTGCTTCAAAAACGAAAATTGTTGAATGTGATCTTTTCGTAAATTTGTAAATTTAATAAATTAAGTATAATATCGTAATTTTATCGTATTAATGTTTAAGAACATGAACATCCCAGAAAATTTACGCACTTCGAGATGTAAAAGCGTAATGTCGTATAATAAAAGGGTCCCTTCGTTTTCGATGAAGGGAAGAGTAAAAGATAATCACAATTCAAACATTTTTCGCCGTGCGATGTGACTATCGAATTGCAAAAGAAATACGTTTTGAAACATATAACCTTTGAACGTTCTTGAATTGAATAAAATTTTAGTAATATCCGTTCTTTTAAATCAAGCTAAAGAATTTCTACTCAATGGAGAAAATTTCGATGCTCGAGAAACATATTCGAGCATAAATTCAAATAAAAAATTTTTTTGTACTTTTCGATTTTCTTAAGAATTTCTTCGATTGTAATAAATCTTTTACGAGCTTCATATATGACTCGAATGCCCCATTCCAATGTATTATCGAAAGATTATGTATTTCGAATGTTATCGATCCCTACCGTAGAAGCAGGCATTTTGAGAATTTTCAAAGGCCCTTGTCTGGCACGCATCTGTATATCTATTAACGGTTCTGTTGGACGATTGTAAGCTTTTATTTACGAGGATCCCGAGCTCATTAAGAAGATTTACGAAAAATTTACCAAACATCGTAAAGGTTGATTTACACGACCAGTATTTTGGTCTTCAAATTTAACTACATCTTTTAATGTATCTAAATGAACTACATCTTTTAATGTATCTAAAATGAAATGTCTGTATTTCATAGATTCATATGTGTGTACTACAGTATTGTAAATTTAATTAAGCACATATTGCCTTTTTTTCTATTCTATATTGTTGGAAAATTTTAAGAAACTTATTCATATGATACTCGGTGATGAGAATTACGAAGAACTATACCAAATATTGCAAAAAATTTTAAATAAAATTTAAAAGAAGTTCTCATTTTTATAACTTTTTTGGATGAATTTCCTTTAATAGATCTTGGTAATTTTATAATTCGAGATATTATTCTGATTTGATACAAGTTTTAGATGATCAGGTGGATGATTCCTTACTCATTCTATGCTTGTATGGGAAGAATTGGACCAAAACCAAAACCACGGCGCCGTCGTTGGACGGTGTTGGACCATCTAAAAACTATAAAACTTTGCTAAATTATCCAATGGCAGAAATCGTCAAATAAAGTATTGGCATTGCCTTTGGTTTTTCACAACAAAAAAATCAAACATTATTATATCGTATAGTTTTTTAAATTGATTTTACGGATATTATTATTTTATTTTAACAAGCTCGAAAAGAAAGTGTGACCTTATACTGGAAGAAACAAACACGGTTGGCTCTCGTTTTGCGTCGCCGATTCTATGGCGAAATATACAGCCGCGTCGAGTTCGAACCATCATGCAACGTCAAGTATATATATATATATATATATATATATATATATATATATATATATATATGGAGTTTGTCGAGAGCAGCGTTTTACGCGCCGGCATAAGTCACGCGGCCGCCCGGCGAGTTCCTCTCGCTTATTCGCGCGGTAACGGCGCTTTTCGCATATATATATATATATATATATATATATATATATATATATGTTGGTGTATGGCCCAGAGCGCACCTCCGCCCTCTCTCTCGTGATGCGGCTCGCGGGCCGGAGCCGAGGAAGCTCTCGTGATGGCAGGGAGAGGAAAGCGCAAGAAGAGAAAGAAGAAGAAGGAGAAGAATAAGAAGAAGAGAGACAATGGCCGTAAATATAGCGGACGCGAGAGCTGTGGTTCGCTCGTCATATGTGTGTGCGTGTGTGTGTGTAGCGAGCCTCGCCTCGCCTCGCCACGCCACAGGTATACACGCGAGACGACTGAACCTGTTTTAAATTCCGCTAAACATTAGACGAGCATAGATTGCGGCTATATTGTAAACTTTTACTTATATTTCCATACATACATACATCATACATACATACATACATACATACTATATATATATATATATATATATATATATATATATATATATATATATATAAATTGCTAACAACTATAATATGCAGTTGCTTTTCTGTTCTTTTATTTACAATCAGTCGTTCATTTTCATTAAAATTTCTTTTCCTTTATCATTCATTATAATGGTAACCGCGTTATATGTTATATGTTTTTCCATGAGAAAGCGCCAAGGAGATTAGTCGATAATTAAATTTAATTTAAAATTGTGAAATGTATATTTGTGTTATTTAATTTTGAAAATTAATTTTTTAATGTTTTTAGCAATATTTCGTTTCCTTGTTCGTATCTTTTTCAGATTGAAGATTGATAAAAAAATTATAATAAGTTATACAATCTCGAAAAAGATAATGTAAATATCAATTTTTCTATTCTACGCGCATAATGTGAATAGGGAACGAGATACTGATATTAGTGGAGTCGATCTACGCATGCCATATATATATATATATATATATATATATATATATATATATATATATATATAACGTTGGCATGAGTTATTGGCGCTGCATAGATATCAAACTTTGTGTACAAACAAGTATGCAGATGTCGTTTATATGTGCACAGTTACGCATAGGAATGATTAATTATGTAGAGAATTAATAATCACAACTTATATATTTTCAAACATTTTCACTTTTATTTTTCATATTATCGATGCTATATGGTCCATTTAAATTACACTTAGTGGTATTAACGTGAATAATTACTGATGCGAGTCTTTTGTGAACGAGGGCTACTCTATCTGGTACTTTTAGTTTCTAAATGTCTATTTTACTATTTACAAAAGCATTATAATCGTAAGGAAATCTGTTCTTATCGTTAGAAAGTAAATTTGTCGATGTTATGAATCTACAATCTCTAATGTGTTGGTTTTTTTCTTGCTCTTCTTTATTTTCTAGAGGTTTGGCCAATAAATGTTTATTTCTAAATTGTTGCAAACAATTTCCCAGATTGTATTTAATTAATTGTAAAAATGATCAGTTTAGGTCAAAAAAAAATAAAATAATTTTACTTCGTAAATATCGAAAAAAATAAATCGCCTTTTAAATTTGAGCAAAGACCTTTTATTTTACGAGAGTCGTTTCGACTTAAAAAGATAAAATACAAAACTCAATATAGCTTCACCCGAGACCTTAAAAAAGTTGAAAGATTTAACCTTTTTAACGTTATTTTACGACAATGCTCCAAAGTTAGTTTCTATTTTTAAACATGACGATTCAATTCGGAATAGATTTATATAAAAACGTGTTTAAGCTAAAGAAGAGGAGGTTTTATATTTATATTTTTCAAACTCGAAAAATATGATGTCCAATAAAATTAAGGAAGGAAAAGTAAAAGGATATCTGAAACAATCATTGGAACGAGCGTTGCTTTCGACTATTTTTAATATCAATTTCACATAATCCCATATGAAATGTAACTTAGAGAACTTTTTATTAGGATTTCTTCTTTGTAGAATTTTTACAAAATATTGCAGAAATCTTCCGTCCTTGAATTTTCTACGTTTCGAATTTAATATAAAATTATTAAGAAAATATCTCTAAACCACCGACAAAAATACTTGTGAGCGGAATATTTTTGCAGCATCTCCCTTTCCTAAATCAGTACAAAGATGTATTTTCTATAATATTCATAATTAATAAATTTAAGTAAATCTTTCCTCGGTCCTCTGAATCGAAATGTAAATTAAATATACGTAAGGTCTAATTATATCGTAAATGGATAAATTTAACTATATACGGATTTTAAAGCTGTATGAAAATTCACGCGTCTTAGAAGTATTATTACTCCCCAACTGCCCAGGTGCTGAAGTGATAGATATAAATTTAGATATAAATTGAGATAGTTTGTACAACAGCATAGGAGAATTCACACGTTCTCAAAAATATTATTATTATTATTATTATTATTATCATTCGCTAAGATCGTATATACAGGTGCAATTTCGAATATGAAAAGGTATGGAACAATTTTCTTCACAGTTGCGGGCGCTTTCAATTATCGCGGCAGAAAGCGAGCGAGTAGACGAGGGCCCGGGGTTGGGGGAGGGGAGGTGGGGGCACGGGCATGCTCTATACTCTAATTCGCCCCGGCAAACATAAAGCGAATCGAGGCATAACGAATTCGTGAGACTATAAAAATGAGAAGGAGAGAATCGAGAGTGAGTGAGAGAGAGAGAGAGAGAGCGAGAGAGCGCTCGAGAAGAAGAACGGGAGGTGAGACGACGGTTGCGCAGCGCGCGAGAGAGGCGAGAAAACAGGGTATAGAAGCAGTAAAACGGGTACCGTGTGTTTCATTCTCCTTTTACCCTCCTTTTACCCCCTCCCCCCACCTTCCCCCGCCCGCCGCTCTTCCATTCGGTCGGAACAATAAAAAAAACCCGAGAGGAGGACGCGCAACCGAAACAAAAAACTAATTATATTAAACGACGGCAAATTACAGGGTCGACCCGGCGTTGCGCGCCGAAAATACACCGAGCGCGCACGGCGTACGCGGGCGGGCGGCGGCAGGGGGGGGGAGGCCTCGCGGGCCGCAGCGCTCGCGCAATCGACCGATGAATATTTATTGCTCGGCGAAAGTCGGCGTGGAGCAGGGAGGGAGCGAGGCAGAGACAGAGAGAGAGAGAGAGAGAGAGAGAGAGAGCGAGAGAGTGAGTGAGGGAAAAGTTCGTCGTATACGTGCGACATCTTCGAGGATGATGGAGTGCGCGCCCGCTCCCCTTGCGCAAGTCCCCCGGCCGAACTCCCATGCAGCTCGCCGGGATTTACGGGCGGAAAGTCCGCGAACGAAGTATAAAGACGACAGAGCCCGAGAGAGAAAGAAAGAAAGAGAGAGAAGCCCCTCAACCCTCTCCTGCTCCCCCCCCCTGCGCAGTCGGTCAATTACGCGACGATTACAGAAGTAGATTTGCTTTTACGGCGCGAGCACGCGCGCTCGCGCTCGGCTTTTTGCCCTCGCTGGATTTAAAGCGCGCTTAAGCGAGCACATAACGAAGGGCGTAAAGGGCCGTTTTAAAGCCCCGGCGGGCTCCTTACATCGCTTGCCGCGCGCCTCGCGCTACATCGGGAACGATCCCGCGAGCGGATCATCTCGTCCCGCTGCCAAGAATTGTTATCTATATATATATATATATATATATATATATATATATATATATGTATGTATGTATTTAAGTACGCGCTCAGCCTCCTCCCGAGGCTCGCCCGAACGACTCATTACCTCCCCTCCCCCCTCGCCTACCCTCACCCACTTTCGGTCCGTGGCGCATTGTACGCGCGTTATTTATTTCGCGCGTTTCCCGCGAAGCGGCGGAAGTCGATCGTCGACCGACCGACCGTCGGCGATGAGCTCGGCCTCGTTCCGCGGAACTCTATTAGGTGGGCGGGGGAGGGGGGGGAGGACGAGGGGCAACCAGCGATCGATGAATTCCTCGCTCGCTCGCTCGCTCGCCCGCCCGCGGACTTAGACCGAAATTACATTCGCCGCTCGCAGCGCCGACGGGTCGTAACCTCGGCGAGAACGCGGGACGCTCGGCTACGTGCCCCCCTTTACCGGCGATCGTTTTTATCCTCCCTTGCCCCCCCCCTCCCTCGCGCGCGCACACGCTCTCACCCCCGGCCCCGCAGCCATAAACTTCTACACTCGCCCCGTGAGAGCGGACGAATTAGCGGCGGCTGCGAGATCCGCCTTCGATCGCTTCTGCCGCGCGCCCGTCGGGCTCTCCGTTACGCGGACGCGCGTGTGCGCAGGGAAATGGCGAGGCGATCGACGCGGTGCCCCGCGCGCGCGCGCTCCTTTGTTCGCCTTCGGCCCGCGACCGAGGCAGAGCAGCGCGGGCCCCTCGGACGCTCCTGCCGGGCGTTGAAGCCCACTGCGCGCCCGGATTTCGGAGAAGCCCGCCGCGGAATCGCGGGGACGAGCGATGAAAGAGCGCCCGACGCACGGGGGCGCAGGCGCTCGGCTCCGTCGTTCGCGGAGAAAGTCCGGCGGAAAGAAAGAGCGGCGGAACTAATTGTTTCGTTCGCGCATTTTCAAAAACTTAACGCTTCCATACTTTACATAATATATATATATGTAGAGATTTTATCTGAATATCAAACCGTTGCACTTTCATCACACGCTCCTCCAACACTGCGCAGCCGATTTGAGAAAGAAACGTCGTGAGTTTACTACGTATTCGCTGAATAATACAAACTCCGAATTTTTAGCGGAAAATTTGAAAAAGACCTGATGTTTTACTTCAAGAACAATTGGTAGCTTTTTTATGCCGAGCTAGTAGAGGGTATTCTATTTTAAAGAATCTTTTTATATCTGAATATTAATTGAATATTATTAACGTTCAGTTCAAGTGATCCTAAAATTAAAATACAATCAATGTACTGCAAAGTCTTATGTAGCTTTCTTTTAAAGCTTATTTTGGATAAAAACAACTTGTAAATGGGAAACTTTGATGAATTGCATAAGCAGAAACTATAAACAAAATTTTAACAGCAACAATGTAAATTAAATATAAATAAATTGCATGCGTAACGAAAATGAAAAATGAATATTTACGTATTATTTACATAATATTTACGTATTTATGTATTAAGAAGCTGTGCAACTGTGTTATGACCGTTGGAGCCAAAAATACTCCATTTTCTTGTGATGTCCACGGCTTTTTTCTACTAATTAAGGAAATATATTTTGTTTTCAATATTAGTAAAAAGTAAACATCGGACTATTGCGAGTTCTAATAAATTATGCTCTTTATTTCAGCTTTTTCTACCTAATTTTATCATTTCAAGAAGTCTTGTGAACTGGTAAAGAAATAAGTAAGAACATTATGAGCAAATGTTCAAAACGTTCTTATTTCAATATTGTTTGAAGGATTAACTTGAAACTTTTCACGAATACATAGCAGAATTCAATCGAATGGACAATATTTCAAAAGGCCGACATAAATTTCTTTCATATAGAACAATCTGTTCTCGATCGGTAGAAATTCGTTTCGACAGATCCTTCGAAGAAACGCCGAGCAGACGTTTCTTTTTTTTTTTTTAATGCCAAAAATATAAAGATTCTCAGGCTTAAAAAACTATTTGGTGAAGGTCTAAGCGATACAATGAGCAACATTTGTTCGAACTAAGAGAGTAGTATAAGTTATATACGAAATTCCTTTATTACCAGACAGAACTTCAGAAAATAAACATTCGCCATAGAGCTTATTAAATACAATAGTATACTAAACTATCGTAACCTGTGACAAGCGAAGCAAAATGTGAAAATTCTTTTGTCTACGCTAATTAAAAACATTATGTATATATATATATATATATATATATATATATATATATACATAAATATGCACACATATATATGTGTGCATATTCAATAAAATAAATAATAAACTGCAATGAATAAGTAAACTTCATTAATGAATCACGAAAGCCAAGAATCCTTTCCTCGTCCCTCGTCGACTCTCATCTCGTCGCTTATCCATCCAGAGTCCGCGCGCACATTTGTAATGACACCCCCGGACGCCGAACGCCGACGGATCTCGGATTCCCCGTTAACCGTTCCTCGCTAACGATACATAAGCTACATCTGTATATATATATATATATACACATATATATATATATATATATATATATATATATATATATATACCTATACACACGTATATATGGACATGCGCGCATCCGCGTGCCCGCGCTCAAGTTGAGAGTCGCGCTGCGCGGGCTAACGGTTTGACAATTAAACTAATACGGGCGGCGCATCGCGGAGCCGCCGCTCGAGCTCGTCGTGAGGCCGATCTCCGAGGGCCGACAATTAAAACCGGCTCCTGAAATGACCCAAAGCCCCCGGCGCGGCCGTTCTTTAGACGCGCGCCGCCGCGAGCGACGCGGCGCGCGTTCGCAGAATGCGGGAACTCGCGGTGCGGCGTGGTGGGGGGAGGGGGGGGGGTAAAAAAGCGAGGCGGCCCGCGAGATCGCGCAGCCTCAATTAGAGCCAGTTTAACGAAGCAATGAAATACCTTTAACGACATTTTAATCCGAGCGGAGGGCGCAAATCGGACGGCGGCCGCCTCACCCCACCCCACCCCCCTCCCCGTCGCTCCTGCCTTCCACGCGGCTCGCGCGTTTATTCACGGAGCCGCGCGGCCGGCCGCGGAACGGAAAGCGTTGATACGCTCGCCCGAGGCGGCGAGTGACCGAGGCGAAAAAGAGAGAAGTTGACCAGGGGCGAGGAGGCGGGGGGGGGGAGAGAAAATTGCAATTGAGGATGAAATACGCTCGGTGCGAAACGTTCCCGCTTACGTCTCCTTTCGAGCCCTCTCAACTCTTTCGTCTCTTTCTCTCTCGCCTCCCCCCCCCCTCTGCCACTCACTCTCTTACAGCTATCTTTCTTTCTTCACTCTCCTGTAGGTATGTGTTTGTGTATATATATATATAAATTTCTTTGTTCCACCCAGAGCGTTGGTCGCTTCGAAACGTTCATTAAGGTGCTCGCCTCCCGCGAGCTACTCCTCTTCGCCTTTAATTTCATCGCCGTTTTAGAAGACCGAGACTCTCGGATTAATTACCCCCGACGACGACGACGACGACGTCTTCGCGTCTGTCCGCTGTTCCTCTCTCTCTCTCTCTCTCTCTCTCTCTCTCTCTCTCTCTCTCTCTCTCTGTCTGTCTTTCTGTCTCTCTGTCTCTCCGTCCTATGTCTCTCTCTCTCTCTCTCTCTTGCTATGGCCCACCGCGGCTCGAGGGGAGAGGGGCGCCCGCACGGCCCGCTTTTTCGCGACGCGCGCCGAGACTGGAAGGAATGCTCGGGGCTCCCGCATATTTTCTCGACGAACTTTATAAGCTGCTGCCAGCACTTCCCCGACTATATATATATATATATATATATATATATATATATATATATGTGTGTGTGTGTGTGTGTGTGTGTGCAGGATTCGGGTCGGATTTAATTAGCTGGATGACAATTAACTCCGCGCGCCGTGTGATCCGCCGCTCTAATGCCGCATATATAGTGGATTTCGGATAATTAAATGGGCAACGTGGAGGCGCAGAGCAAAAGTATGGCTGGGTGAGGGGGTAGTGTATGCCTCAGCGCACGAAATCGCGCAAGGCACAAACTGTGGCTCTTTGGACGCCCGTTATTGTGTTATATGTATATATATATATATATATATATATACAATTATGTATATGTATGTATATATGAATGTATGTATATATGTAGAAACCGAGAGATTCGAGAAAACAATCATTAAGCCTGGTGCTCATTATCGAATAAGCCGCATGGCGACGCGTACTTATTATCCAACTCAAGACTGTTTGTGTATATATATATATATATATATATATATATATATATATATATATAAATGCAGTATATATATAAATGCAGAGGCAGGTTTCAATTGGCGACCGCACGGAGGAAAAGCCATGGGCGTACTGATTAAACGTTTATATTCGCTAATTCCCGGGGAGATCGAGTGCCTTACATTTTATTACGCCGGGTCTCTCTTTCTCTCTATGCGGCGAGAGGAAAGCCGGTTTTGCGAAACGAAACGAATATATGTCGAGACGCGAACGAACGTCTATGAGAAATGTACAGGTATATGCGTATACAGCAATATATATATATATATATATATATATATATATATATATATATATACACTCGTATAAACACAAGTCTGATACTGCTACTTCAAATACGCAAAGATCAAGGTAAATTCAAGAAAAACTACTTTTTCCCCCGGACAAAAAAGCCGTCCAATTAGGTCCAAGCATTCTTCACGTTTCCACTTTGGAATCGAGCTTGAAAATAAAATGAAAAAGCACGAGCTGTTAAAATAATTAAGATTTTCTTCTTTTTTTCTACCTTTTAACGCGAATTTTTTTCCGACCGATTTTACCATTGGAATTTGCGTAGCGTATACGAAACCAATCGGCTTTTCCCATTTTATCAATTAATTACGAATTCCACTGTAACGATACTTTTTACCTTCGTCTAATAATAAATCGTAATGTTATTTAACAATTTAAATTTTTCAACAATTTCAAGCATTAATATCTCCAGTTGGATTTATAATATAAACAGACTCGATAAATCCAAAATATAATTTTAATAGGAAATGCAAACTGAAAAAAAATAACAGATACAAACATATACGAATAAGCAAATGAAGTTTGTGTTCATTATAATTTTCCTATAATTCATACCTTCTGTTTTGACATTTTCCTATATTTATCTTAATTATGATTTTCATTCATATGATACTGGGATAAATAGAAATGGTATTTATTAAAGAATTTCATTAAATTATGGATTAATCTGCCATCGTGTCTTCTTTTTGATACATTGAATTCCAGATAGTGGGTGGATATTTTATATTAAATTTGAAGCATAAATTTAATAATATTTATATCGTTATATTTTATATTTTAACCATATCAAGGATTTTATTAATACGTTAATAAGATTGGGAATCGAAATTTTATTTTGATTTTGACACGAACTAGGGATAATGATATAGGATTCCATTTTTTTTCTCGTGGAAGAAAATATATAAAAAAAAAGTAAGATATGAGCAAGCAATAACTTTTTATCAATAGTTATTATACTTTAATTAATAATTATTGAACTTCGGGCAATTAAACGTTATGTAAAACAGCATTTTCAATCAAATTATTGAATATAATTGAGATGAATTTGAAATTGACTGAAATAAAAATATCGAGATTCTAAGCAACGGCATTAAGGTAATGAAAAACAGTTTGACAGAAGCAAGCAACGGCCTCTGCTAATTATTTACATCGTCAGTCTTACATTAGCACCATTATGATTTTTAATAATTAATTACCCTTAGATAGAGGTCTTTTCCATAAAATAATCGTCGAATCACAAGTTTCTCCAACTTAATGAGCAAAATCCTGCTGTAAATAATTTACTTTCTTGCACATCCTACGCGTTCGTATTATTCAGTAGTGAGGGTACGGGTACGTACGACGGTGTACGTATTCGAGAAAACGTGGAACAACTGTGAAAACGGGCACTGTGAAAAAGTAAGAGAAAGAGAGAGAGAGAGAGAGAGAGAGAGAGAGAGAGAGGAAGAGGGAGAGAAAGGCAGCGCGAATAATCTATCTCGCAATAAAGGTAAATTTCCGATCGCATACAATAAAATTCGCGCGCATCTTGAATTTGCGCAGGGCGCAGTGGAAAAATTACAACGGGGAACGCCGGGGGAATGCGATACGAGAGCCGGAATTTGAAATTCCTAATATATTTTCCGCGCCCGCGCAGACGGGCCGCGATAGCCCGCAGTCGATTGTGAATTAAACGCGGACGAGGAGGAGGAGGAGTAAGAAGAAGAAGAAGAAGAAGAAGAAGAATAAGAAGAATATCGAGATAATCGTAAGGATATCGCTAAAATACGAAGCGGACCATTGAGAAATCCGCTTTCCCGTGCACATCCAGGCGCTCGCGCGCTCGCCGGGCACCGTTAAGCCGAATATGCCGCGAGAGAAAGTCGCATTCTGCGCGCGGGCCGAGATGCAAAAGCGCGCCCCGGGTCCCCCCCCCTCTCTCTCTCTCTCTCTCTCTCTCGCTCGCACACGCGCACACACACAGAGCGCAGGTAGACCCGCGCACGTCGTACCGTACGGGCACTTCACGCCGCGCGACACGAGCGCGCGCTCCTCTCGCGCCGCCGCTCGGGCCCCGGCGAATTCCGCGCACGGCTCGAGCGCGCCGGCGCGGCGGATAAAAGTTGCGCGGTGCCGCCACCGCGACAACGAGCCCTTATTACACGGAGTAGTCGCGCTTTCTCGCACGTGACCGCGGAGCGAGCGGAAAAAGCTCGCGCGATTTACACGTCGAGCGTGCGCGTCTCCCGTCCACGTGTGTACGTGTACACTTGGCGCGGAGACTTTCTCCTCCCCCCCCCCTCCTCGCCTCACTTCTCTCTCTCTCTCTCTCTCTCTCGCTCTGCCCTCCGATTATTTGGCCTTCCGCCCCAGCGATTCCTTCCTCCGCACTCTGGATAATGGCCAAGAGTACCGTTCGGCGTTTTGCATGGCTCGTTCGCGCTGGATCCGCAGCGGCGGCATCCTCTTTAACCCCTTCCGCACGGCCTCCCTCGCCTCGGAAGATCAAGCGGAGCGCATTACAATGCTCGAGAATGGACAAATACTACGAATACCTGAATTCTTTATGAATTTTCATAATTTTTCGCTTAAAGCGTTTGGGTGCAGCTGCTAAATGAATTTTAAATTGTGGAAACTCGAATGTCGACGGTACTGCAATATATATTTTATATACCGTAATGGAGTAACAATACTTTATTCCGGATTTTGTTTTATTTTATTTAATAGAAAATATTAGTGTGTTGATCCAAACAATAATGAGTTTCATACTAATTTAATTTTACCGATTTTTAGCGTTCCAATTCTCCTCTGCACAATGTCATATTCATAGCTAACTCTATGCTTTATTGAAATTGATAATTTTTCATACATAGAATTATTATTCAAGCTCTACTTCGACTTACTGCCAAATAAATAAGCCTTATATAGAAAATGAATAATGTAGCTGTAATTATAAAGAAGCAAAATCCTTTTATTTTGAAGAAGTCGCATTTTCTCGATGTCTTTTCCGTATTATATGGCAACTAAATGCCATATCACGGTCTCGATTATTAAGCAGAGAATCAAATGAAATACTGCCAAATTCAACATAAACTCTGCATTTTACATTGCGGAAGAAGCTATTTTTTTAAAACGGCAAAATTAATTCAAATTTCTTACATAGAACATTTGCGGCTTTATTGCGCAAAATCTTAGCTATGTGGCATAAAACAAGAAAAATGACGCAGTGGGACAAAATTTAAAATTCTAAGCGATTTCATTTATATGTGGCTGAAATATGATCATACCCGGTAATTCCGGTAGCGCGCCGTAAATCTGCATTCTTACGAAGCCGCACTTTCAAGCATAACTCATTCCAAATGCTTGGCATAACACTCGCGCGGCGCTCGAAAGAAAAAGGGGTAAATCAAGGTTTTAACGAGCGGTAATTGCGCCTGTTTAGTAACGGAATTGGAGTGAACAGAATTTTGTTTTTTAAGGAACCGAAGCACGATGCGATGAACTAACTGAGCAACCTAACGCATTGCTCGTCGACATTAATACGGGAGCGGCTAATGAAGTCGTACTATTTAAAAGTCTCATTGTTCGCGCGCACGTGTGCGACGAGGTGGTGACGAGCGAGCGTCGATGCGGACGGCACTGTACAAGTGAGGTGGCCAGGGCACTTTCACGAAGAGCGAGTTGAGAAAATTTTACAGGTGTCTTATTCCTTTTGTTTAACTAGCCCAATACATAGCGCAGAATAAATCGCCTGAGTTTCAGAGGATCTCGTCAGACATCCATTCGTTGCGACGCAAATTCGAAAAAATTCAGAATTTCGTCGTTTTTAATTCGATGAATGGCGACAATTTCACCGCTACGACGAGTTATAATATTCCAGTGCATAAGAGAGATCGTTAACACAGGGAGCAAGTAAAAAAAGTAGCAGTCCTGACAATTGCTTAGGAAGCCTCGCCTGCGACCTATTCGCAAGGTCAACGAAGCTATCCATTCGCTGCAGTCGAAGGTGCAATTTAATCGATCAACAAGGCAGCATCGACGTGTGCACCGAGTGCGCGCGCTCGTGGAACGGTCCGATTCTAAAAACAAGAAAAAGCCCCACTGCCGCAGAAACGTCGACGTACAACCCCAAACAATCCCGGACTCGATCGAAATATCAGTTTGAACCGCTCCACCCCCCCGGCCCCCAAATCGCCACTCGAAAAATTGACATTTCAATGACGACCAGCGAATATTTAACCCCGCCAAACTAGGCCGCTCGCTCGAAGCAGCGGACGGGGTGGGGGGCGAGCCGCCTCGGGCTGTCGAGCGACGGGAGAAGTCCGAGTGTCGGTGTCGGGCCGACATTAGGCGCATTAGCCGGTTCGCGTATCCCCGCGCGCGCGTGACTCTCTAATCCGTTTGTAATTAGCCCGGCCGACGTGGCGGCGCCTCCTGCCCAATTAGCGAGAAATCGCCGGCGCGGCGAGGGGGAGGGGGGGGGACGTTGCCTCGCCATCGGCCGATCGATCTCTGCGTGTATGTGATGTACACATTGATATATATATATATATATATATATATATACACTACTATATCTGGTAGACGAGCGCGTCGATTCGCGCAATTCTCCGCCCTCTCCCTCTCTCGTGCCTCCTTCGAGCGCGCTTCCCTCGTCGCCCCACACGAAATTTCGCGCGGAAATCGCTTTCCGGGCCGCGAGCGATCGTCGAGATCGATTCCCGGAAGTGGCGGGCGTTTTTGTACGCGCCTCGCACGCCTCGGCACTGCACTTTGTTATCACTCGAGCACCCCCCTCCCCCGTTACGTATATCTATATATGTCGAGTTCGCAAACCGACAGCTCGTCGACTATTTTCAAAAAGGCCGTGTGTTTATCTGTAGCAAAGACTGGGAGGTATCGCGTGAATGTCGTTTGCCTCTCGCGGAGAGGAAATTCATAAGTTTGATAAACACGCGTCAGTGGTCGCTCGTCATTGGTCTATTGGAATCGGAATTCGATAATTTTTATATACGTATGGTCCGGGCGCAAGGAACTTTGCCTCGTTTTGTCGGTAATTTGGCTTAAACTGTATTTTTTTCAATAATAATATATGCAAATCCTTATGATTACAGCAATATAACTGAAATATATCGTATATTTCTAATTTATAATAATTTTTATCAAATCTTGTTTATTGACCAAATAGTTTTTTTTTATCTAAATTACACTCTTTGTGGAATGCAAAGAAAATATAATCAGTTCCACGCGCTTTAATCTGATACTTTCAGCAACTGATGTTTTCCCAGAAAATGTCTATCCGAAGCAGCGAAACGTACTCCTAACTGGATATTTCAAAGAAAATTTCCACATATTTAACAGAAGTTAACCTTACCGAATAATTTTCGAACAGCTTTATCTTTATAATTTTCTAATTAGTTGAATTTATAAGAAATTAATTCAGGCAAAGACTAATGAAAACTGACTTTCCACGTTATAATTAAAAATCTCCTTTAAACTCATGGACAACCATTCATTAAATATTCATATTTTCGTACAATATTTTATAATAATGTTGAAAGCATTATTACGGGTAAAAAATTAATTAGTGCTTCAAGTATGACTAGATTGCCGTAGTAATTAATTAGTTATTAATCTAAACTGAAAATAAATCTCGCGTATATCCGTAACTACCGAACCCTTAATTATACCAAATGGTTAGTTGCTAACATCTTACGCGCTCAATTGGCAAAAATTTAAACTTATACCCTGTATAAACAATTTAATTATATAAAGAGTTACATCCCGATGTTTATCCGGTCATTAAAATAAGACTAATTTATTATTCATTGCTATTTTAACCATTTCAGTGTATGCATTCGGAATAGTCGTTAAAAAGTCCACAGTATCACGACAAATAAGCTACCTATGCGAAATGTACTCGTGTACATATTTTATATGCGTGACTAAAACGAAGCCTTTCTACATTATACTGGCGGTAAACTAGTAACGAATATACACGCGGTTGAGAATCGCGGTTGATTTCACACCGATCCAATATCCCATCGGATCCGAGCGCCGACGGTAAGTCGAACGCGTAGAAAAAGTGACGAAAAATTGATTTTTTTTATCAAAACGCCGAGCAACGACGTCATGAACATAGTTGAAAGTTTTGCGGTAATTTGTTCGGCGCAGAGTTGAGATCGGATTTTAAGACTTTCTTAACCATGATCAGAATTTTCAATACACGTTTAACACGTCATTATACCAGTTGAAGATCGAGAAAAAATTTGTTTCACATAAAAAGAACCATCAAAAAAAAGGCAGTTCTTCAAAACAAAAAAAAAAAAACAAAAAAAAGCTATTCCACGACAGAACGTGAAGATTTGTGCTTAGAACTGGGTGATGGCGAAACGCAGGTACAGCCGTGGACTCTCGTGGAACTCGCACTTACTGACAAGGAGGAATGGGAGGAAGAGGAAGAAGAAGAAGAAGAAGGAGAAGCGATTACAAAAGCAATTCTCTCCTGGCCGCTGCAGCCGACCGAACTCTGCGCCGCGGGAAAATCGCCGGCAACCGCACGCGTGCGAGCGCTGCTCGTGACGTTTCGATTTGCCCAGGCCTAATTGGCGCGGCCTGAGGCCGCGCGGGAACGAGGCACTCGCCGGGCGCGCGCGTACATCTTGGTCGCGCTCGCGAAAGATGCTCGAGCGCCGTATATCGCTCTGGCCGGGCCGCGGCGAGCTTCCGGCGCGATCGCGCGCCGATAGCGTCGGCGTCGCGATTCGGGCACGGGTATGGGGCATGGATGGGATATGCGGGACGGCGGGAAGGGCAAAAAATTTGCCGGACCGTTGATATAATAGAGGCGAAACTGCGAATGAGGGAGTTTCGATGATTTTGAAAATTTGTGGCGGGGTGGGGGGGGAGGTCGGCGGCGTAGGCGTCCCGGCAAACGAGGCGGCGCGCTCGCGTAACGCACTCGGCTCGGTATCCCACGTCCGTCCGTGCGAGGAGAGCAAGGCTCTTCCATACGCTATTAGCTGGCAATCCAGTAAAATACGCGGTTGAGGTTAGACCCGTTCTGGCTTATTTCACGTCAATTCGTATCCTAACGCGTCCGTGCGCCCGCGTCAGGTACCGAGCATTGCGGAAATAATTGGTCGAATGATCTTGGCGCTTGAAAGAAAAAAAGAAAAAAAATTATTAACTATAATAGTGTACGAAGAACAAAATAATCACTTTGACGTTGAAGAAAATTATTTCGATAAAACAAACCACAATAAGATACGAGCATAATAATATTCATGGGCAAAATTTAATGAGTCATTTTCAAGCATTGCACGCAGTTATTATAATCAGAGTCAGAGAAGCGAAATTTCAGTACAAAATTCTCGATCGAATGAAGATTTGTGCATTATGTTCGCGTGCCTAAGTTTTGGTTATTTTTTTACTAGAAATAAGTACTGTGATAGATCATTTTGTAAAGGGGATATAAATTTTACACTACAGTACTTGGAAAATTTAAAAAAAATATTTTTAATGTGAAAACATTGTAAATAAATTGTCAATAAGAGATATTTTTACTTATTAGTATAGAATTGATTTTTAATATACATTTTACTTACTGTTCGAAGCCAAACTAATAAATAATTGTATTATAGTCTTGTAGTGCTTTTTAAAATATGATACGTCATTACAAAGGCAGGTAAACTGTCCTTATATATAATCACGCCCATAGAGTCTAAAATTTGAAATCTGAACTTTCAAAATCATAATTAATGTTTTCAATGACTCGTCGAGGAATCACTGCAGAGAAATCGAAGCAATTCGAAACGATAGGCTTTGCTGATAAGGAAAGTATTGACAAAGCAAAGAATTGAATTTTCCTTTACTAATAAAATTAATTTAGATTCTTATATTTTAAGTATATATTTCGGATTCTACGGAGGTAATCATAAATTAGGAGAATCTGACGACTGCCATTATCATTATATAATTATAGTTTTCTATTATAGAATCATTAATTTTTTACACTTAAATTTATAATTTTACTCTTATTTAGTTTACAGATTTTTATCTTATTTCAACAATTCTTTAAATGTTAATTTCGAGATATCTCCGTCAATTGGATTAATCGCTGATCGAAAGAAAAAAATAAAGGATCGTAAGAAAGATCAATGGACTAGAGGACCAGTAAATGCACATTATGCTCTTTTTTAATCTGTGTGTTGTAATATAATCTATTGACAGATCTATTATATACGCGCATGTGTAGATCTGTAAATGTTAAGATAGATATACTTTTAACATCTTTAAACAACATATAACTAATAAAGTTGCTTACAGGTCCAATAAATCAATCAATCAAATCGAGAAATTAAAAATTCAATAAAATAATTAATAATGTTCTTTTCCGTTTCAGCTTATCCTCTCTGTACCAGATATATATACCTGTGTTTCCGTTTACTACCATATAAAGAATATGATGTGCGATAAACACCGTGTAAAGTCGTTTTTAATTGCGGCGTTAAGAATATTGAAATTTTTATGTAAAATTTTCTCAGCGACAACGGATTATGATTTATAATTGTACATAAATAATAAGGAGACGGTCACAGCGAGGGCCACATATTTCAATCTCTCTAATCACTCTAATCGAATGAATTCGTCGAAATTCTTAGCAAGTAAAAAAATGATTCCTGCAATAAACTCATGCGAGTAAATTGAACTTATAAGTACCAAAAATATTTTGGGCTTTCATCCTTCTGTAATTGAATTCATTACTAGTATAAATAAATACTAAATAACAATAACAATGGCTACAATAACAACATTAATAATAGTCAAAACAAGAACTACAAAAAAAAAATAACAAAAACACCAATACTACTACAAACAATTATCAACTTACCGAAGATCGGACTCGGGAAAATCTATACTAGATTTAACCCTGACCTCGGACAGAATTAATGTATAACTCGTGGCGAACGACCAAAGACTAACTAGAACATAGGGCTCACAATCGTCAGTAGATTGTTTTTCAATTGCTAAACCAGACAAGACGATCGAGAATTGAGCATAAACGATTCGTACAGATGGAATGTGAAGCGACCCAACGGGAAAAGGCCGAATAGACGACTACGGGACGCAGAATCTCTCTTACAGGTGATTCAACAAGAACTGACGAAGGCATAACGAGTGGATCTCGCTCGTGCGAAGCCATCGTGCCACCACCGCATAACGAACTTAGTAGACAATCGACCTACTCCTGGACAATCGAAACTGTTGATCCGAGAAAAGCCGAGACGAGAACCGAGCACAAGCGAATATAATGTTGCTTGGCGAACCCTAAGCTTCGCTGTAAACGGCAATGGGACGCGCAGCGAGTAAAAGACCGACGAACGGATTTAATTTGGAGCTCGTAGTTCTCCCGTCACAGAGCCAATGGGAACGACAGTCCACGGACTCTTCGCGATCCATTCGAAAAGAGGAGGCAGAGCAAACGTGGCCATCCGGGACAACCTCGCGCTCTTCAATCCCGATGATCTCATCGGAGCATCTTGTGCGCCGAAGCCCAACAACGATCGAGATCTCGAGTGTCTGCCAAGTTACGTCGGATCGTCGCCTTTACGAGGTTCGGATATTTTTCCGATACTGCACAATGGGCGCTCGATGAAAGGTGCATTTAACAAGTTGCGAACGCGCAATGGATTGCCACATCGGTAATGTAGAAGATTCGCGGATATTATAAAAATATCATTATCAAATGCTTGCAAGATGTTTCAAAATACTTTTCTAAAATCTTTCATTGAACTACGAGATATTTCTACGAAATTATTTAAATATTCCTGCATTTATTATACCTGCGTTACCAAACGAAACATTGTTGTTAGGAATCTGTGAAAATCGATCGATGCGATTTGCCGTCGCAGGAAGTAGCGACGTGTGACGTGTGACCAGCGAATATTGACGCATTTGCACTCGTGCAAATCTACACCGACGATAAATCAACGGCTGTTTCATGGATTTTGCATCTCGAAATCACCTTACCAAAAGGGCAAATGAGAGGAACGAGCAGATAATCGACTATCCTGGAAGAGTGACGAAACAAAGTAGAAAAGGAGCGGATTGCGAACGGAAGCGAGGGCAAAACGATCGAGTCGACCTCTCACACGAACGAAGACCAGGGGCCCGCGGCGACCCACGTCAGCCTTACGTATAAAAGGACCGGTAATCTTACAGGTCGCGCGATCTTCTCGATGTATACCGGGCCTCTCGTTTCCGCACTCGGCCCCTCTTCATCAGGAGCTTCGCGCGGACGTCACGAAAAAGCATCCATGGCTCGCGCGTATACGATCGCGCGACTTGTGGAAACGGCCCATGCCCCGCCCAGGAATGCCGCCTGCCGGGCCGAAAGAGGAGAGCAGCGGCAGCGGCGGCCGCCGCCACCGTCTCGCTCATTTGCCAAGTGCACGCGCATTAATATCTGCATTAAAGCCGCGCGCGTATATTTCCCGGTCCGACAGTATAGCGGACCGTCTTCTCCTTCTCCTTCTTCTTCTTCTTCTTCTTCTTCTTCTTCTTCTTCTTCTTCGCATCCCTCCCGCCCCGCGACGTGCCGGGCTGTAAAAAATCCTCTAGAAATTTATTGTTTACTCGAAACTTCTCGCGCCGCAGTCCGCGATTAAGAATCAGCACCGCCGCGCCAAGAAAAATATATCTATGAATTACGGCATGGGAGGTGGCCGGGTGGGCGGCGCGTCGATATAAAGCTGATATCAAGGGCGGATTTTCATATAAAAAGAAGAAGAAGAAGAAGAATGAAAAAAAAAAGCGAGTAACTTCTTCACGACCGGTCGCTGCAAAGAGGATTACCGTCTATTTTACGCTGCTGTTATTATTTTTTTTTTTGCGCCCCTCCCCCCTCCGCGCCTCTTTTTTATTTTCTCCGCGCTCCCGCCCCTGACCCTCCCCCCGCCCTGCTCTGCCTTTCCGAGCGCGAGGACGCATACGGGGGATTCTTCGCCGGTGGCAATGGAATTAACTCCTCTCGTTTCGTCTCGTTTAATGTACGTGGATTTTTATAGTGCCCGCCGGTCGGTCGGTCGGTCGGTCGGTCGGTGCACTTTTTCGGCGCGGCGAATTCGCGAGGCGAAAAAGAAGGAACGGTTAACGGCCCCCTTGGCTCGGATGGTCCAGAGAGAGAGAGAGAGAGAGAGAGAGAGAGAGAGAGAGCAGAGAGCGCTTGGGAGAGGAAGGACATTAAGAGCGAACAAGAGGAGGGGGGAGCGCGGGGACGCGGGCCGATAATTGACTCTTGCGCGTCGAGTCGCGCCGAAACGATGAGTGCTTACCGATGCGCTTACCGGTCCCTTTAAAGCCCGCAACGGTCCATTGTTCGATTCTACTTTGCCGAATCTGGCGCGCAGCTTATTGGATGGTAATCCAAAACTGGAAGAAAAATTATACGATAATTCATTGGCGCGAGGAAAGTAAGGATTGTTGTTTTTATTTCTTTTTTGTTTGTTCATCGCGATAATTTCAGGAATGCTGATGTAGTAACGTAATTGTAGACTATTAATGCTAATTAATACTATATTAATAATAATAATATAGTAAAAATAATCGTAACTGTGACATATAAGAAGTATCAAAAGGTGGTCGATCACAAAGATCAGTTCTATGTACTCCCACGCATATATTTTGACTTAGTGAATTTAAATATTATTTTCTTGGAACAACTACGGAATAATAAAATAGAGAAGGCAGAAACAACAGGAAATTGGCTATAACGTGAATTAATTTTAATTTAAAATTAAAATTCACCTTAAATATGCAGGTCAATTAAATGAAGAACGATTCTCTTTGAAGTGATTATCTAGCTTTTACTCACTTAATTATTCCAGATTGATAAATAGTTAGAAGCATTTGACCACAACTTTACTATAAATTGCGCTCATGATAATCTTTTTCTTTCTTTAGATGATTAAAGCAGAACAGCTTTGCCTTAAGTGAAATTCCAATGTCGTTTGTCGCATTATTTTCTTATCCCATTATTCAAATATTATTGTTAACGAGATATAGTGTGCATGCAACATTTACGTGTGAAACAGTTATCGGCCGTGAAACGAAAAGATTTTAACGGATTGTCGACTGCTCTGCGTAAAAATCGCTCTGTTTTTAATAATGTCGTATGCAAGCACGAAAGTATTGCAAATTTTTGCAAACCATTTACATACATTCTATCT
The DNA here is from genome assembly GCA_018907035.1 of Sycobia sp. Sy_11. NCBI lineage: Eukaryota > Metazoa > Arthropoda > Insecta > Hymenoptera > Epichrysomallidae > Sycobia > Sycobia sp. Sy_11. The sequence continues at coordinate 1,417,011 of JACCIC010000139.1, read as the reverse complement.
TGCGGTCGAGTTCCGAGCGAATCGGCTGTCAAACAGTTTGATAACGATGTCGATTGCTGCACACGAATAAAGGGCTTAATTAACTAATACGGTCAATAATTTAACGATTGCGTAAAACATTGTGTAACTGAACAGGGTAGATATTTTTTACATTTGTTAAATTAACAACGACATCTCCTTCAAAGCGATAATTTAATTCCATAAAATATGATAAACAGCTTTTAAAATAAAGTGGTGATTTCGTTATTTAAACAGTATGACCATTAAAATCATACTATAATAATTGAAATTAATTTTTTTTCACTTTCTCGTACTAGTTTATTAAAATCTTGGAAATGAAAGTGCTTACTACATGGCTTTATTTATGTTTATATAAATAATTTTTCGAAGTTCTATTCGCGACAATCGTAAAAATTATTTCAACGAATTGCGTATATTGCAATGACATTACGTGCCGTATAAACGTATATACCATTCTGAATACTCTTGGATTTACACACACACACACACACACACACACACACATGTAGGGTCCGTGCGCTTGACTAAAGCCGCTCGCTAATGCTGGCAGCCTGCCACCGAATATCGTTATCCGCCATTCTCGAGGGCCGTTTTTCTTTTAATGGCGCTTTAAACGCCTCTGTCTTCGGCCCGGTCCATTTCGAAAATTAACGTTTCGACTACGTTGTACGTTTCGAATCGAGGGCGGGGGCTCTTGCGCGAGGGTCTTTCGGGACGCGCACAGCCTAAAGAGCGAATATATTTTCTGTAAGCATTGGCCAATATTAATCGATCTTTTCGGCGCCCCGCTAAAAGCGAGCCCGAATAATGCCGCGATTGTTTACGCATTTCCACTCTGGGTTAAAAGTAAATTTAGCGGGCGAATCGCTCGTCGGCGTAAATTACGCGATTGGTTTCGTCGTCCTGAGAGACGTGGAACGTCGCCAGAACTGAAAAAAAAATAATAAACAAGAAAATCGAGAGGACTTTGGTTACCGTTGACTGCGGCTCGCCACGACGAAAAGTATCAAAAAAATAATATACATGCACAGGCTTGACGAACGATAAAATTTCTTATCTTTTGCATTAAAAATCCTTCCGATCTGTAAGTAGTATATGTGTTCAGAACTCATATCCGTAAAAAAATATACATAAACGATTTAGCAGTAAGCAGCCATGAAGAATTGATAATTTTCAAATAAAATAAGAAGCAGCTCCGTCAGCCCGCGTGAAAAGCAGATTTTTATCGAGCTCCGACTTCGACGAGAACACTGCCGCCAGCTTTTTTACGTCCACCGCTCGCTGGTATATATGTATATACGTGGAATCGCGATTGTATCGCGAGCGGAGGCGCGTGCTAAAAAAAGAAAAAAAAAGAAAAAGAGAAACGGCAGCGAGAGAGAGAGAGAGAGGGAGAGGAGGAGGAGGAGAGAGAACGAAATAAGAAGATCCCCGGAGATTTAGGAGCGGGGGAAACTAGAAAATCAAATGGGTCGGCCGTGGACGGCACACGGGTATGGCGCTTTGCCAAACGAATACATTATAACCTGACATAATCATCCCGCGACCGGCGTCTGTGTATACGCCCGCCCCTGTCTCTGCGCGTGTCCGCCCGCCCTCGCCCCCTCCCCCGTTAAATCGCCCGGACGTGCGCATACATTATGCGGATAAATAAAGTATGAGTCCGCCTTCGTCCCCTCCCGCCTCCCCCAAACCCTTTATTATTATCCCGGCTTTTCCCGGCTCGACTTATAGATACGCGCGATTTTCAATGTTAAATAAATCATTAAGCGTCCCTCCACCCCCCCGCCACACACCCTCCCGCTCTCTTTCGTCCGATTGGCGCGCGGATCGAATCGGCAATTTGTGTATACGCGGTTTGCGGTTACGTCGACATCGGATTATTCGAAGGATCTCATTTAAAAAGTAAACACGTCGCGGTGATTGTGTTATTTCTTTTATCAGTTTTTTTTTTGTTTTATATAAGAAATTACGCTTCGCAATCTGGTTTAGTGCAATTAATAATCTGCCCGTTATTCCACTTTAACTTGGGTGACATGTATATATATATATATATATATATATATATATATATATATATATAGTGCGTAATCGCTGTAACTCGAATTGTCTGACTTTTATAATATAATACGCGAGGATGCTTTAAAATCCGGCGGGACAAAAAAGCCGATGGAGGTAGCCCTAAATGTCATTCGACCGCGATATATAATGTAAGAGTCATTAAGGGCAAAAATTCTTAAATAAAAGGATATATTTTTTCTTCTTTTATATATTCTTCTGGCTTATAAAAAGAAAGAAATTGACTGTTTCGGATATAATGGCACTCGCTTTATTTAAGTTAACATTATATATATATATACTATTATTCCCGTTAGAACGTTCGGTGGGTTAAATCGATTTTTTTTTATCAGCGGCCACTCATTAAGCAAGTGAATTTACGTTACTAATTTATTTTGAAATATATGGTAAATTTGAGATAATTAAATTTTTTTTCAAATTTTTCACTTTAAATTTTTATTATACAACTCGTTCGACTCTCGCGAACCTTTCGGAGAGTGCATTTTAACATAAATAACAATCAAGTGCATAAAACATTATTTTAATGCCTATAGGCTTTAAAACGTCGATTATTATATTTGCAGAAGAGAAGAAGAAAAAAATGAAAGTCCCGAAAGAAATACGAATTTAATCTTCTCGAAAGCCCGCTATATTTATAATATAGAACTTGTTAGTTACGGACTCATTTTTCAATAAAAGCGCCTCGCCGGTGGGTTTCTTTTTCTTCTGTTTTTGTTTTTTTTTTTTGTTTTTTTGTTTTTTTGAAACGAAAGTCGGATGAGCCATTTATGGGCGAACGAACGTAAACAGCTCGGCGTTGCCTGCAGATTGAGATATGAGCCAAGGAGCGAAGAACTCGGACGGGCATTCGAATCATAGAGAATGAGTAATTAAGAGGCGCGGGACTCGAGTGGGAGACGCGAGCGCGGCGCCGGGGATTAAAATCAATTTATAAAGCGGCGAGGGACGCCGCGGGGGCGGGGGCGCTGAGAGAGGATTTTCGACGCGGCGGTTAAGTTTGTATACATCGACCGGCTTTTCCCAGGCAGCAGCGGCGACCTCTCCTCGACGGGATTCCCTCTCGAAAGCGCTACGTACGCTCGAGTCGATGGCGGCGGAGGGGGGGGGGGTGGACGTGGGCGAGCGACCGGAGCCGTCCGCATCAGAGCCAGGTTGATGCAGGTTAATGCGCGGGCGCGCGAACGCAGATAAGAAGGCTCTACAGTGGCCCCGGCGCCCGCGCAGCCGAGAGTGCCTTCGGCTCCCTCTGTGTAATTTTCAGCTTTCGGCTTTGTGCTGCTCTCTCTCTCTCTCTCTCTCTCTCTCTCTCTCTCTCTCTCTCTCTCTCTCTCCTCGCTCTCTCCCTCGCTCGCTCTCACGGCAAAGAGGGATCTGTATCGTGAAAATTGTAAAATGCCGCGTCGAGCGACATTATAATATAATATGCAATTACTTCTTAATTATGCCCGCTCGACTTTTATACGCAGCCGTGTAATTCAGCGGATGGAATTATTTGTAAAATACTCCCGCGAGTGATTTGCGGGTTTGCCCTGAGTTCCCTCTCGCCCCCCCCTCTCTCTCTCTCTCTCTCTCGCATCTCCGCGGTCGGGATATCGGGATCCGCGAGGGGCTGCGTAACAAAAAGGTAGTCGGGACAAAATCCGCCGACCTGCGGGCTGCCGGGCCCGCCTCCGCAATCAAGCACCGCAGCTCGAGCGGAAAAAGTTCCCCCCCCCCCGCTCCAACCCCTCCGCCGTCTCCCCGCAATTGGATCAACTGCGGGAGGGGCGCAGAGGGAGGGGCTGGAGAGTTCGAAAAAGTCGTCCCGAAAAAGTGGAAAATCTTAACGAGCCACGGGTGAGGGAGGAGGCGGGCAGGAGACTTCGCCGCGAACCACTCAGACGTGCGGTACACCGGGCTCCGGCTGGTTTCTTTTTTTTTTTCGTCCACTACGCCGCCACCGTCGCCGCAAGCCCGCACCGCACGGGCTCGCGGCGATAATAAAGTTACCGTAGACACAAGTGTCGAATTCTGTGGAAGAATCGGCTTTTATTTGCAGATTTGTTTGTTTTGGAACAATTCAATCTCGAAGAAGGGAATGCGCATAAACAACTTACATTAAAAAAAAATTGCAATTTCTTTTCTAGGACCTCCAATAGACGCTTTATGCGCGTGGAATTGAATTTGGAAAAGTTAATTTTTACGAAGGGCTAAAATTGATTCTTTTTCTCATGCTTCTTTTCTCAAATTATACTATTAATCATCGGCACGAGGTGACGTATCCCTTCAAACATTTTTCCAATACTTCAGAAGATCCAAAGGTACTTCATTGGTTTATTATTTTTCTTATATTTAGAATTCCCGTAAAAATTGAAAAAAATCGAAATATGGATGTTTTTTCGACTTACTGCAGTAAGCAAAAATTATAGAATATTATGAACAAAAAATCAATTCCGAAATACATATAATAAAGACTTAATTATAATCATAACTACAAACTCTGGAAATATTATGTGATATATTCAGTAAATACAGATAATTCGAACAATTTTTTGTTCTTTTTCTCTTTCGGGTTCAGAATATTATGAAAATTCTATATTCCTAGGTAATCTAAAAATATCAACGAAATACCTTTTTTGTTTTTCAAGATCATAAAAATGATACATATAATTTCTTCTTTTTAAAGAACGTATAAAATTGTCATTTAGTCCTTCACGAAAAACATTTTCCCGATTTTAGTACACCTACGAACATCACATATGTATACGAAGTCCCTGCAAAATATCCGTATGGATAAGACTAGTGGTAGAGGAAAAAAAATTGTTTAATCCTGAAAAGTTGTATTTTGATGCTATTCAATATTCAGGTCTCTAAAATATAAATATATATTACGCGATATACTGAATGCAGCGGATTAAGCTTACTTGCCTCTCGTTTAAGAAGGATTTTATGACGCCCGACGCGGTTTATCTCGATCGGACTGCGTGCAAACTTACATGGTCAATACATCAAAGCGATACAAGCCCTTGTAATCGTGGAGCACAGCTCGCTATAGAATCTGTCCACTGCGTTGAAACGTGTCAGGTCAATTACTCCGGTCGCAATACGGAGTGCTCGGTCGCCGAACATTGACCGACCTCGTATACGAAACCCTCCATTTCGATATAAATATAATTATACAGATTATTCGGGCGTATTAGGCCGGGCGACGACCCCACCCGGCGGATTTCTGCACCTGTGGAAATTCGCGAAAATCGAGGGTCGCGCGTTCGTGCACGCGCACACGCACACGCGCGTACAGACCCCCGTCCGACCGCCGAGGGATTATTTGTGTTTGGGGTGTCGAATATATATATATATATATATATATATATATATATACATATATACATGCGTGTGTGTGTGTGTGCGCGCGCGCGCGCGTGCGCGTGAGTGTGGCACTAGCTTATACTCCCGTAACCCACTAAAGCAATCGGAGCGACCGCCCTACAGCTTCGCCGCACTTACATCGATCAGCTACGAGCTCCGGCCACCACTGGCCTTGATACCGTACGATGTCCATGTGTGCATGTGCACCTGCGTATGCGGGAGTGTGGCTCTGTGTGTGTGTGTGTGTGTATGTTTGCGTACCGTTGTAACGTCTCCTTTACGGGGGCGCGCATCGAGCCGCACGTTGCATCGATTTAACCTTTTATCGGCTTTCAATTGTCCCTTTGCACGCGCTACCCTCGCCCGTATATACGTGATCGTTCAACGTGAGCCCGGGGGTTGGGAGAGGGGGGGGGAAGAGGGAAGGGACGCCGCGTCACTCCTCCGGACGCCACGATTCTGCGGATTAACAGGTGCGCGCCCCCGCTATATCGCGCCGGTCTATACCGTCCTGTAATTAATAACGTGATAAATAGTTTGCAAAGTCGCGCGATATTTTCCGGCGGGGAGGAGGAAAATTTACGGCTCCCCGATGGTATGAAAAACGATAACCTGCATATATCTATATAGGTGGCTTGCATCTGTCGCGATCAGCTTTTAAAATTAATTTTGCACTGCGACAATCGTTTCAGATTAAAAATCCGCTATAGCGAAACGCAGTAGTATTTTCTCATTCATTTTTTATACTGCAAGAATCGTTAAAATCTTTCCCAATATACTACTTACCACGTACTGCAATATACATGCTCGTACATTCTATATATTATATATTGTATATATGTATACATGTATATCTTGATAATAGAAATTGTATTATTGAAAGCAATAATCATGTTTTTCCGATACTATTTCAATTTCACTTTATCGGTGTCCGTGTTTTAACCATAGATATTATACGATAACTTTTGTCGCATCTTAGTTACGATATTATTTTTCAAAAAAATTGAAAACACGTTTATAGTTGAAATTGTGTATATTAAGAAAATTCAGATGAGAAACACAGGAGCACAACTCATAGACAAGGTTCGAATTTGAAAAAATTATAAAATTGTAATAAATCTGCTTAATAATATCTTGTATCCAATTTTGAACTCTGATTTTGATTAACCGATTGCTGCGACGCTACTGAAGCGCACTGTGCTATCACCGGGATAGTTTTAATTTTTAATTCATAAATATTCCCAAATCTTTTATTCGCCGACGCTAAAGCCGTTGGTAGGGAACCTTTTTGCATTGACAAACCCCACGAGTAAAATAGATCAGTTTTTATTGTACGTTGTCCTGTTTCTATTGAACTCTCGTACCTCTGAAAATAGGCCACCTGTAAGTTCCAATTCTGCGTCTGACGAATGAACTAGAACGAAACCTGCGTAACTTATTTCCGCCTCATCTTTAATTTCCATTTCTTGCTAATTTTTGTCATTACGTTATAATTTGAAAATCGATTGTTGTATTCTATAAATATTTCATTACTCCGCATATGTTAAAGGTCAATTTTCTTTTAGTATATAGTTTACAGCGTTAAATGATAAAAGTATATAAAAAAGTAATTATTAAGTTACTTATTTGAGCACAACGACTTTTTTCACATAAAAGTATGTTTATTTTCAATAGCATACATATTAGATTAATGTCACATTAATGGCATACATATTAGATGGCAATGTATTAATAAATACAGCGAGCAATCATTTCTTGCATTCAACACACATTCGGATACATCATTAATACAACAAGTACAGAATGTTCTAGAAAACTTTAGACTTGGCTGTAATGTAATGTCTGATAATATAATGGGAAGATTAGCCATAAGATTCTTTGTAAAACCATAACCAAACAAAATATATAATATAAAAATTAACACGTACCATTCATAAATGAATTAGGATAATAGGGCATCCTCGGATTAATATTCAGATGCCTGGATTAATGTTTTGTTCAATTGCTGTCCAGTCCCGCAACTGAAATGATCGCTAGCGCGAAATAGGCGGTAACGCGCGGCAAAACTTGTAAAAATTTTATCGAGCCAACGAAGCAAGTACCCAATCCCCTCCCTCGCCCTTTCCGTCGACGACTCGAACTCCACGCTCGAACGATGGGAAATGGCGAATCTCGGTACGAGAACGGGGCAGGGAGCGCGGGGCGATGAGGGAGGGGGGGGCAGGGTTGTTGTATTCGAAAAATGCGCACCTCGAAGGGATCTTATTCCACGGAAGCCCCCGGTGATGCGACGCGACAGGGGAAACGCGCGTTCTTTTTGACGTCCCGTCAAAAGTGCATACGTCTATCTCTCCGGGGAACGCGTATACGCACACACACACACACACACATACGCACGTGTACAGTCGGAGAAAAGACGCTCCAGATACCGCGGGGGTTGGGGGAGAAGACGCGAACGAGCGGGCGCGCGGCATGACTTTGAATATAATGATATTGCCGCGCGATCTATGCGATGGTGTCTCTTATTTTTATATAAAATCAGTCGACGCAGGCAACCGTATATTCTAGAGGAGGGTGACGCGATCGTTTCGCCCGAAGCCCTTCGCGCATAATGCATATCGCCGGGAGAAATTCTCCTACACCCACACACACGCGCGCGCGCACACGCACACACATCTGTAAACCTGAAATATGATTCTGATCTCTCACAAAGCATTCTGCATAATAATTGTGCAATAATCCAGGTAAGGAAATATATATATATATATATATATATATATATATATATATGTATATATGTATATATATATTTGCTTCACGTAACCGTTAATTTAAGTCAAAAGCAAAACTTTCTAAATACAATAAATGTCACGTCTTATCATAGGTAATACGCTTTGCATTATACGACTTAACAAAAACTTATACATTTTAAAATCCTGTAATTGGAAAAATCGAATTTTTCAGATTTTTCATCAACTTATCCATCGAGATTTTTTTATTCAAATATATCAAGATCGAAAATAATCCGTAACTAGTTCGATCGTTTAAAATTCGATAATAAGTAGTCCATAATTTTTATCAGATTCATAGCCGGTCGATCATCATTGAGGAGAATGTGCTTTCAGAAATGGGTATCGAAAAACAGTTATTTGAATTCATTTACATTCAACGGCATTTTTCGAGTTTAATACGAAAAATGAAAGTTTCGAAAATGAGAAAAAAAATTTTATCTAAGAAAGAAAAAAGGAATAAAAAAGCCTTAGAATATACACGATTACGAATACGTTGACAGATTACATATTACGAAAGCACTTTATGTTACCATCTATAATAATAAACAAACCATTATTTTTCATTATTTTTACTTTGGTAAATATAACTGTTTTGACGACCATATCGTGCTTAGTCCAGATGCTTTTATTAACTATGAAAAATTTTAGTTTATACCCAGATCGATGATTGACAAGTACATTTTCGTTTCAACTGACAAACGACTATAGTCGCCCACATCTGTCATTTACTCGGTAATTTAATATATAATCTAGTTCAATCGCATCTCTTTGACTGTGCATTAACTAGGGTTTCTCCCAAATTTAATATGAGGAGGACAGTTTTCAAAGCAGATTTAAGGTAAAAAATTATATGTTTGTGCAAAATTTTTCATAGGTGGTAAGGAAAATCAACGACATTGGATATAACTGTGAAATAACTTGAAAAAATAAAAAGAACTATTATTAACAAAGTATAAAATTATTATTTTTAGTATAATATAATCTCCAGTATAGAGAATATAGATGATTTTCTATAGATCTTTTTGGAGCAAACCGCTTTACTCAAAACGTTCACATTTGAAATTATCCAAATATTATACTATTGAATGCGAACAAATCTACTGACTTTATCGCTGAAATGTCTTTATTTGTGCTTTATACAGTTTTTAAGTCTATTATTATCACGGAACCGATGTCAAAGTTATGTAAATATCAGAAAAGTCTCCGATAATTATTCCGACAATGATTCGATCGAAAATTAACGTTTGATATTTCTATCCAACGCGTCCGCGCAGACCCCGCCAATACTTTACCCTCTAAAATCCTTTAGCAGATAGTGTTGCACGTTCTCCGCCCGGCTTAAGCTTAATAATTTTCTCTAATATTCATTGAAATTCATGCCGCGATCCCACGTTGGCTTTATACGTAGGGGGGGGGGGACACATAGCCGCGATAAATCATAAAGGTGACTTTAGCAAGGCTCGCATCTTATACGCGTTATAGACCGAGAGCCCATTCGTGGAGTCGTTTGTGAAAAAGGAAAGAAAAAGTAGAAGAAGAAAAAAGGCGCTCGATTTATATGAAAGGCATTTACCCGCGGAGATATAAAATTTCTAAATTAATCAGGTTTCCATATAAATTTTATATCAGTTGCGCGGTATGTATTCCCATGCCCACGCGAACTCATGTATATATATTATTCAATATTCACATTATATACACTAAATAATACAGTTTATGCGTATAGATATTGACGTTGAAGCATTCATGGAACTTTATATTTGCCTGGCTAAATTTACTCGTACACGAGATCCCTCATTTATCTATATAGCCTCAACCATATATATATATATATATATATATATATATATATATATATATATATATATATATATATTATTCTGATGAAATTGTATTTAAACTTTCATTATGCGCGAAAAGCACGCGCGAATCATCATCGACGAGATAACCTTTGAGCAAGTTTTTACATTGTCTCAACTTTGCCTAAACTGTCTGTAAAAGCATTAAAGCAACTTTGTTATTTTATACCGGATAGATAATCGAGACGAGCCGTAAATAACGATAAGTTATAAGCGTGCATCAGGTATGATAACGAACCCGCGAAATTCCTCGAGTATAAATACCAATCTATATATATATGTGTGTGTGTGTGTGTATACCTCCCGTTCATTTCGCGTCGAGTAATCTCGCGACTACGCGCCGGTTCATACATCGGGACTTCTAATACCAATCAATTACGTCATCAGGTTATCTTTTCGATTGAGTATAAAGACGCCGGCAATAAATACACTGTGCATTGTAAATTATGCGCGCCCATGAGCCTCGAGCGCGATGCTTAGAGATCGCCTTAAATCTTTCCCCGGCTCTCATCGAAGAATTTTGCGACTTTCCGCCTTATCTCTCTCTCTTTTTGTCTCTCTCTCATTCTCTCTCTCTCTCTCTCTCTCTCTCTCTCTCTCTCGTGTGTGTGTATGTGTGTGTGTGTGTGTATGGATGTATGTACGTATGTATGCATGTCATGTATAATATGCCTCCTTATTCGCTCTTTACGTCGAAAATAAAAGCACGACCCACGGGGGGAAATCGAATTCCCGAAGGAAATTCAGCGGTGCGGTAAAAAATCGTTGCACATGGGACTCGTAGTTGTAAATCAGCTTCAGATTAATTCGAATACAGGCCGCAAACGCTAAATTTCGCTTCGACTTCAAGAAAAAAAAAGGAGAGAAAAAGAAAGCAAAGGAACGAGCGAACGAACGAACAGCCGCCGAGCATTGGAAAACAGTCGAACGTCAGGGGGGGGGGGTGAGTCGTAGTCAGAGTGCGATGGTCGGGGGGCGGGGGGGGGGCAAAGCGAAAGCACAAGGGCCTTCATTAGAACCTCGCAGTCGATCGAGGTCGAAGGGGGCGCTAAGCGTGCGCGCGAGCGCATTGTTTTGCATTTGCTTTGTATTCGTTAGGGGGGGGGTGGATGTCGATAGGCGGCGGGTGGAAGGGGGGAGGAGAACGCAAATGGTTCGGGGGCTCGCGAAGCAGGGAGCGCGCGCGGCTAGCCGAGGGCGGGGGATTTCGTTGGAAGTCGAACGAATACATACGTCCGCGGCATTATCAGCGGACCGCCACGTCCGAGCGGCAAATGAGTTTTGCCAGCAGCTGCTTGGGCACGCGGGTGGTGGTGGAGGCGGGAGGGGGGCGTGAATTGCGAAACAATCGGCTCTACGACGAGTTGCAGCGCGAACTGTGACGGAACTGCGGCGGAGCGGTGAGGTTCGTCGAGAGGATGAGGGGGGACGGGGGGGAGAGACTTTTGCTCTCATCCTTCTCTCTCTCTCTCTCTTTCTCTCTTCTCTTTCTCACTGCGTCTGCCTACCGGCAACAGTTAAGAAATATATTGCCGTTCTCCAGACTTGCCTTTGCCGAGATCGCGACATTTGGCTAACTCGACTGGCCGTCATTGAAACTTTAGTTTTTCCCTATTTTCATTATCGCAAATTAGAAACCGTTCGTATTAGTCATACAATATTTTCATAAAATATACTATAGTGACATTGACAGAATTAGACTTTCCTTATTAATAGTCAACCCCGCGTACTCTAAAATACAAAGAATAAAAATTAATATTATTAGTGCAGGAGAATCCGACTGCCCCTTTCACCAAAACTTTCTGTATCCGTGCAAACTCCGACGCTCGGTGAAACTCCGGCTCCTCTTCAGGGACTGAAATAACATCCATTAATGAAAATACATATACCCACAACCCCTCCACATACACTGTATACCTATTTCCTTCGTAAAACTCATTAAAATTAATAAAACAAGATAAATATTGTCAAATATAACTAACAAATTATCTAATTTACTTGGACTCTAACACTAATTTTATTATTACTGCTGTTCACGTTTATTTTTATATTAATCCTGAAAGAGGATCTGCAACCGCTCAAAATATCGGAGTTTCCAAACACATAAAGTTTCGGTGAGGGTGTCGATCAGATTATCCTTCATTAAAACGATTAGGTTGGACATATATATTCCTTGGCAGCTTGACTATCGTTATAATTAGATTAATTCGTTGAAAAAAATATATAAGAGCAGAAAAGTAATAGTTCACTTTAGATCACTGGACGTAGGTAGAATTTTTAATTTTTAATTACTGTATTCGTATGTTCCTAGACCTTTCTAAGGAACTTAGAAAGTTTGTTTCAAAGTTACAATAAGTCACAAAACTGTTAGTTACAAGTGATAAAACTTTTCTTTATTTAATGAAAACGATAAAATCTGGATTTTGTACGTTGATAAAGCATTCCTTTTTGATAAGAAAAACACTACTAAAATAAGTTTTACAAATACTATTCGAAATTTGTTGCACAGATAACAACGAAGTGAGATGCTGAGTTAAAATCCGATCGCACTACTACAAATGTTGATTGACGCTCACACCGCCCGAACTGGGCGTTTTCTTGCAGATAATATTAAAAAAGTCTCCAAAACCGTTTTGTCCGATCGTAATTGAAATCGTATTTGATCGTAATTGAACGTAATCGAAATTGCGCGCCATCGTATAGTAGTTGACGATGAGAAAGCTGCGTTCAAAGTAAATGTCACGCTCTCTTACAGTTGATCAAAAATACCAATACTTTGATGAATCAGAGTTCCGTTTTTATCTGTATACGCAAAATAAACAAAATTTCTTGCGTCGATACGTGAGAATGCATGAATGATGGATCGACGACACGAGTACATGCCAGAATTAAAAAGGACACCTAAGCCGACAAGATCAACATAGAACTTTATTCACTGATTAGTTTCGAAAAGGTAATATCGCTAGCACATATTAGATAACTATCGCTAGCATGTATTAGATAACGACCTGCTTAAATCGAGTGAGTAAGAAAATAATGTACATAACAGACTGAAATAGAAAATAATGCCGTTCCAGCAGGATAATACAACGCGACAAAATTACCTGCTGGCTATTTATAAGTCTCACAGGAATAATTCAGGGAAAGGGATTCGATTGAACTGCGGAATCTATTGCCGGGATCGAGACTGTACGAAAAAGCAAAGGCAAATTATTCTGGAAAACAATGTATAGAAAATTTAACGAAGAGCTGCCTGATTGTATCAGTCCTCCAATAGTATTTCTTGCTAAATAAAGATGAATATTGGCCAAAAAGTTTTAATTTCACGAGCTAGGTCGATTCTTAAACCAATTAATTTTTTATTCAAGTATTTAACTAAACCACATTTACATTTGAAACTGTTTAATTTAGAGAATTTATTTCTATTTCAAAACATTTCTAATTATTAGCGAACCCTATGAAATTTGAAAGAACAATGTTGATCTTGTACGAACGACTTTTTTTACTACTTGTGTATTAAACGAAAAATTTTTTTCTGCCATAGATTAAATTTTTTTCCCAAGAGAGTGTGGTCCCTGGTGTATTTCTGATTCTATTAAAATTTTAAAATGTTATATCTCTATTCTCTGATTTTTTAAAAATAATTTAACGTACTTTGACAGCACAATGCGCAATGATACATCTTGATCAGAAAAGCTGTCATATACTACTTGAGATCGAAGTAGAAATTAATCATTTTTTCATATCTGTTTTCTTCTTCATCAACCCGATGATACTATAAAATTTTTATCAGTCAAGAGAATACATAATTTTAAATTTTAATTGACACCCTCGTTTTTCCATTCCAATACATTTTGCCAAATTGGACAGCTTCAAAGCTCTGTAAAAATATTGTGACGCTCATTGCTAGCAATATAGGTACTAAACTATTGAAGCACACATCGCCTGACTACGAGTGGTTGAAAATTCTCCCATTAGAAATCAGATGCTCTTTATTGTTCGTTAATGAAAAAACTAAAGTCTTGTATGTCCAGGTGCCTCGAACTTTCCAATTCCAAAATGTTTACCAGCATGATATAGTAAAACAGAATACTGCTATCTATGTTACTCGCAGAGCCTCCACAATTTAATCCCCTAATACACCCATATTTACAACTGCCCACTGTAATTATAATATTTGAAACGAGAGGCTAACTTTGAACAGTTCACTTAATCCCTTTTATATTTCTCATTCTCTTATCTAAACCCCGTACTTTTACACACATAATACGTATTTGTACATAATCTCTCAACGGGGCTATTTAGAATTCGGACTCATCGCTCTGTAATAGATTAATCGACGTCGATTCATTTCTGTGCCCCCGTATATCGATATGTGGGCAACTCGCGACAGCACGCCCGGGGAAGAAAGGCGCTTATGGCATATTTATGCGCGCCCGCATTAACGCTTTCAAGTTCACGAGCGCCACGGGGCCTTCGTCCCCCCTCCTCCCCTCCTTCTTCCGAGCTTTTCATCGTGAGGGGTGCGCGACTCGCCCGCATTTCTATATAGATAAGTATACACATACGTATGTGTGTATATATACCTATTATATATACGTATAAAGTCGCGCCGTCGGATGAAGAAATAAAATCTTATACGTATATATATATATATATATATATATATATATATATATATACGTGCATGTTCCCCTCGGGAGACTCCTCGTCTCACGGCGTCGCAGCGCGAAGCTCCCGGAAGCTCGCTATCTAAGATCTCGCGGGTAAATTTGCGGTACTCTCCGGTGAAACCTGTCGCGTGCACGGCGCACTCGAGCGCCTGCCGTCCGTATATACATAGATATATATATATATATATATATATATAGATGCTATATATATATGCGTGTGTGTGTGTGTATACATTTATATAGTAGTCGAGGTAGCGGAGACGTATTAGATTTCTCGGGTCCCGCGGATAAAATTCGATATTCAGCCGCAACGTTTTCATCCGCTGCGCACTTTTGCGCGCCGAGCCCGCGGGGATACGGTTATACGTCCAGGTGGGGCGCATTTGTCACTTTTCTCGGCCCTTGAGCAGGGAAGACGATCGTCTCCGTGCAAATTACATAATTAATTGTCGCGCCTCGGAAGTTCGGCCGCGTTAATAATCGATAGTTGTTGGGCGGTGCCAGAACGTCGCTAATGACATCCGTCAACCAAGTCGGCCGTGTCCTGGGCGCAGTGATAAGGCTCGGGGACGTAAGTAAATATTCGATGAGCAAGTTAAAATCACATCTACAAGAAGCGGTCATGCGAAGTACAGTCGATGCTCTTAATTATTTGCATTATGCTCATTTTTACGACACATAAAGCTTGTCTTTGCAGTCAGTTGAATTTAGTATGAAATTAGTCAATAATAAACAATGTAACGATCGTATATTATATATATATATATATATATATATATATATATATATAATTTATTAACATAAAATGACATTATATGAATCTTTATTTCAAAATGATGCACAACATGTGCCAACTATTTTTTATTCGGACGATGTATTTTGATTCTAAAATTCGTTTATGAATAAAATATTTCTGTTCTGAACTAACAAACGCCTTTTCAACTCAAAATTCAAACAATCGTTTTAGCTACCAGGAGTCAATAAAAGGTATTTCTAAAGACAACATTTTGTTCCATAAATTTAAAATCAATATATTCATTAGTTAACAATATTCTTTGATGAACATATAAAATTTATAACGATTATCAGAAGTTAAAACATAAGAATATAAATGAATTTCTTAAATAAAAGTTCTCGTTATATAAGACAGAAATTGAAAATCCTTCATTTTATTTATTATAGCGTGAACTAAAAGTTTTGAAAGATTCAATTAAAAACCAAATTATAACATCATGTGTTCGTAAATGATTGCTTTTCGTAAGAAATTGAAAATACATAGAACATAATACGGAAAACTAATAAAACATGTCAATGTATTTAAGACAATACAATATATATATACATATTGAACTTTCATCTAAACTGAATTAAATAAATTGCACACTCGTGAACTCTAAAAATTTATATTGACGATGTAAAGATGTATATTAATGTTGATAGGATGCGTGAAGTAAAAGTCGAATATAACTGCATAAATAAAAAAGAAAGTACTTGCGGATTTAATAATTTGAGGTTGAAAAACTTTCCAACTATTGCTTCATTTTATGAAAAATAAAACTTGACTTGTTATTGAAAGTCACAATCAATATATTTAAACTTTAGATTTCAAACCTCAAGTAATTAAACGGAAAAAGTACTAACTGAAATCAAATTACTTTAAATTTAGATTTAAAAAAAAATAAATAATTTTTTGTAATTTAACAGTTATATTTACAAAAATTTATCGACTTATCATTGTTTATTGAGTTATTAAAATCTAATAAATTTTTATCAGATTAAAATATATAGGACGAGTTAAAAATCATTATCTAAAACTAAATAAATATTTGTATATTTAAGATATTTCAATATTTCCAACCGCAACTCAACTTCCAAGGTGCAAGTCCATCAGTTACTACAACTATATAAGGAGTTTCTAACATATAAAGTTACATGCCGTAGTTGAACAGCAGAGAAATGGCTAAGACCAAGTTTCTTTGCATTGTCTGAATGCAATACATATATATTAGGGATAATAAAAACAGTAACAATTGACAATGTAATTGTAATTTTTTATGCCTGACTAATAAGTTTAAATACTACTTGGGTCGAATAACTATTTCACTATATTTCGAGTCGAAAAATATTCCTATACAAAAAAACTATTGTCTCCATAAATTATTAACTAAAAGTAAAAAGGGATGCATTTTGTAATCAATGAATTTGAGAAAAATGCTGTAACAAAATTGCTCTGTGCACGAGTCAATATTGCAAATCATCCTGGAAAACGTATCGGCAGAAAGTTTTCGGCATTATCATGCGAATTAAAATCGTCGAGCTAGCGTGCGGAATTTTTCGACGTAGTAATTTCCCTTTGCGCGCGCTGCTCTTTATATCGAATCGAAATCCGTAGCGTCCCCGCGGCGGATTTCCGTGAGCACTCGCTTCGGCGAGCACGAGCTCGTCGGTCCGATTAATTCAAATCCGCGATGCGAATAGACCATTTAATGAAAGGACCCGCTCACGGCTCTAATCCGTCATTATAGTAATCTGGACGGCTGCGCGGTGGGTTCGGGGAGGGGCGGGGGGGGGGGGTAGAAGCTGCGCGATGTATCGCGGGAAAACGAGGCTCGGTTCACTTATGCGAGATTCGTTCGTCGCAATGAGAATTTTATTTTAACGCGTTCTTAATTTCTAAGGAAGCTCTTTTAACGTTTATGAATTATACTTATTGATAATCGTATATACTTTACACGTTCTTTTATAATAAAATAAACATTTTAATTTACGCTACATAACGATTTTTTGGCATTGCTTTAAAAAAAAAGTTATGGAACGCCAGTCATGTTAGGAGATCTTGCACTTCGTCTGTAACTAAAAAATCCAAAATTGCATGTAAAGATGATAATGTACGTCTATTGTGTAAGTAAATCAAAAAAATAAACTAAAATCTAAGCAAGAATTATTGATATAGTTTTGAAGAAGAAAAAATTCATTCTTCATCATTTGTTCACGTTGCTTTCGCTTCAACAAAAAAATGTTTGTTTCATATGTCTCAATTACTCTAGTTTATTCAAAAATTAGACAAATACAGAACACGTCCGAAAATTATCATGGTGGTTAAATCAAAATGTACTGTTCCGCGAATGGCCTAATCGAAGGTTTAAGAAATAATTACGCGAAAATGCTAATACCGATAATTTAAGGATCATTTATTTTTTTTAAATTCCCAGGGACAGGCATCCTGCCTCTGGGATTGAAAGCTGACGCTTTTTCGGGCAATCGTTGCCGACAAGGGCTTCCGCACAATTGCCAGTCGCGGCTAGCTCGTCCTCAATGCTGAGAAGCGATCTAGGCATTGCCCGAGCTCTTAGCCGAATTCAAGACCAGACCGGCATCCGGACACAAGAATCTCGATTTTGACACCGATGTTTTCGCACCCGTGCGATACCGCGACAAGTCGGACTACGCCCCAATTATGATAATTAAACGGCGCCGCGCTCGACTCCGCAGCCTCTCGTCCACGCTGTCGGGGGGGGGGTGGGGGCGAGTCCGAAATCTCGAGCGAACTCTCTCGCCACCTCGCCGTTGCACAAAGGGAGGGACGGGGGGAGGGGTCGGGCGGGCCGGCGCGCAAGTGCAATATTTGCTCTTTCGCGGGATTCGCTTTGGACGAAGGCGAGCCGCGGCGTTGCGGGGCTGTTTGACGTCCCGTACGGCTAATTATCGACGGATCGTTAATTCGTTAGAAGCGACGCGCGCCGCGTCGCCTACGGTCCGGCTGCGCTCGCCTCCGATCCTCAAACGTAATATAAATACAAACGCGGCCTGCCCCGTCCCTCTTTATACACTTTCTTTTCCTGTTCTATACTATACTACGCGATGTATATTATATATATATATATATATAAATTATACTATCCGGCTCCGATCTTCCATCGCGACCCGCTGGAATTCCGCGATAAGCGCTCGTGTAAATATAAATGCTGCGCTACACGGCTTCGGCTCTTCCTCTCCGCCACTCGCTTCCCGGGCGAGTAAAAAAGAAAGAAAGAAAAAAGAAAAGAAAAATACAGAAAAAATAGAGAGATGGGGAAAAAGGGAAAAAATCGTCTACGTCTACCCCCTCGCGTGAAAGTTACGGGTTGCCTGTAAACACTTTCGATAATGCCGAGCACGCGCTGGCAAAACTCTTCCTGCAACTATGCGCGCACCGCGGCACCGGCGCGTCGGCAATTGTACTTTCCCGCGCGTTCGATTTCCATTAACGCGCGACACGTACTTCTAGTTAGGGATTCGACGATTTCTCGATATATATGCGTATAGACATATTTATATATATATATATATATATATATATATATATATATATATATTTATATGTATGTATGTATATACGCGATCTTTCGGTTTATTCTTTTGAAATAACTATAAATATATACATATATATATAACTATATACTTTAAATGTAATATACGGCGTTAGTTGAGCAACACACGTACCGCAAAAGCAATCACGGAGCGATGAAAGTCAGCGAGTTATCTTTCCATACATAGATTTATATACGTTCACACATATATATATATATATATATATATATATATATATATATAATACTTGACTGATTGTAACACACGCAGAATTTTTGCATTAAAATTTTATCCTTGGGAAAGCTGATGCACGATCCCGGCGCCGCGCCGTCTTGTAATTCGACGTACTTTTCCCGCATATGTAAATTATTCTATATATACACTGGAAAAAGCAAAAAAATATATTTCTCAACATATACTTTTAGAATATATTATATGTTTTTTTAAGAAAAATTTGAGATACATATATAATAATCGAGATTTACATAAAAATATAAATCATCCATGCTTCAATACAAAACTTGATTAATGGCACTGCATCAATATGCTATATTTCTGATTTGTATGTATATACATATATATATATATATCATCCATGCGGTATTTCAATGTACATATTCTGATACAATAAAACTTAAGAAATTAGCATTCTGCTGTAGCTTTGAAATTTTTTCCTCTTACAATCCATTCCGCGCATATTAATTGATAGCAATGGAATCCACTTTCAAACGAGGCAATATCCGTACGTCTCGATAAGAAAAGCGCGCGCTCGTTTCATTTTCACCGATATTAACATCGTGTTTTGTATTAAAACGATGTGTTGTATTATTTCAACAGTGACGAAAAGAAGAGCGTATAAATCTCCTTCGATGCAGCCAACGCTCAAAGGTGTATAAAATATCGAATAAATTACTACAAGTGTACAGATTTTGCTCGCGCAGCAAATAACCGAAGTTCTTCGATTGGCAAATATATTTTTAGACAATTAACCGCATTACCCGGTATTAATACTGGTTTTTGTATAGAAAAAAAAAAATTCCCGGACAAATTCGTTTGCCGCACTCGCATAACATAAATCGTAGCGTTAGAACTTGTCCAACAACGTTTTTCCCGAGTCCTACCCCAATTGTAACACGTAGTCAGAAGTACAATCTTACTCGCGAATCAAGTTAAAATACAATATCATTTCATTATGTAAGTAAGAAATTCATTTATATAATTGTTCAAATGTACGAGTTTAGCTAATTAAATTTCTTGTCGTAGCCTTATTACCATTCTCATTATTATTAAATTAGTCTAATGGACCGTATATATATATATATATATATATATATATATATATATATATATATATAATTTTATTCTACATGGAAATACTTACGATTAGACTTGCGAATACTTCAGCGATGCTGGCGATAATTGTAACGAGGACATTTTTACTTATTTTGTGTTGTAACTGATTACTGATTTAATTAATGTATTTAGTTATGGTATAAAATTGACAATAAGGTAAAACATTGAATGAAAACAACTTTATAAATCTGATTGTGAGTACTTTTGTTATCGTGCAATAGTACAAACTTATATTAATAATTAATATAAGCAATCTAGTAAAATTTCATTTTAATGAAGTAAAATTCCATTTAAACGTAAGATAAAATTAAGTAATATTTCTATTGGTCTTACAGTCCAATGAAATTAAAAATAATATATAATTCTATTAATATATATTTATATTTATATTAATAGATATTAATAAACGTAATCTAATTCAAACTTAAATTTCGAACACTGAAAATTCTCCAATTTGTTTTTATTGATTGTTAAATGTTAAAAAGAGTTTTTAGTTTATAAGTACTTTAAAAATATATTGATATTCTTATACATAAATCAAGACGTAAATATTTATAACAATTTCAATTATAAAAATTACAACAATGAGATTTATAATTTGTATATCTACAATATCTAAATATTTATAACACTAAAATTATAAATCACAAAATCATAAGGATTTTAGGTTATAAAACTTTGATTATTAAGCAAAATCCATAAATACATGTTCCATAAATTACTTAGAATTTTAAAGCATAAACTACCCCTCGATTTCTCAAAACATGACAATAGATTCAATTATCATACGGCTCTAATTATTATTTTTGCAGGCAACTTTTCATACGGGATAATGATGGGCTTTCAATCTGAAATTCAGCAGAGCCGCTATTAAGCAAAGACGATCAATATAATTCCACGTTAATCTTCCTGGATTTATAAATTAGCATAATTATAAATTAATTACAGTAACGAAAAAAATCGCGTAAATATTCCCAGCAGCCAGCGGAGGCGAGAATTTCCACGGAAAAGTTTCGTCAACGAACCCCGCATACGCTGCGACGTCCCCTCGCGTCGCCGACAACGCGGCCGGACAGGCCGATATCCGCGCGGCGCGTACAATCCGCCGCGCTGCGCCAAGTCGCGTTTTCTGCGCCACGCCCGAGGCGCGCTCCTGGATTCCGAGGCTCGGCGCGACCGGACAGCCCGTCCGCCCGCTCGCCATCGAGCCCAGTAGAACGAGCCGGCGCGTGGCCGAACGCTAATTAGCCGGAAAAGAGCAGGGTCGAGCGACGAGTGTCTGGGGTGTGTGGGGCAGCGGGGGAGAGGGGGGTGGGGGTACAGCCTCGGTCCAACGAGAGCGAATCAATGGCGAGGAGCAGCGAGGGCCGCCCGGCTCGGCTCGTCGCAAGATGCGCCGCGGATCCAATTCTAATCGGTCGCGCGTAACCGCGTCCGTGATCGGGCACCTCTCTAATTGTGTGTGTGTGTGTGTGTGTGTGCGCGCGCGCGCGCCGTGCGTGCAATACGGCTAAATGGCTGCGCAGATCGGCCGTGAAATGAGCGCGAGCGCAACTGCGTGTGCCGGCGTACTTTCGCGACACGGCAGATGCATTGTCCGGTTCCTAGACGCAATGCGACTGACACATGGATAAAACAATGGAAATCGAGGCTCTTTGCGATTTTTCATCGAATTATCATGTTTCCTTCGGTACGTTCATACTTTTGTATTTAGAAATTGGGCAACGTATAAATCTAGTTCCAATATAGAATATGAGCATGTAGTCGATATTTAATACACGCAGTTCGATTTCCGCGTCGATCGAATGCCCGACGAATAGTTCCAAAGGGGCTAATAGGTGGCGCACGAAATCGATCACTCTAGCAATCGTTTACAATAATACAAGTACTTTTTACAAAAGTTGTAAATCTTCATAAAATACATTGTATAACGCATATTGCACGTGCACAGTGTAAAGTAATTTTTTCGAGGATACGGAATTTTGGGTCGTTTTGAGTAATGGGTTGCGTAAACAATGCTTGCATTAAGCATTTAATGTTTTTAGTTTTTTAGAATTGTGTTCACAAATGCAAAACAGATCTAATAGAACAAGGAAAAAAATAGTAAGCTTCGACAGGCTTGTGCCGGTTAACTTTTTAGCCTATGAAACAATTTACTTTCGAATTAACCGAGGTAGGAAAATCTTACGAGCTAAAAGTAAAATTTTAAGTTAGTAAATATGGCAAATGTATATTCGAAAAATGTCCTTAAAGTTATAATTTTAAAGTTAAACTGGTGCTCAATTATGTATTATAATGAAATCTACAATTTTGATTGAAAGATATTTTATTCTTTCAATATTTATATATAAATCAGCATAAAAAATACAATTTGTTGAAATAATATTGTAATTGATTCTCACGATGGAAAAATAAACATAAAGTTTCAATCAAATAATGGTGCTAAACATTAAAAAATATATGAAAAGTAATAATTAAATAATTAATACATATTTTTATCAGTCTTATCGTCTTCTCTTTTTTCAACGTTTTCCCGCTTGTTCAATGTAGCATTTACTACAATGAATAATTGTTAATAGTTAAAAAATAGTATAACAAACAAATAAGTTGCTTCAACTACGATTATGATTTCGAACCAAAGAGTGAAGAAAATCTTCAACTGCATCTTCTTATTAATTTTGTTTTTTGCCGAGTGCAATTTCATTTGAATCGGAAGAATGTATTTAAATTAAACGAGAATAATTGAAAGATATGGTCATGTTGATAATATTGAAGTGAAACCGCATTATTAAAGGCAATTTCAAATTGATCCTGGGCAAAAACGATTCGGGCTCACACAAATAACTCATTCTGCTTGTATGCAACCGCAATTCAACTGTAGTTTTAATATTGAAAAAATTCAAACTGGGAATCAAGAGATTCAGAAACCACAACTCCAAGAGCATC
This sequence comes from Sycobia sp. Sy_11, assembly GCA_018907035.1. Classification (NCBI taxonomy): domain Eukaryota; kingdom Metazoa; phylum Arthropoda; class Insecta; order Hymenoptera; family Epichrysomallidae; genus Sycobia; species Sycobia sp. Sy_11. Next base: position 1,393,590 of record JACCIC010000139.1, on the reverse strand, counting down.
GATTTACCAAAATGAAAATAAAAAAAAAAAAAAAAACAATCATGAAATCCGAATGAAAATTCGCGCAGAGCGGTTAGTTTTCATATTTATTATTTTTATCCGCGTTTCGGCCCACCGCGCCTCCCTCCCGCGCCTCCCTCCCGCGCCCGGTTCGCGAATACGGCTCCCCTCTGTCAAGGGACGACCGGGATCGAGACGCGAGTATCTCGTTATCGATTTCTCCCGGTCTACATACGCTCCGACACCGCTGGCCGTCGCGCGGGGCGGGGCGAGGAGGGGGGGGAGGAGGAGGAGGAGGAGGAACGCTCCTGCCCCCGGCGCGGCGCACCGAAGATAAATGGCCGGGGCGCGACGGGGCGCCGCCGCCGCCGCCGCGATCGTCGGCATTGTGCGTCCGCGAGGCGACATCGCCGCGGCCCGCTCATATTTACAGCGCGCGGCAGCCGCGGCTCGTGACAAAGGGCGCGACGCACGTCGATAAATGTTTCGCCATTCTTTCGCGGCATCGGACGCCGGGATTAACGCGGGCAGGGGCAGAGTGGTAGAGAGAGAGAGAGACAGAGTCTATTTGAATTCGGATGGGAAATCAATAGCTCCGTAGTGTCCTTTTAATCGGTGCGGCTGTATTTTCACTGACGTAACCGCGCTCGAAGATTCGTTCGGTCACGCTGTCGACGCGATATAAAGTGACCTCCTCGACTGCGCGGGATCACAGAGGCAGCGTTGATTTTTCGAGCCGCGTATAATTTTCACGGTTCGCCCGCATCGGTCGCGTGCGTACGTATAAATCCTTGAGTGGGCAGGCGAGAACTTTTACCGTACTCTCATTGAATAGCGCGCGGCTTTCGGAGGGAACGAAAGCGCGGCTAACGCAAAACGAATTGGGAATGGAACGAATGGAATCTTGCGCGAATCTGAGCGAAGACGTTTGCGGAAGTACAGGAATGCGCGAGTAAAAAGACAACGAAGTTGTAGTCGGTAGTACGAATAGATATCGGGGATGATGTATGGAGATGAGTAGAGTCTACGGCATGCATGAGCGCGGCGGATGTGCTTCTTTGAAGAACAAAAAAAAAAAAAGAAAGAATTTGTTTTCCATCAGAATTGAAAAATAAATGTATATCGAACTCTGAGCTTTTAAAGTTTCGATTGATATGTGATACACAAATTGGATAAGATCGTCGGGTCGATGAATGAGAATTTTGAAGAAAAAAAAAATCTATCGGTTAGACTTACGAGAGCTTTTCAGAACAATATTGTTTCAATTTCTGAACTGTGCCTCTGACACTGTACCGAAAAAAGCCATTGGATAATTAAAAGTAGCAAAGACTGAAAGTTTGAAAATTCGAATGAAAAAAGAAGTATGTCGTGGATACCAGATGATTTTAGGGGAAATTTCAATCTATAGCAGAAAGTATAAGTAGTAACAGGCTGTTAATGTAAGACCAAGAGTAATATTGCCGTTTTGATAAGTAGGATTATATAAATGATTAGAAATTTCTAATAGTATAAAGAAATTACATGAATTTAATAAATCTAGTGTGATTTGGCTCGATACTTAAATAAAATATAATAAATAACTAACAACATCCTTTCTAAATATAGATCTTCGTGGCGTAGTCTGGTTAAAATAAATGAAACTCGAAATGAATCTAGGCACCTCGTGCACGGGCATGGCAGAGGGAAAGAAAATCGACGACAGCGCAAGCAGTGACCAAATTAGGCAGTAAAAATGTCTTTATGTCAAAAAAGCAAAATCAATGTACATTGCAAACATAAGGTACAGTAAAATAAATGCAAATTTTATAAATTTTCAACTTTTCAATGACGCTACAACATTCAGTTACGCTAACTAAAGAAATAAATGGATAGCTAGAAGGTGAAAGTAAATGTAAGAAAATTACAACCTAATTTCATGAAAAACACTAGCAGGTGAGCATAGCCGACCGATTCTCTATTGTCTGTCCGCGAGACTGACACATTATTCACAAAATTAATATAATTTTTTATAGATAATACTTATCGATATTATGTTACTATATTCATAGAAATAAAAATCTTGAATATGCATTCATTGTTACTTTTGTGCAACAGGGACAAACTGCGTTTTTAACTGTTGATAAAATTTTTATAATATCGAAAAATCAATTTAAATATTTTTAAAAGAGCTCCCTTTATTTTCTTTATTCGCCGATGTTGCATTATTGCACGAGCCGACTTGTATCATTAATAATTGATAAATGATAATTGTATTAGATTTAAGATCTGTCACTTTTTCTTATACCCATTATCATAAAAATACACTACAGATTTCGATCAAAATGATTTGTATCTTTCGGCTTTTCATAAGAACATATGTATGTTAAGACCCCTTATCCATTTAGAGGCACTTTCTATGTATTATTATTAATAATATCGATGCTTGAATGGGCATATTGATAGTATATCTTTAACTATATGGATCCATCTCAGCGAAAAGCAATTCGTCACGTCGTCATCTTTCAATGCTCATACAGCAATTTATGACACAGCGGTTTTTCTTCTATATATATACACACACACGCACGCACACACACACACACACACACATATATATATATATATATATATATATATATATATACCGAACAATGTGAGAATAATAGTCTGTCCTTGCCAAGTGATGCGTATAGTAAGATATATAATTATATACTGAAACAATTAGTTCGGTCTATCGAATTGTTTAAATAGCTCTCGATCTCGGTTTCTTTCCAGCTCGACGCGCGGCCTTTCACGGGGCATGAAATAGGCAGATTTATATGTATATATATATATATATATATATATATATATATTCCCACAACAGATACACTTTCTCACTTTCATGCCGTTCGCCTACTCTATACTTATATACCTATGTATGTATATGTGCGTATGTACGACAAAATGACACAACAGAATCTCGATTATCGATACGGCGGATGTTAAACGGTGAAGCCCCGTCAGGATTGGAGCTCTGAGAGTCGTGGAATCGATGGCCGTAGACCACCGGGTTGATTATCATATCGGTCTTACATTCGTAACAATTGAGTCATACGGCGCGCGCTCACGACGAGCCGAAGAAAAACTCGAGCCTCGGTCGCTTACTCCGGGCTCGGCGCGGCACGCGGACTCGCCCAAGGGGGTCTCTGCCCGTGAAGTACGCGAGAGGTGAGGATGGGCGGGGGAGTGTCTGAGGCCGCTAGCACGCCCGTGACATCATTACAATTGCGTATGCTCCCGGCGACATTAAAAATCCAGTGGAATTTTGCGCGAAACGGACGAGAAGGTAACATAATAAACGATTTTGATTATCATAGATATATATATATATATAGCGATGACATGGATCATACCGTCCAGGGATATACGTAACAAAAGTATATCGAAAAAATGATCGAACGAGACGACCTGCGAAATCGAAACCGTGCCGGAATCAATGGCGGAGCTGTTCCGGGAAGACAAGCTCGACGGAAGAGTAAGAAGTCATCGAGTCCGATCGTCGAATTTCATGATTATCGATGCGAGGACTTCTATCTTCAAATAAATTGTAAATTCATTATCGATGAAGCCAAAGAATTTATCCAGGTTACATGCAGAGATGGAATTGCGTAAGGGGGGGAGGTTGAAAAATGCGCTCTTGAAGCACGGGCGTCGATTCCCTATGCATAATACATCAATATATGTCTTGACTGAGAATTATTATAGAAAATAATTACCGCTGGACATAAAATAACTTTTACGTTCTGATGATTTTTACGGTCAGTGAATTTTAAAGATTTTTTACGTATTAACGAAAATTGAATGTATTCAATTATTTATAATTCGTCACTTTTAACATTTTCACGGGCTCTTCACACTTTTCACGTAACTTACAATATAATATAATTCTTCTATGCATTAAATACATCGCAAGTAATTTCCATACATCATTGTTGGATTATGTTTATTGCATTATGTTCATCCATTATTATTCGCTCCGTTCGCTAAGTGACTGGAGATAGAAGAATCGAATTAAGCGCTCGTGTCGAGCTGGCAGCTTATTAAAGTCGTCCAATAATACCGCTAATTGCACATCTAATTTCGCGATAATTAAATTAACATTGAAATTAAGTGTAAAAATACAAAGAGTACGATAGCCAATTTGCCAAAGAAGCTTGGAAATAAAATTCGTCCGTCGACGTGGGTATGTAGGCTAAAAGCTCATGAGGCGCGAGCGTCGAAGCCAATTTCTTACACTTGCCTCCTGAATATATTAAGTATCTAATTTTTAAGTATCAATCGAAATTGCGTCAACTACTCGTACGCTGGTGTCAATAGCAAGTTATACGGATCGTCGGAAGAAAAAAAATCCATTGTTTCACGGTAGAAATCAAAGCCAGAGGGTAATACAGTGAAAATTCTTCCGTTTTAGTTTCGAAGAGTACTCCATTCCTTATTGCGCCCCCCCCCTCCCCCTACCCGACGTCGGGACTCCCGCCACAATACAGCCGCGTGAAACGCTTTATTTTTCGACCCCCATCCCCCCACCGCCTCCCACTCGCCCATTCTTCCCACTCCCGGTCTTCTCGTCTCGCAGCTCGCGCGCCTCCCGGTAAAAGACGCGGCCGCGATGCGGAGAGCGATTTTACCCCCACCTCCACCCCACTCCACCGAGCCTCCGGAGGGTTTCGTTTCCCATTGAATAATTTCACTTACGGCGAGGTGCGCGTTACGTAAAAGAATCCGTGCGCCCCGGGTGTCGCGCGCGGGAGAGAGAAAGAGAGAGAGAGAGAGAGAGAGAGAGAGCGAGAAAGTGAGCGAGAGCTTTATTTTATATATTAATGTTTCTTCTTATATAGGTTCTGGTTGCCAATCTGGAGAGGCGGCAGCGAGGCAAAGAAGCCGAAGGGAAATGTACCTGTCTGGGTGATTGAAACGTCTCTATAATATGCTTCGACTCTTCTTACTTTCTCCCCCTCCCTCCCTCCCTCTCCCTCTCTCTCTCTCTCTCTCTCTCTATATATATATATATATATATATATATATATATATATATACATATTCCCCATCTCCGTCGTTCTTTCGCACGCTCGATCGGAAAAGATCTAAATGAAGTCGCGGAGCGGAGAAATAATTGTAAAAGACTGGCAGCCGAGGAGAATTGGAGAGAGGAAAAAGAGAGAGATAAAAGTTGGGTGATAGATGGGAGCTGCGGCGAGAGGAGGAGGGGGGGCGCAATGGGACACTGATTAAAACTGCAATCATTGTCGGGGCAGGGGGGAGGGGGCTGCGGGGAGAGGCCGCGAAATCCGATAAAACGCTCTCGCTGTACGCTGCTCCGCTCTCGCAGCGACGTACTACGCGGACGGAACGGAGAGGCGCGGTCGGGCCCCCGTCCCTCCCCCGCCCCCCGGGCTGGACAGCCGCCCCCGCGATTTCGCTCTCGTCTCGGCGCGCGGACGGACGAATCGCCGGGCGCGCCTTTGCGGGCGCTGCGCGGCAGCAGAGGCGGCTCGTCGGAAGAGAAGGCCGGAAATCCAAGCCCGCGCCGCCCGAATAAAACTGAGCGGGGCTCGGGGGGGGGGGGAAGTCCTCTCCGGCGCCGACCCGCTCCGACCCCGCGAGCGCGCCGCGTCTGTCTCTATATCCTGCTCTTTTAGAAATTGCGGCCCTCGCTCGCCGCTCGATGAGACCCGACGCTCAAAGGACGCGCCATCGCTCGCTCGCTTATACTCCTCTCTCTCTCTCTCTCTCTCTCTCTCTCTCTCCATATTTTACTCCGGCATCAAAGAGCATATACATTATTCACATTTCCAAGAGACATACACTTCGGCTATATGCCGAGCTGCTACGCCGAGCTTGAGCCATTCAGTTGGGCCTCCAAGGTATATATAACGTTTCTGTTTTTTTTTTCAAATCGATTGTAGACGACTCCGCTGACTCGCAATGCCGCGCTTTAGCCTCAGTGTTTTCAGGGAGGACAATAAGAGGCCGCTTTTTCAGCTGTGTATTATTGTACAGCTCGCGAGAATTCGAGTCAATTCGCGTTAAACGAAATTTACATTTGTTGCTTCCCATGGCTCTATGAATTAACGAGCGTTTTGAGCAATAAATTGAAAGTATATGCGGTTGGATAATCGTTAGGTTAACTTTATCTCCGAACTGATTTTCTTACTGATGAGTTTTTATAATAAAATAATAGAAATTACGTGATAATATTATACTATTCGACACCTGGAGAGAAATTTATGAATTTTAACAATATGGTCACGTATAGAACCATGTAAAAAAGAATCTGGTGTACGCTTTTGGCATGCCACATATATATTCCTATGGCATTCTATTCCAAAGATTAGGAGACCTGCGTATCCAGAAGACTTTAATGCTTCCAATCAGAATTCACCGAAAACCACAGATTGAGAAGGTAGAATACGTAAAGGTGGGAAAAACATAAGTTTTATCTACAATCAGGTTCCTTAACAACGCGAGTCAAGGGTGTTTTGAGAAAGAATCGCATTTTTAAAAATGCTATATAAATGCTCTATGAATATATAATCGTCAAATAATGATGAGCTATCGTTTTTATTTATTGAATATTGTCAAAAATCTGATTGGAAAGATTCGAAAGTAATTAGAAATAAATTATTTTTTGTCAAATCGTCTAGTAATGAGAATCATTTTACCCTTCATTTTAAGGATAGTTTGTCACTTAAACTTATAATACAAACAGTTATTTCATATTTAAGACTATCTGAAAAGTCTCTATATTTGTTTTAAAAAATTTTTATTTTTATCTATACTTTTGGAAATAATTTCGCTGTCTTAGATCTGGGAGGTGAATTTGCAACTTTACCAACCTATCAAAATGTATAATCATATTTCTGAAAGTTATTTGGAATATTATTATAATTCGATGGAATAATCAATTGAAAAAAAAATTTTATGACTATTATGTATTGTCTTAAAATCTTGATTTCTGTCGAATTTCTAACCCCTTATTGAGGACGACTTATCACAATTGTTACACGTAAAAGGGCTCGCATAATCTGGAAACTAATAACTAACTTAAACTTAAGACAACTTACTATCTAAGAAAATTTACAAACTGAATAACCTTACAATAGTTTGGCTATAAGAATATGTAATAGGGTACTTACTATCGTAACTTATGAGTGAATCTTCTCAAATACTTAAAATTTAATTCTCTTATTAATAAAGTTCTTGAATTAGTTTTTTACCATGCCTTTCCTATTCTTTCAACCCTTTAACTCTTTATAAAAACAGTAAACACGTTGATTCAAAATGATGTAAGTGTATTATTATAAAGTATTATACTCTTATATCTAGTTTTCGAAGTGTTCAATTCTTGATACAGTTATACACTATAAATGCAATGATAGATCTCTCTATCGCAATCTGGGGTTATTGTCTGCACAGATAAATAATTTTTTCTTATAACTTTAAAATTTCATTTCCTATTTTTTAAACGGAATGAATATATTATAGCATACTTCAAATTCTCGTAATTCAGATAAAACAATGTAAAAATACAAAAATTAAGATTTTGTATTTTTTTTAGAAAAATCACGGGTTTTCAATCAATAGATTACATATTCAGACTAAGCGAGAAAAAATACGTAAGTTTATATATATATATACATCGTCGACAGTAACGAAACACTTTCTTAATCCGCGCTCTTGTATTATTTAATTATGTAAAACGCTGAAGTATAGTACGTAAGTAGAGTATACTAATTAAAGTCTCACTGCAAATACTGAGTTACCGAGTATCTTCGTCCATCCATGTACCGCTCAGTTGTATGCACTCGCGTTTGGCGCACGCGCGCGTCTATATATATATATATATATATATATATATATATATATATATATATACACATATATATATTTCTCAATATGTAAAATTCCACAAATTCCGAAGCCGCAATCGCGTGAATCGTCAAAATATCGAGCGGTACCCGCCGATACATTAAAAAATGCCTGGAATTCCGGAACGGCCAGCAAGGTCAAGCGCGTGCTTCCGCACTTCTCCGCGGATCAGTTGCCCATATATGCACATGTAGGCGCATGTGCACGTGCGCGCGTGTGTGTACATGCGCACACGTATATATAGTTACTCCGCGTTTATTTGCGCCCCCCCGATGTTTTTGCGCGCCCTCTCGCCCAATTTCCAGAGAAATATCAGAGCTTTACGAGCGGCCGCGCGCCGCCCGCGCCGCGGCCATAAATCTTCCCGCTTTATAGACCCATTACAATGGCAAGTGAAAAGCACGCGAGAGCGGGAGCGGCCGCAATCGCCGGCGCGCGATCGACGCTCCGCGCTCGGCTCGGGGCGGCCGGCCGAAAAGCCCGCGCCTGCCTACGGATCGGCTCGGCGTGCGCGTGTAGAGCTGTCGCTCCTTTCCGCGACTGCGGCGGGCGAGACCGGGATACAGAGCCGTTACTTGGGGGCCCGTGCTTAGAGCGCGAACTTGGCGAGCCTCCCCCCCCCCCACCCACCAAGCCACCCCCGAGAAAAAAAGTACAAATGCGCAGGGAGGCAAAAAGATAATTGAGCGCGCGTACTGTTTAAATTAGCATTGATTTGCGGATTCTTTATCAAGAAAAATCGTGTACTGTTTTGTTTTGAAAAGGCATTCTGTCTGGCGAATCTCGCTGTAATTTGCCTGCAATTGCTAGATAATTCAGACTATCTTGTCATATCGTATCTCTGCCTTCGACCTTTAGCAATCTCAATATCGAAAAAGGTCTTGTATCGCTAGCGATTTAGTTGTAAACTTGGGAAACAGGCATGCACTCGAAAGGACAGCAGACGAATTACACGAAGAATATTCGTGCGATTCCGGCATCGATCCCGCTACATTTTCCAGGTTCAAAATAATCGGCCGCGCGCGCCGAGCGCTCGACGGTGTAAACGTTCGGTCTCGAGCCATTGACTCCGAGGCCAAGCGCGCACTTCAGGCGCGAAGAGTCTTCTCGCTGCTGCTGCTGCTGCTGCTGCTGCTGCTGCATCCGATGCGCATAACGAGCAAACGGGCGAGCGTCGTTTTATTCCCCACTTTCGCCGTCGTTTCGGCGAGGTCGCCAAAGAGCGGTGCAAAGCTATACTCCCCGCTCTCTCGCCGCCTGCTCCCGATGCTCTCGCCCCTTCCGCGCCCGCTCGCGGTTCGGCGCTTTCGAGGCGCGCGCTTCGAACGCTTATACCCGCACTTTGATACTCGTCTTGGCTCGCTGTCCGAGCAATTGACCGAATCCCAAGGATGCATTTTTCATGTGTAAAATAGCGCATAACATCGGCCAGAAAATGCGCCTGTTCATTGCGCATAACAAAAATAATCCAACGTTAATCTCGAGCGACAATATTTTATGAAGGAATTTACTGTAAACCTAAAAAGGGCTATTAACGAGATACTCGTGGACACATAATTCCCATCATTCCCTGCTGCCTTATTTCTGATCTTCATAATATTGCTTCTAGAATTTTAACTGTACTAGCTGTATTGATTCCATTAATTTGTTAATTTTGGCCGATGATCATTGAAGATATCACGTATGGCATACACATCGCCAAGGCCAAATGCTTTGCAACATTCGTCTAAATCTCGTTCTCCCAATGTCGTAAAAATCGCTAGTCCGCGTTTTCGTGATGAGATTATGCATGATACCGATGAGCTTTGAAATAAAAAAGCTTCTAATACCTTTGGAGATTCATTGCTTACGAGTTCTCTGGCGCATGGATACTAATTATGGTCTATGCATCACTTAACAAGAGTCGTAGTTTCAAACTGCCTCGGCCGTATATACGAGGTTCGATGATTAACTAACTACAAATTTCAACGGAGATCAATTGTTGCCTCGTGGTTTTTCTGCTTTTACATTAATAACTTAGTAGATACGTTGTAGATCCGTCAAACTTCAAGTATATTCTATCAATGCTAGTGATGTTGAAGATTAAGTACAGAAGATACAACGCTGTAATCTTTGGCCTACCTACAATCGAGCTGTTATTCAACTGGAAAATGAGCGAACTTTATCATGCTCCGACGCAATTACCAGCGATAGTGCGATTCTGAACTCTACTCCGACTTGGCGACATTATACGGATAAATTAACGAGAGAATTCTACACCGACGCCTTTGCGCCGCGGCAATGCTACACCTCGGCCGATCAACGACGTTCAACGGCACCGGCCGGGAGCACTTTTGTTTATCACTTTTAGCTATTGTTTCACATTCCACAATGCGAGTGGACGAGGTGGGAAACTGACAAATTCGATACCCGAGCCAACGAAATGCGAGACGAGTATCGAATTTGAGCAGTTTAACTGCACCGCTCACTCCGAGGCATACTTTCCCGATCCGTATTTATCCCACTGATTTCGGCCATGGCTTTTTTTTTTTTTTTTTTGCTCTCCAATGAGACCCTTGAGCCAATGTGGACTGGGCGAAAAGCGTAGGTCGTAGCCTTTCAGATATTAGGAATCAATTGCACGATGAGAGAATTCAGGTGTTAGATATATAAAAGGCCGTAAACGTAACGACCATGATATATGCACAATTGCGCATACCATAAGTTATCTAAATTGTTTCTTTATCAGTTGTAAGCCTAGAAAAGTATCGGAGTGAGTTAAAAAAAAAACCACACACCGGTAAAATGTGTATATAAAATCTTAAATCATCTTTCCAGATTCAAGCTGAATCTGTTTGAATTAACCTATTTGACGATATTCGGCAGTTTCTGGCACATAACAGATTTAATTCAACATATACGGAGAACCATTCTATTTTCAATTAAAAACAATCATGGTGATTTATTATGTATTGTCCTTTTAGAACTAGATATACAAATTTTATGTACGCGAAAGTTTAAGATTTATGAGATGACTAATAGAATGAGTGTCGTTACTGCAAAGTTACGATTTGTCACCAGATCGACTGATAAATGTACTATTATTACTTTACTTTTAAAAAGTAAACTTCAAGACAAATAGAGCTTTTATTATAAATAATAATATTAATAAAATTATTTTTTACTAACAATTCATAATTGAAATGCATAAGTAATATTTTACTATTGTTAAATATCTATACAGACCCATTTTATTGCACAGTTGAGAATCGAACATCTTGATAAATTTTACAAAGAAATAATAGAAATAAAGTTTATTTATAAAAATTACATTCATATATTGTGTCTTAAACGTATTTAATGTTCTTAATGATTTTCTATTTAAAACAATTTTTAAAAATAAGAATAAATTGAAGAAAGTGCAAAGAGGAAACGTAGCTGATGGAAAAGCATAGAAATTCAAATGCACATTTGAATGTAAATTCAAAATAATCTTTTTAAAATTTTTCAACGCGAGTTTAAAGATGTTTAAAATATATTCTTCAAGAAATTTTAACTTGCATTTTAACGTGGAAATTTTATTTGATACTCGAGGACGAGTACGCGATTCTCGGAATTAGTCTCGAAGTAATCTAAATTGCACAACTTTTAGAAATCATTATAAAACAATAAGTTGTAATAAAATATCGTCGGGATTCTTTATGATTCAATTGTATTCCCTTAATAAAGTGCTAATTTTATTTCTTATACGCGCAGGGAGAGAGCGAGGGACGCAGAGATAGTCCGCACTTTTTAATCAGACATCGAGCAACGAACAGCACTTACGCACTTAATCAATGGACAGCCGAGCAGTCAATATCCTAAAAACGGACTTGCGCAACGAACTTCGAACAATTGACATCTACGAAATAAATAACTTATTTACGAAACAACGTCTTTTGTTTAGACTGACTATATTGCCATGTCAGTCTTTAATAACTATAATAAAAAATAGTTAAATCTATTTTATATTTTATACACAAGCCTTTCAGATAAAAATACAATAAAATCGTGAACATTATTAATTTTAATTGATTCTTTAATATTAGAATCTGCAATAAATATTAATCAATGGCAAGTACAATTATTGGAGAAACTTGTTTTTGCAATTTTTTTATATTTCTAACAATAGCATATAAATTATTATAGGATAGTTACGTGTTACTTTCTATTTTTCTGCTATCTTCTTCTACGTATATTATTGTATATACTATAATTCTTATTAAAAAAAGGAAGTTTCTAATCACTTTATAAATTATACGAAAATTAATGCCAATCAAATAAATGAAATTAATTAATCTACAAATAAATTCTCTATGTTGAAATAAGTCATTCCTTAATATAATAATATAAATTCTTATTTATATAACTATATAATATTTTCTCACTTTTGGGATACATGATTACCACTCACAGATCGGTGGAAAAAAATTCGTGTGAAAATCAATGAATGAAAAAAAAATAAAGAACAAATTATTTCAAGATGTATTGAAATGCTGAAGAATAAATCGTTGATAGGCATGTCATATATAAACCTCATATACTATTATTCGGAACACATACTTATATATGTATGTAGTACATTAGTGTATCGCATGACGATGACGAGGCACAACATGGTGGTTTCTGAGAGACGTTGAAGAAAATTTTTTTCAGAAGTAAAATCGGAGATAAGAACGGCTGAATTAATCATCATGTAACTTTGTGCTAAAACTAAAAACGACTAGATGCATTTATATAAACAGCGAAAAAGATAATAACAGTTACAAAAGCCTGTAAATTAAATATCTGTAATTAGAAAAAAAAAACCATCAACTTACGAATGTATAAAAGCTTCGCTAACGCTCTTAAACCTCTGTATCTGTGCATACCAACATACCAACTGTACCCTTACGCCCCCGCGCCTCTCGATCTCCACGATATTCTTTTTTTTTTGCAAATTTTCTATCGTCGATTGCTCAATGCGCATAATGAACTTTTTGCCGATCGTACAAAACGTCGCGCTATTTATCGAGTAATAAGCAAACACTGCGCGCGGATTACTGCGACGAGCAATATTTGCCAGCGCTCTACGCGCGCCTCGACTCACCGACATCGACGACGATCCATATATGCATACCCGCCTGCGACAACTTCGCCGTCCGGCGTACTCGCGCTTCTGCCGCGTAAGCTCCCAGGCGCAAGATTATAGCGCGAATTCGGCTGCCTCGCACGCGTACTACCGCACCCGCGCACAGCATACACACACACACACACACACACATAGACTAACCGTGCGAGCGCATAGTATGCTACGCGCAGGTGGGACGGCGGAGCGACGAAGGTGTCGCAGGTGAGATTGGCGCGTGGCGGGCGGGGGGCCGGGAGGGAAGTCGGGCTAATTACCCCTACGCAGGAACGGAGCTCCACCTCTACCGCCCTCCCCGCCCCGCCGTACAGTCGACTCGTTTGCACACTGGCGCCGCCGCCGAGCGAGGACGTTATCTCGTTTGCACGGCTGATTGTCTCGGATTGCGGACGCGCCGCGCTCTGCGGGGAGGCAGCTGCAGCCAGCAGCCTGCGGCGCGATGCGGCGCGCTGCAACTTAGCGCGCCAATTCCATTTATTCGGAAATGAAATAAAAGCCCCCCGACTCGGTTTGCGAGCTGCTGCCCCCCCACCCCGCCCCCCACCTACACCACGCCGGCCCGAGGGAATAGGAATAATTGCCCGTGGGCATTGAGAGAATTGCAAAGAGCCTGAGACTTTACATATATATGTAACTAAATATATATTTACATAAGACAGTGTCTAGAATTCGGAGTCTAAATGCTTTTTCTAGCATCGTCTATATATCTGTCTCCAGTGCAGCGGATAACAAGGTAATATATTCCAGATTACGAATGGGATGGGGATTGGATTTCTTCGTTTGCGCTTTCGTTTTTATAGGTAGAGAAAAGTCGATACTGGTTGGAGGGGACAGCAGATCGTTCACGAGCTCTGTTCAAAAAAATAAATAATTGTTTGGCATTTAAAAATTTACTCTTATTTCTATTTCTTCTTAATATATAATTTCAAATTAAATTAAAAATTCAATTCAATTGGATTTATGAAATCGAATTCATGCAATTTAACTCAAAGAAGGTATACTAATATACTGGACTGGATCTTCAATTAGGTAAAGGTGTTGGGGACAGTCAGATTGCACTTTACTAACAAAATTTTTTCAGCTAATATTTTATTTTCAGATTAGTCTACTGGGGTCATTGTAAATAAGGACAATATCATTATAATTATACAAAATCATTATAATTTTTAATTTAATTTTTATTTTTGTTTTTATTATTTTTCTGTATTGATGTATTAATGTTAATGTAGATGTGTATTGATGTTGTTACGTATTGTTTTCGATTGATTTGATCGGACTGTAAGAACCATGAAAAAATATTTATTAATAGGTATACTAATAGTAAGTATAATAAAGTATCACGACTTAAGAATAGGGAAAGCGTTAGATCCTAAAATTTTAAAGTGTATAATTTGGAAGACAATCTTAAATCCCTTAATCTGGACCAACGAATGAATGTAAAAATCAACTATCTATTTTCAGTTGATGAAAAAGTAAGGGAAACACATATTAGTATATATATATAGTATCTAATTACTAGTTGCGTAAAAATAAGATAAATATGAATTTCTGTTTTTTGAATATCATTGATATACCCTTATTGAAGGCATGGAATGAGGATTTATTTCTATACTATAATGTCAATATTTTTTTTCATAGATTTTTATTTCAATTTACCTTCTTAAGCACTTGCTAATCATAAAATCATATATCATACAATATTTTTTAAGGTTTAATCGTTAAAAAACTCGAAATAATAATAATTTTTATTTAAATTATTCATGTTTCTCAATTGGTTTAACTCTACGTACGGATGGTGTCCAATATTTTTATAAACAAAAAACACAATGCGCCTAATTTTTTGCAATGAACAATTTGATATCAAATAATATTCGTATGTCCTTTTTCTTATTTTACTGTTATGAACTATGACGACTAAACAGGTGACAAAACGGCTACATTAAAAAGAAAAAATTATCTATATATATAGTTATTTTCCATTTTTATTGAATATAAGATTTTCTACAAGCATTCAACTTAATAACTTAACAACTTAAATAAGTATAATTACTCACATAGAAAAATCTTAACTATAAAAATTAAAACTAATAGTGTTAGTGAATAACCATCTGACTGACCCCATTGTTAAAACTTTCGCAACCTGCGCACCTGCGCAAACTCCGATATCTTGAATCACTTCGACTTCACTTCAGGGACTCTCAATGATTGTTATCCACATTGAATTTTAAAATTTATTAATATCAATACGAAACTACAGTGCTACACTAGATAGTAAAATATTTACATACCATAAAAGTACAATGTTACACGAGATAATAATAATATTTTAAAATCTGATTTTACTTAAAAAGGTTAGTACTTCATTTTCCGGTAGTACCAAATCAGCCAGGATTCCGCGCAAATACGGCCCTTCGTACCTTCATCGCAAATTAGCGATTCGCTGCGAAGACCGACACTCGTCAATGATCGTGGCTAGATGTCCAACTGTGTTCACCCCCCCCCGCCCTTTTCCAACCCGCCGCCCCGGCACTCAAACGCGAATTCGACAATCAGAAATGGTCAGCGAGATCGATACGAGGCCGAGGAAGGGAAGTCGTCGGGGGCCGAGCATTCGCACTCTTCGACCCCGCGCGCGACTTTTTTTCTCGCGGCCCCCGCGGCTCGACCATAAATAATCCTCGCGCGCCTCCTGGAAAAACAACGCCGGGGCGCGTGGAAGTAGGGTCGGGGTTGGCGGCAGGGCAGCCAGACGAACGGACAGCACAAAGGGCTTCTAATATATGAGCCGCATTAGCGCGACGGGCGCGCGCATTTACCGAGAGAGAGAGAGAGAGAGATAGAGAGCGGGAATGCGTCGTACACGGGCGCAATAACGCGCGCGCCCGCGCGCACGGCGTATTGTCCGCCGGATGCGGATTGCGGCCGATCAGTCATCCGAGCGCCGGACGAGCACCGCAGCAGCGGCCCCGCGCACCTATCCGCCGAGATAAGATAGCGGGACGGAGCCGAGGCTCGCGTTTTAGCCGGGCGCGCGCATCGATTATGGTCTCCTGCCATTTGCCCCCCCCCCCCTCGCCCCTGGCTCCGCCGACCACCCTTGCCCCGCGCGGCGCGCTCGGCCGTTCCGCCGATTCGGTTTCGATTTCGATCGCCTCCCACCCCCCCCCACCGCCCCCTGGCTATACACTGGCTTTCCTGGTGTTCCCCCTTTCCTCCTCAACCCCGCTTCCCCCGTCCAGCAGGCCGCTAATTCCATTCAAATGTATTCCGACGAAAATAATGAAAACAAAGAAAGAAAGAAAAATAGAGCTCGCCGCGCCGCCGCGCGGGACTACATGACGCGCGACAAATACTTCCTTTCTACGTACAATAAACCTCTCCCCCCCCCACGCTCGCGCCGCTCGCGCGCACTTGTTCGCAATGACGTTTTATCATTTTTTAACGGCTCCCCTTCCCGAGCCGCGCGCGCCGCGTTGTTGCAGTTTGTATGAAAATCGCCCCGCGAAACTCGCCGCATTGTGAACTGCGCGGATTTTCCGCTGACCGCGATCTATTCACACACACACACACACAGTTATAAGCCGCTTTATTTTATGAATCCATGAAAACTCCCCGTATGTGTATAATATTATAGTCTGTAATGAAAACGATGAGAAACTTTGCGAGCCGGATCGTTACGTGAGATTATTTAACTCGTGCATTATCGATATGCAATTATCTAGTAAATTATTATAAGGTTTTTTAATCTTTAAATATATCAATTGCTTATACCGTTTGTTCTGCAATATTGATTATAATGTGCTTACGATCGAGCTCGATGCTAACTCGTGACCGAGTCGAAAGCCCATATACCAGCCCTTATTTGTTTTATTGTAATTTATTTAAATTGATCACTTTATTGCAGGCATAAATAATTGCTCGAATTGCGTATAATAATCGAACAGACAGTATTGAAAAGTTTTACGACGCTACTGATAATAATCGTATAATCGTATAATCGTAATAATAAAACAATAAAAACGGTTGCATATTATTGAACACGTATATATGCACTTTTCATGTGTGTGTGTGTGTGTGTGTGTGTGTTAGTTAAATATTTGATAATATTGTACCATCAATATTGCGCCCGCATTATTAATATTATTCAACAACAGTTACAAGGAGAACGCGCTTAATACGCGCGCTCGGGCATACACACACGCACACACGCATGCGCACACGTCCAAACATCTGTGTACAAAAGATTTTTTTAATAATGAAAAAATACCTTTCAATTTAAATAGTGACACCCCGTGAAAATAATTCGCGCGCATATTGCGTTACAAAGAAGCGCGATTGATCATGCAAAATTAAAAAAAAAAAAAAGCACATACAGATGCATTTTAAAAATTAACTGTGTACACACAATGCCGAGGGATTATGCCTCGTCGCGCGCAATCCATCGCTGATGAATCCGTCAATTCGTATTTACGGAACAAAAAGGAACGGTAAAAAAAAAAAATTCCATTTTCAAAGTAGGAACATATACAGGGTGTTCTCATATATCTCGTTAAATTAACAAATTTAAGTAAAATCTGTCTCAAGAGATCAGTCACTCGGGTTGTTTGAGGGGCTATCCGAATAAACTCAAGAAATTGCGAACCCTCGTACCTCATAATACGCACCCGCGAGACGAAGGTCTATGTTTGTGATATTTAGAATACTTTATTCGTTTTATCGATGCTTTGAATTGTAGGTACGAAGTGCCTCCAGACATGCGTCGAACTTTTTTCAACGTCTGCCCACGGGCCCATTCATACAGCACAGTTATTCGTACCTTCCTGCTTTTACCGGGAAAATTATTCTTAAAATTTTCAAAATACATAATCAGTTCCCAAGTTTGAATGGGCCGCAAGAGGCATAAATTTAATCGTACGTTTAATTCTTTGAGAAAGAACTAGGCGTTCCTATTAACAAAAAAAAAAATAGTCCTCATCCTACCGAGACCTTTACCAAGGCCTATTGCCCAAAGTTAAGTCGGCTTGATACTTTGATGCTTAACTTCGCCTCGTGCGTGACGCCAGATTCTGCAGTTAGTAGTAATGTTGAATTCTTCGCATATACATGTACGCAACACTCACAATAATCCAAGTTTAATAATCTATGTATTACTTTTCCATTCATACAGACAGTTTTTCTTAAAAGTTTATCAGCCATCGTACAGTTGGGTTTCCGCCCATTCTAACCCAATAAAACTGTAATCTGTCAAGATACGAGATTGTATCTTTATCCAAAGCTCACATTCGTTTTCGAAATATTCCATCAGTGCGTGTGTTAACATAGGACATTCTCTGTACAGTTTATATGCACAAGTATCTACGGACTATTGGAATTTATTGGAAAATATTTCTCAAAGTTCAGCAAATAATTGGAGACTTAACCGTCCGCGTACAATTTCTCCTCATACGTCTGGATAATTGCAAAAATAAAGAGTAATATTCATCCGTAAACAAATGTATTTTATACGCTCTGAAAGGACGACTCGCTTGCGCGAGTTACGACATTATATATTTTACTCTCGTTATAGCGAAACGTGCATAGAAAGACCCGGAAACCCGCATCGCCGCCGCTTGGCAAATATTAGAAAATCCCCGCAACGCGAGAGAGAGAGAGAGAGCGAGAGAGAGAGAGAGGGGGGGAGAGAGTGAGCGTAAAATTCTTTATTTCCCCGAGCCGGGAAAAATCTCGAGCGCGATAACAATTTAATCCCAAGTAAACGGGGGGGGGGAGATGTGGAGTTTGAGAGTGCTGGGGGCTGAAGAGCGGCGGGGGAGGGGGCACCCGTTAAAGGGCCATCTGCTAATGATTTACCATGGCAAATGGATCGCTCGACGGCAGGCAGTTCGGCGCCGATATTAATAGCTTGTCCGCGCGATCCGTATATTATACCCCGCAATTTAACGGGCGCGCGTAAAATAAAAGCTCTTTAACGTCGCCGCGCTCGGAGCCGCGATCGATCAATTTAAAACGCGGAATCGAACGCGTGCGTACGCGGAGGCTGAATTTGCGAAATTGCGCGGCGGCCGACTGATTTGCCCGCGCGGCGGTTGGACATATTGCTATTGTAATTTCTTACTGCAATAATCGTGGAAGCACGTGGGGGACGAGGCTGACGAATTGTCGCTCGCCGCGCGCCCTTTTTAAAGGATTTCCCCCGTCATTTTTCATCTATCGAGCAAAACCT
Source organism: Sycobia sp. Sy_11 (assembly GCA_018907035.1). NCBI lineage: Eukaryota > Metazoa > Arthropoda > Insecta > Hymenoptera > Epichrysomallidae > Sycobia > Sycobia sp. Sy_11. The sequence continues at coordinate 1,374,331 of JACCIC010000139.1, read as the reverse complement.
ACGTATGTGTTAAATTTTTAAATAATATTCTATGCGCGAACATTATGAAATATTCGAGGATTGAGTCATTCGGAGCCTATTTTTTATATATACATCCGACATTGCTAGATAGTGTTAAACAAATTCGTCAAATGCCTCGGTAAATGAGAACGATTTTACCATTGTTTACTCAAAAATTCTGATCAAATTTTGGCCAATTATTTTATTCAGAAATATATATTTTATATTTTATATGTTTTATAATTTCTATGAATTTGTAGCAATGCGTGATGTATAAGTAAATGACGGACGTGATAAACTAAAATTTCCAATTATGTGTCTGCGCACGACGATTTTTAAAGAGTATACCATGTTTTTCTCGATCGATAAAGATTGACTTGGACGACTCCTGAAGGAAACTCGATCTTAACCAGGTGGGTTATGGCAACAGAAAGCTACTTGGAGACTATGTGAAGAGAGGATGATTGAAGCAAAAGACTATTACCAATCGTATTTTATTAAAAATTTTGAAAACGTAAAACTTTTCAAACAAAGGTCACTCTTTTCAAGGTTGATTGTTTGGAATTTGTAAAGTGGAGTGGTTCCACGAAAAAAATGTCACAATTAATTCTCTTGATATTGTACTAAATGAATCAAATGTATCGAACAAAAGAAAATTCTTCGATTTGAATTCACGATTAGTCAACGAATAGATGGCTTCATCATGACGTTTTCAGGTGCATTCGACAATTCATAAAACATATGACATATTATCGATGCACACGGTGGACTTGAGGCTTCGATGTAAAATAGATTCACGTTTAAATAAAGATTGATTAATAAAATTCATCCATAAGATAAGATTAATCTGGTTTTATAATAGATTTCATAACGCTGTCCCGTTTTTAGGGAAAGAGTTGAGTAAAATCAAAAAAATCACGGCCGGGTTCGTAAATGTTGGGTGAGGGGTTCAAAATGCATTTCCAAAACTATAACCGTATGTTTTATGAACGTTACTTAAAGCAAAGCACTCGCCTTGCTCGATCGACAAAAATTGACATCGGCAGGCCCTTGAACCTGGATAGAATTTACTGCTCGGCATAACAGATGAACAGACGTGAAAGCAGAAGTCGTACGGAAAATCTTTTATATTTACTGAAAAATCGTCTATTTCATTTTGGATTTTTTTCGTATATACGGAATTACGTCGACGTCCAAATAAGGTTTATCTTTTAAGCTCTGGCTTTCCAAACGTTCAACATTCCCCATTAAATTTATACGGAGCAATAATGAAATGTTCGATAATTGAGGAATGCATTACTACTCCCGATGCTTTAAAGTTGAAATTAAATTGTGAATATATAGTCTATTAATATATTATATGCGTTATTAAGACATTACATAGCCGTCCACCAAAACTGGATTTAAATATTAAACTAGGCGCGAAGGGAGCGCCGTGCGAATAAAACATGTGCTCGTTTTCATAATTTAGGATATCTACACTCCGTAGTTCGCGGATTTATTAATTGTATCTTTTTGTAATCGAATAATTTTGCCTCGAGCTGATACATTTACGATTATAGAAAATTAAACACGCTTCGTTATTTATTCTACTTGTAAAAATCGAGCGACCACTCGGCACTTTACAAAGAGAATTATACATGGCAATTTCGTAGGTACACTTTAATGATAACATTATAATATTGAAACTTGCATTAAGAACGACGCGGCCCATTAATTCATCTCCCTTATAATAAATATAAGTAATTAAAAAACATCAAAGCTGCCGTAAACTTTATATTTATGCCAAGAGATGTTAGGAAAGTCTTTATGAGCATTTCACCTGATAATTTTCGACGTTTCTCAGCCTGTGCATAGATAACGAGGCTATTTTTTAATTCTTCCCCCAGTCTTATGGCTGCAAGTTTATGGTCAACGTAAATTTTCCGTCACAATACCGCGCGTAAATACCTCACTGTTCTACATATATATATATATATATATATATATATATATATATATATATATATATATATATATATAAACGTATATAGACGCCCATAAATAGTCCGGCATAAATATAACAACGAGAAATTGAAAAACGCCGGGCGAGTTCGCTCGGTATAAAATATTATCATTTACGTTGCGCTTCGAGAAAAGCAGAGCCGACGAAAAAGTCCGGGCGGGGCGACTTTAGTGGGTCGCGAGGCGCGGATCCACGGGCGCGCCTCTCTCTTGATTGTCGTGTGCATATATAGACACGCACACAGGCACCTAAAAGTAAGATCCCCGCTATATTATTAAGTCATGAGATTCGACGAGGATCGTTGGGAGATCGATTTGTCGCTCTCCCCCCCCCCCCATCCGCCCCACAGTGCCGCGCGATTTTTGCGACGGGCGCGGGGTTATGCAAGCGGGCATACGCGCGGCCCGCCGCGCCTCGCGCGCATCGCGCGAAAGCGAATTTCCGTTATACTTTATTATAATTGCGCTCTCCCCGGCCATCGGTTTTACCTCCGGCTCCGCGCGAGCGCGTCGCGCGCTATATTGCAGCGGATTATTATACAAGCCGGAGATTTATAAAGGGAGGCAGATTTATACGCGCGCGCACACGCATAGACGCACGCGTGCATACGTAGTAACAACAGCAAAAGGAGAGCGGGCAAAGAGGACGAAATTGCGTGTAGATATGTGTATATGTATATGTGTGTATATATATCTGCACGCGTATGTGTGTGGGGGGGGCCGTTATAGGTCGGCTGTAGATATATGTATGTATATATATATATATATATATATATATATATATATATATATATATATAATATATATAAGATATAGTGTGGTCGACCGCCGCGCTGTTTATATGCTGGAGAATCGCAGCAGCAGCAGCAGCAGCAACAAGCAGCAGCCGATTCCTCGAGAGCCCGGCGCGAGGGAAAGGAATATAAGGTGTAACGAGAGCACATCACCCGGTGAGTGCGAGAGGGAGAGGGAGAACGGCTTCGCAGCAGGAGAGTATAGCAGCGAGCGGAGAAAGGCCGAGAGGGGCCTTAAATATACCTACATATATATATATATATATATATATATATATATATATATCGCATATATACTGCGCTCGCTGAGTCTGTACTTTGGCTCAGGCCCGTAGTAAGGGAGCATCAGGTCCCCAAGCGATTTTATACATAATAATCTATTCCAACTCCGGCACTTTTTCTTCTATATTTTTTCGCTATAATACAATCAGCCTATTCTCACGAGTCAGCGGCTCTATTTTTAAATGGAAATTCTTTCAAAATATATTCCATTAGTTTTTAGCGAGATGTGAAGAAGTCGATTTTTTGTAGAATTGTAAATATAATAAATAAAATATTTCTTCTCGGATTTATTCCAAAAGTTAACATAATTTTGAATGTATATTTTATACGCGATGTTGCAGATGGAAATCCAATTGGAAGCTCATATATATATATATATATATATATATATATATATATATACATATATATATATATGTCTAAGATAAAGAGATAAAGATTTATAGTCTTGATTTTTTACATATTGTCCAAAAAGATTTACACATATGCATAACATTCCGTTGTCGTTGATGACATCATGGGCGCAACACATACATTCTAAACAGGACTTAATCTTAAAATAGAATAACTATCAACTAAATCTACGCATTTTATCATAGATTATTCTTTAAAAACTAAAATTAGAAAAGCATTGTACTTTTCAATTATTAAACATTCATAATTGTAAGTACTTGAATCGTCGTAAGGAAAATTCATAAGTATTTTGGTCGATATTACAATCTTTTTCATACAATGATCTATAATTATTATAACCGTCGGACGATCTGAATTTACAAAATCAGCTCTGTAAAAGTGATTTTTACATTTAAGGTTTTATACTTTAGATTATATGCAGCTAATTGTAAATAAACGTACTTTAATTGTCAATAATTATTTTAGTTTATAAGAAAGTGAAATAGTTTTCAATATATTAAATAAAGAATATAGATTTTCAATGAACTATTAACCTTTCGGTTCTTCTTTAAAAATTTTTGAATAAAAAACTCCAACTTTCCAAAATCTCTAAATTTTATTCAATCTATTATATATATAATTTAAATTAATTTTGAATTAGAAAATATCGAAGTATTTCATAAAAAAAATATTTAAAACAAGAATATAAGATATGATATTGAATTGATTTTTTCTTTTTAGATATAGACTGGAAAAAATTGACTGTTGCTTTATTAATAAGAGTTACTTGCACAGTTCACTACTTAATTATTAAAACAGAAGTGTATAATAAGACATTCGTTCAGATTGTTATTTTTGTCAATAAACTATAACAATCTGATAAATAATATTTGTGTACTGATATAAATTATTCTCGCTTGATTTTCAAAAAAACATCGGCTGTCATTTAGTTTATTTTGTTATTAATTATTGAGCAGCGTGCGTGCAATGTTATGAATATGTATCGATATTTTTATTGCATGTACAAGGTGAAAATCATGATTTAAAGAAACGAATGGTTAACGGGATTATCAAAACGAAGCATTGTCAGAAAGAGAGCAGAAAAACAAATCGGCACGTAAATGATCAAGTCTGCACTGCATTCTCAATTTAAAGATTTGCCCGGACAAATAAATCCCTTTTTTGCGAGAACTAAAAATACTTGGTATTTTTTCAACGAATTCCTACGGTATATATATATGTATATATATATATATATTTCCTACATGCTATGTTTGCGTAAATTTAAATAACAATGCAGTGTATAAATTTCGTCCGTATACCTTTATTTTTCATAAATCTCGTGCTCCGACATCTGCGTAAAATCCTTTTCATGCGCGACCCTTTTATACATCCTGCAAAATATTATTATATATCCGAACGCGTAATTTCCGCGCGATTCCCCATATTTCCTTTCGCCCGTACCAGTCGTCGCATTCAACATTTCTCACAGTCTTGTAATCTATATAACGCTCCGCTTCTATAGGCAAAAAGTGCCAATGAAATCGGCTTGCTTCACTCAGCGATCGTCGACTATGGATATGGACATTTATGTGTAAAGGAGAAAACGAGCAACATCTATTTCGAGTGGAACTCTCGACAATGGGACAATGCGAAATCTATAGTATAGGTCGGCAAGTTTGCGTTTCTCCGCGTAAACAATACAAGGAAGACAGGTAAATGTACGTATACGTATATCTATACACGGGCAGCGGTCCGGGATGGAAGGAGGCCGAGCGCCAGCCGATGATCGGAGTAATGCGGAGGAAGAAGCGCGCCGCGAAAATGGAGCATCCTCGATAAGCTCATCGTCCATTGTTCGCGGCCTCGCCTAGTAACACACGCCGCGCTCGCGTCATCGCGATACGATACGCGCGCGCGGGAGGCGCGCGAGAAAAAATGCCCCAACGAGTGAAGGAAGGTCCGACGGGCATTCTGCCATTTATGCACGCTCCGTATGAGTAGATATATATATATATATATATATATATATATATATACACGGTGCAGCGCATAAACTACAAGACGACGACGACCTCGCGCGCGGCATTACGTGCGCGTGGCACCTGAAACGTAGCTCTACGGCACTGGAGCGGCGCGCACGCGAGGTCAGGCAGGTTGGGTATAGACGCGCGCGCGCCGCCGCCGCCGCCGCCGCCGCCGCGCGCCCGATGCCGGTCGTGAAAACTGGTCGTCGCCGAGCGGCGAAGAGGGGGAGGGGCGGAGGAACGCCGGAGAGCGCCGCACGCTCGCTCGGTCGCCGTCGCCGCCAGTCTCGCTCGGCCCTCGAGTCGCGTCGCGCGCTCACCGCGAGTTCTTTCCGTGTCTCGTGCGCACGTGCTTCAATAGATATATACGTACGTATATATACATGTATATGTAGGAGGTGGTGCGTTTTTGCTTCGTTTTTCAAGCCCCTCCGTGTGCGCGGTCAAGTATACGAGTATAATTCGTTTTCGCGAGCGTTTATATCTATATACATATTTAACGCGTTTATACGTTCGTTACGGCGCGACAGGTGTGCGTGAGTCGTTATTAATATGTATATATGTACGTAGATAGTGTGCCGGTTGTTCGAGCCGCGGCGCCTGGCCGCGCGCAGTGATTATTTTGCTCCGACATAAATACAGTGACACGAGAGATTTAAATCTCCGCTCGACCTGTTCCTGAGGCGTATATATAGCATATACGACTACACGCGCGATTGTATACAAGTGTGTGAGGCGGTCGCATATGCATAATAAGCGAAGCCGAAAAGAGTGTGTATGTACAAGTGCATCGGAATATATGTATAGATAAATACATATACATATATATATATATATATCTGTATATAATTGAGCTGGTTCTCCAGGGGCTCCGTTTAACCGGGAGCAAAGGATAGACTGCAGGTAGTGTAGAGCGGCTCAAAACACCAGAGGGGGAGGACAAGAGAGGATCTCGAGATAGACCGACATCAGCCGTCGTTAATAATGGAGAGCGCTTTGTGAGGTAGGTCGCTCGCCTCTTTCCTTTTATTTTCCCGCTTTTTGCCCCCGTCCCTCATTCTTTCCCTCTTATCTCTTGCCATTGTTCGGCAAGCGGCCTTTTTTCCCCCTTCCCCTTTGGCAGGGCGCACATTAAACGGGAGGGTCGAAACACCGAGCGCGCGATCACGCGACGTGAAATTTTCCAAGAGACTATCTCTCTCGGCTTCCGCGAAGCCTCGCCGGTTCGCCCGACTACGCGCGTCTACGCTGGAGTCGTTTTGCTTTTTTGAGGTTATGCGACTTCTGCCGCCGTTTGTTTTCCCTCCTTTATACAATACTGGCTCCAATCTCGGCGGCATGTTTTTTGCGCCGCGGTGCCGTGTTTTTTTATTCGCCCAAGCGGCACAAGTGGCAAAAGTGCGCAGGTGTCTGTCTCTTTATCTTCGGGCATACGTGTGATGCTGCAGTGACATCCCATCCAATTAACAACTTTTGTGCTCGACACAGCTTTGAGGCATATATAGATATATCTACTGGATATTTCGGCAGAGATTTGTGCATATATGCGTATACGACGTGCGAGGGTGTGCGTGTGTGTGTGCGTATATATTACCCATTGGCCATTTCGTGCCGTGGCAAATTAGCACGCACCATGCTCGCCTCTGTTTTTTCCCTTTTTCTTTTTATAGGAAACTTTTACGAAGCGAACGGGTGCGCGGGAGGATAATAAAAAAACTTTCTCCAATACGCGTGACAGACTCATCTCGTAAAATAATTACGTTCGCGAAAAAGCAACATTTTGATTAGCGCAGGCTTAAAAAAAAGTCGTACAAAAAATCGTGTTTGAAACTTACGCGTGCTAATGCGCTGTAAATTTTCAAAACAAACCGTCGCCAATATTAAAGTCGTTCGTTACGATGAAAGAAGTATACGATTCGCAAGGACCGAAACGACTGTAATCGGAGGTGCGAGGCCATTGCAGAATAAATTCCAAGCTCTCTCACACACACCTCTCTCTCTCTCTCTCTCTCTCTCTCTCTCTCTCACTCCGATTCCTTCGATTTCGCGACATGACCGGCTGTGAAGTTCCAAGCACCCCGCGCGCGTGGGTATGTGCAAAAGTATTCGTATACGTATATAGGAATTCCAGGCACTACATCGGCCATATACCCGCACGAAGAGTCTACGCGCGATTCGCATGCTAATGGGGCGACCCCTCTCCGATGCATCTGCTGCATCAGGCGCTGCATCAGCGGAGTATAAAGCGCGTGCGAGCGTCTCGGTCTCCCATGTACTATATTATATATATATATATATATATATATATATATATATATATATATATATATATATATATATATATAAAGTAATCACAGAGATAGAGGTTCGAGGCTTAATTTCCGCTCCGCCTGCTCCCTTCCTGTTCCCTCTCGCTGGCGCGTCGTTTCTCCCATCAATGGCTCTATAATACTCGCCAATTCGAAACGGCGCGCTCGGCGCGAGGTCAAGTGCATCTCTAGGAGGCTGCCCGAAGGGGCGACGAGAGAAGTTGGGGGGGGGGGGAGCGAGAGAGAGATTCGAGCGATTAAAGCCGAGTTGAACGAACCGTGCGCCGCGCGACAAGGCAGGGGGGCAGACCGGGGAGAGCCGGTGCGGCTGATTAATGAACGAACGAACGCTATAGAGGACTGCTCGAGCGCTCGCTCGGCGCCTTATATAAATATATATATATATATATATATATAGAATATATCTTGGGACAAGAAAAAAACGCGCGACATACGCGTGCCGTCGTCGCCGCGCCCCGAGGCACGACACTCGCGGCGCTTTCCAATTTTCGTGCACGCGCTACCGTGACAGAGCAGGAGGAGGGAGGGGTGGCCACATTGTCCGCCCCTGGGACGGTCCGCGTTTATAAATTTGCATCGGTCGTCGCGAGCGCGATCGGCGGCGGGCGGCGGCCTGTGCCGCGCTGCGTGCCCGGGCGTGTAACCCGCGCACTTTTTACGTCGCCGCGCGATTCGATCCGATAATTGAAGGGGGCGCGGGCGCGCGCGCGCGCGCTGGTGACCGTGAAAATTAAATCGCCCCGCTCTCGCGAGTCTCTCGATGTCCTTCTATATATGTAATATTATATATAGTGTAATCCTTCGCGGAGCGCGGGCAGCACACGGCCCTCGTTCAATGCCCTCGCGCCTCTCTCTCTCTCTCCTCCCTCCTCCCCGCATATAAACACAATCGCACGCGCGCGCGTCTCGTTCTATATATTACCGCGAAACGAGTTTGGCCGATGACGGGGCGAGAGGGGGAGGAAAAACCAGTTTCTTCCCGATATGTTTTTTTCCGGCGAGCGCGCGCCCGTAGAACATCCTCGGGCTGCTCGAAAATACTTCGTGAGGCGGAGGGCGTGAAAAAAGAAACGGGGGTGTATTCTGTATGTATACGTGCATACGAGGTCCGTGCGTGTCGGTGGAATACGAAGCGAGGCGTCAAGGTAGAGAAAGGCCCGGATCAAGGGGCGAGGCGTGTAAAAAATACGGACGTAAAGAGACTGAAATTTCCAGCTTCAAAGTGACAGAAAACTCTAAATAGGATCATTCGGTTCGATAAAAGGCAGAAGACAAAGTTGGCTGGTTTTCAGATTGTTTTTTTATGTAGCATATTAAATAAATAAGAATCTGGAATTTCTTACTGTCACCTGGGAATCTATTGTTTGTGAATTATAATCAATCTGAAATTGTCGAGATTTTCGAATAATCTCTCAAAAGAAGACATAATATACTGCAGAAGAACTTATAAATTAGTTTCCTGTAAGTCATGTATTTTGAGAACTGGATATGTAAATGTGACAAAAATAGCGATGATCCTCAGAAATACATATCTAACTACGATAAATCTTGAGTGTTAATTAAACAACTTTCTGTTACTTTTGTTCAATATTTCAATATAATAATATATGAGAACTCAATGAAAGCCTTCTTTTCACGTCCGAGCAGATTAATGTGTCATAGAAGATAAATATTTCATAGAACATCTTTAATTGATTTAAAACTTAGTAATTATTTTTTAAAATAGGTAATACGTATTATAAATGCTTAGACTTCCTTCAAAAAGTCTTATGTGATTTTTATTATTAAGTATGAGTATGGCACTGAAAAAAAAAATGAATCCTGAAAATACTGAAATGATTAATTGAATAAAAGAACTTCAATACAAAAAAGCAATTATAGATCTTTAGGCACGTAACAAATCTATGTATTTATACACATTTTACATGCGAGCCCCGGCGCTCTTACAGCCCCGAGCCTTCCTTGACCACAATTCAGGCCTGAGCAGAGCCGATGTCTAAGAATCGAAAGAATAAAAACTAAAGAGAGAGGCCGGAGTGATGAACGAAAAAGACACGAAATTGCGGGGGACACGCGAGAAAATTACTCGCAGTCACGCCGAGCGAGAACAAGAGGGGGAGAGGGAGCTTTCTTTATTTTATATCGAATTCGAGAATCGCAGCTCGCGAGGGAGCACCCCGGCGCCCGCTATCGCTTTACCTACTTTGACGTTTACACATAATCCTCCCCCCCCCCTCTATCGCTCTTTCTGCGTCTCTTTGCAACTGTACCGTCCCCCTGTCGCGGAGCTATTTATAAAATTGCAGCTTTTAAAGTATTCAGCTCTCTTCTCTTCTCCCCCTCCTCCTCCCCCCCTTCTCTGTCTCAGCGTTTCAGTTCAACAAAGAAGCAGTTTTTCCTCTCTGTCCCTCTTTCTCTGCGGTTATTTTACTGCCAAGTCTGCATGCGAAGCAGCGCGACGGTGGCGGCGGCGGCGGCGGAGTCGGCGGCGACGCGCTAGTGCCTAATAAAAATACCGATTTTTGCCGCCTCACTTGGCCCCAAGGACTTGACAGGAAGAGCATTTTTATTTTTTACGAGGTTTTGCGGCGTCGGCGGCGGCGGCGGCAGCAGCAGCAGCCGGAAAAAGAAAATGGAAATAGAGAATGCGGGAGAATATACAATATAACTTCGCGCGAGCGTGGCCTCGCGAGAGCGTTCGCGACAGGCGATACACACTTACACATCACATCCACAGACTGTGCCGACGCCTTTATAAAGTTTGCTTTGAGATTACGCTGTATCCTGCGAGCGCGCGCGCGCGTCTGCCTGTGTGTGAACGTTCGCGCGAGCGCGCGCCTTTCGGTTACGTTATAGGATAGATTAAATCGAAAGTGCCACGCTCTCCGCTCTCGTACAATGCCCACTTTATTATATTATTCCATGTGTGTATATGTGATTGCTTTGATTTAACGCCCTCTACCGACAAATACTTATATACGCGCGCGATCTTGATTTACACACCTGACTGGCATTATACTTTTTTGCAAAACTGCATATACGTATATACGTGTGCGTATATATATAACCGTATGCATATGCAGCATAATCTCGCCGGGGAGAACAATAGGGCCGTATAAGCTCGTATTTTTTATATACATACTAGACATAGAGGGCTTCATTCCATTTCAATTTATTTATATACAAGCGTTATATAACTCTGGGCGTGCTATATATATATATATACACGCGTATAAGATATTTTGATCGGATTCAAAGGCAGGCGAGAGAATTCCCGCGCGCCCGCGGAATAAATTGTCTCGCGGCGGGGGGGGGGGGCGCTGGGAGAGCTGGAGGTTTTATTGCGAAAATATTACGCGACCCATCGGATTTTACAAGGTGAAGGGGGCGCTGGACGAAGTTTACGGACTGTCGAGTAAGAAAGCTAAAAAAAAAAGGAAAAGAAACGAAAGTAGGGAGTGTCGTGATTTGAAATGAAACGAGCTCTCGCGGGCGCGGCTAACTTTTCGGCGATTCCCAATGGATGGAATATAGTGTGCGTGTATATATATATATATATATATATATATATATATATATATTATATATATGTATGAGGAAGATTATACTACAACCTCGCTGCTACTGCCGCTGCTTCTGCTTCAAAATTCCGTACTTTTTTCTTTCTTTTTTTTTTTTTACATTCTACTCGCGAGGCTGAACTTTTGCGCCGAACAATTCTGCAATTCGCATATCGTAGAGGAATGAAAAATGGAGCGGATAAAAGCTCCTCATGTAGATTTTGCGTATTCCGAAGCCGCGCGAGATGTGTCCGTGTTTTTTCGTGAAAACATAAACGCCATATAGAGAAAAGTTGAGGAATTATCGGGGGCGGGAGGGGGGAAGAACTTGAAACGCAAGAGGTAGAACGGCTTGCTCGTCGCAGTCAAGAGCTCGCGTGAAGCATTATTATGTTCTGAAGACTGCGTTAACGCTTGAATTCGAGCTTTAATGCAGACTGCGAACGGGCGCGTAAATTAGACGGTGGCCGAACGAGTGAAGCGGAACGGGACGGCTATCGTGCCAAAAGCGGGCGAGCGAGTGGATAGCTACCAAATTTTTGGCACGAGATGTACTCTTAAACAGAACATTTTAGTATACCGTATACTTTAATATAATTGTAATAAAATCGTTTGTTTAATTCGTCCTCCCAAATCTGGATATGCATTATTCGGAACGATGCGTTTGCTGGCGCCTTTGGTTGTATTTACCAAACGGATAAATACTTATATATATATATATGAAAAAAATTTGGCATAGATAATTGATTCTCGTGAAACGAGCGCTAAGTTATGAATTAACGTATCCGCGAGGCCAGAGCTGTAGTCGAATATTATACACCGATATCAGTCTACCAGAATGTCGTTCGAGACCTAAGTGTACGGTTCCACTGGTTGCAGGCGGTATTTTTTTTTTATCGCACCAATCGTAAAATACAATTTTACCCCTTCGTCTTTAGGAAATAACATGTAATTGCTATATTTTACAACGGCGTATACTCCGACGAATCAATTTTGCACTAGAATCGCGACACACCGTCGAAAAAAGGTATAGCACCTCACAGCCTCAATCCGGGGCTGCGTAAAATTGCATTTTACAATAATTCCTTACGCAACGGACGCGGGTACACGAATTACGTGGGCGTCGCCCTCGGTCACGACTGGATTACCGGCGGCGCGGGTGAGAATTTTCCCGTTTTACGCCCACGCGTTGCATAATGCGCCATTTGTGCCGCAAAGGTTTTTTCACCGCATCCCTCTATCCGCATACGCCGATGCGTATCCTCGAGAGTCCGCTCGCGTCCCAGCCGAGACTCGTAAATGCGGCGTTTATTCCGCGGTAAGCGACGTGGCCGGGGACGGTTGGGCGAGGGAATTGATCGTCAGCGCGAGATGCCTCAATTAAGGAGCTTTGGTGGGAGCCGCGCGCGAGCGGGCGGGCGAGCATCTGGTTGTTTCCGCGGGAGCGCGCGGCTCTCGCGACGATGCCGCCCGCGCGGAGCTTCGTCGGTGCAGCGAGAGTGGAGAGGACGGGGCGGCCACGCGTGCGTGCGCGTACGGAGGGGGGATTGGGAAGGAGAGAGAGAGAGAGAGAGAGAGAGACCGTCTGCGGATTTAATAAAAAACGACACTGACGCTCGGCTCTCGTTCGAGTGTGCCGCTGCCGCGCATCGTCGTCAGTGAGAAAGAATGCGCCAAAGCGCTTTTATAGCGCGTTAGCCTCTCCTTTCTTCCCCCCTCTCTCTCTCTCTCCATCTCTCTATCTTCTCATAGGCGTTCCTTATCGACTCTTTTATTTCTTTCTTTTCGTTTGAGAAGCGCGAGCACGCGCGTCGCGTCGCCTAGCATCAAAGAGAGAGAGAGGGAGGGAGAGAGAGAGAGAGAGCTTTCGTAACTTGTTGCTTCTTTACACACACACACACACACACACACACACACACACACACACACACACACATATGTACGTATAAGTGCAACGCGCACGCAACTTCTCCGTGCGCTGAACGCTTCTACCCCCCCCCCGCCTCGCGTCATAGGCACGTATATCCGCGGCATACAGATAGGAACCTGCGGATTCGCAACACTCGGACGATTTATACATCCGACCCGAGAGATCCGACGTCTGGAGCGTTGCTCGCGAGTATGCGGTGTATGCGCTTATTTCTGGCAAGGGCTCCTCCCTCTCCGCCTCACAGAAGCGTGTAACTCTTGCCTCCTGTTTTGTTTTTTCGTCTTTCTCCCCGAAACGCGCCGTCGGCCAGATTGCGGCCGGGCTCTCTTCCTTGACCGCGGAAGCCGTCCCGATGACTGTCGTTCCAGGCCGCCCTTCACAAGTGCGTGTATTTATATAGGCATTTGACGGCCGTCCTCTCGCTGCCGTTTCGCTTTCACTCGTACGCGGAGTTGACATGGATTCGCTCAATGATACAGGCGTTTAATGATATGCGATTTGCTTTTCACAATCGTCACACTGGCGCTCTCCTGTTATTCGTATATATTACGTGTTTTCATAAAAAAAAAAAACAAAATCATGAAATGGAATTTTGACAACAGCAAAATGCTACTGACAGACCATAGATTATTTTAAAATTATCATGAACATTTGAGCAGAAACCATTTTTCTTATTAAAGAAATTTTTCAGCTTGTTTCGTTCGGAAATTTAACATTGTGTCATCAGAAAGTCTTTTTAATATTACGCATAATTTGATACCATTAAGGGTATTGTTATCTGACTTTATCATTTTTGTTATGTTCTGGCGTAACTTGGAAAAAAATTAAATTTTTCTAAGTAAAAACATATTAAGCTAAAAATTCAAAAATTATTTTTCGTATCATTATTTATGATAATAAACTTTATATATTTATAGTTAAAAAAAATTAATTCTAATTACTATTAATTTTTCATCTGTACGAGTACAAGTTTCTCGAGCATATCATTTCTATGCAAGAGGACGTATTAAACATTTTTATACCTCCTTACGAAATTTATGTTTATGGTTAAAAATATATTCATAAAAAGAGAGAGAAAGAGGAAAATAGAGAGAAAAAATGAGTATAAAGTGTATGGTTTTAAAAGACTATTTATTATCGCGTCAATAAATTTTATCATCGGAATGAGATGTAAACCAGTAACAGCTTCATAAAAATAATACTAAGAGGTTCCTATCTCGCGTGCATTACTTTTGCATTACTGAACGCGCTCACCGCGACTTTAAAAACTCAAGCGCGCGCGCGCACACACACATACACACACACACACACACGCGCACACACATAAACAAACAAAAAACACGACAGGAGAGAAATGGCTTTTATCAGTCAAACAAGAGTACTAATTTATAAAACGAATCATCCGTTAGTGAAGCAGAAAATTTTGCACGCCGGCGAGCTCACGCATGCACAATTGAAACGCGATCATATATATATATATCAGGCCACATAGCCAGTGTAATATGGAGGTTGAGTGAGACCGGTAGAATTCTTCTTTTTTTTTTTTAACACACCGCAGCCTGCGCGCCGCTCGCTCAGCTGATTCGGCCCGGCAAGGCAGCGGGAAAAATATAACAACAATAATCACCGTCCACCGAGAGTTTGCGAAACGGGCGTAATACAAAGGCCCGCGGGGTCGCGCGACGGGAGGGAAATGCAGCGCGCGCGAGTAATAGCGCGTGACTCTCTCTCTCTCTTTCTCTCTCTCTCTCTCTCTCTTCTCTCTCTCTCTCTTTCTCTCTATCTATCTATTTATCCATCTTTCTCTATCTCGGACTATCACTCTGGCTTTGCAACTCTGGACGCTCGGAAAGTTGGCTCAAAGAGCGCGCCGACCCGCGCAACCAGCTCCGACTAATTCGCAATGAAAACGAGAGCATTTTTTTTCTGGCCTCATATATATATATATATATATATATATATATATATATATATATATATATAAACGAGGGCGCCGGGTAAACAGCGAGGATAAGCCGATCGAGTGCCGCGATTAAAGGGCTTATCGTCCCCCCCCCCCCCGAGGGGAGAGCTCGTCCCGCGCTCGAGAGAAGAGGGTCTGTAGTTGGCTTCCTCGAGTGCAGCGCGTTTTTTTTTTTTTTTTACTTTACAGCTCGAGCGTTCTTCTTCTATTATTATCATTATTGTTATGATTATCATTAGAAAACACGGTAAACAAAGGGTGTATTTCTTTGACGTGCAATGCTATTGGTTTATATGCACAAACAGTTGGTTCGACGGAATAGTCATCTAATCATCGAGGCGAGAGGCGTCGATGGAGCTTTGATATATTCCGAATGCGTGTTTACGCGCGACGCCCGCGTGTTTTCCTACGCCCTCCGGGAGTTCCTTCGCTATATAATATACAGTAAACATATACGTAGAGAAAATATCGATCGGCGTGTGCACGCGAGTGTGGCTGCCCCCTTTCCCCCAATCTCTTTCCCACTATCCTTCTCTCGATGATAAGTGAGTGAGAGAGAGCGAGAGAGGCGAGGAAGGGAGGGGGGCTGATGGTATTTGAAAGGTAGCGCCTCCGGGGCGGGAGGGACGGTCGAATTGTGCGTGCGCGCGCGTGCACGCACGGGAGGCGGGGTCGAGGTAAAAGGATAGCAGCCCCGAATCGGAGGAGTCGCGGAGCGCGCTCCAGAATACCCGGCGCTTTTTGCGTATTGCACACGAGGGATGCGGCGAAGTTCGCGCCGCGGCGGTGGGCGGGGAGGTCGGAGACACGTCCCGTCGGAGAAACGGAACAACCGCGAACAACGCTTCGGAAGCGATAGATAGGGGGGGGGGGTACAAGCGCGTCAGCTGTTGTTGGTCAGCGCCACCCGTGCGGCGAACAGAACGGGCGATGCGGGGGTAGGAGGGGCAGGAGGGGGGGGAGACTCCGATGCCCCCGTCTCTTCACGCTCCTATACTTTTTCTCGTCTGCCCCTTCTTATTCCTATTCTTCTTCTTCTTCTTCTCTCCCTATAGAGAACTCGCTTTTACAAGTCGATTCCCTCTTGTACAAGAGCAGCGGAGCGGCGGCATCGCTCTCTCTCTCTCTCTCTCTCTCCCTCTCTCTCCCGCGGGCGCTTATACGAGCGAACGCGGCGGGCCAGCGGACCGGCAGCATAACAGCAGTCGAACGCGCACAAAGGACTTTACGGCCTCGATGCTTCGCCCGCCCGCGCGCTCTCCAGTCTGCCGTCTCTCGCTCGCTCTCCGGCGCTCCCGCCAGCAGTAACAGAGGCAGGAGAAGAGCCGAGGCGGCGGGTCGGAGAGCGTCCGGCGCAACAGCGGCAGCAGTGGCAGCACTACCGGCCGTCCTGTCTCAATCTCGCGTCCGTCGTCGTGTGTGCACCTCGCGTATGCCCGTGTACGCGCGTAGTGTATCACGGATATAGTTGAAATTTACATTGACTCGAAAAACAACGACGAAACTGCAGCTCCCGAAGCTCCCGAGTGGGGGAGGGGGAGGGGGCCGCTCGCACCGCGTCGGTTAAACTCCCTCACCGATCATCTTGGAGTATATGCGAACACCCGTCGACGCCGAAACTCCCCCCGGGGATCGGGAGAGGAATAGACGGGGGGACCGGCTCCTTCGTGGTGATTGGAAAATTCATCGACCCCCCCACCACCCCCGCCAATCCATCCGCCACTGCCCGCCTGTCGCTCGGAATTAGGAGGGGGGGCGCTGCTTCTATAGGCCGTAGCGCGAAAGAGAGAGAGAGCAGACTCTCGCTGCTCCTCTCCTCGAGTCGGTGCGCTTTCTTTACGCTCGGGAAGAGCGGAAGAGGGAGAGGGAGACGTACCCGGATGATTGATCGGCGGCTTTGGGCCGTTACGGGTCGGCCACTGCCCATACAATGTAATACCGTCGGGCCTCTCGACTACCGGTTATAATATACAGAAATTGCTATCTCGAAAACGGAGCGGCGTCGAGAGAGGTTTATATAAGGCGTATATATCGGTACAAAGGTATCGCGGGATTTTTTTTTTTCTGTGCGCGCGCTCCCGAAAGCCCCCAGTCATGTTTTCGATTATGAGGGATATTAAAAAAGAAGAAAAAATAAAAAGAAAAAAAAAGCGCGCGCGCGTTGCGGCAGAGGGAGAGAGCGAGAGAGAATGAGAGTGTGAGCCGTAAAGATTGGACGATAATGGAGTCTCTGCAGTGTATCTGCTCTGCTGTTTGTATAGGTAACGCGATCGGAGGTTCCGCGCGTGTGGCGGCGCCGACCAAATGCTGCTGCTGTACTCCATCCTCCCTGATGGTGTATTTACTCGCTTCCCCTACACAGGCACATGCACACACGCGTGTTATATATAGGTACGCCAAGAAAAAAAAACCTTTTTCTCACACGTGCGCATTCCGTATATCAAGGTTTGGAGGTCAAACAGGGGGGTTCGTTCGGGGCATCTATATATATATACATATATATATATATATATATATATATATATATATATATATATATATATACGTGTATAACGCAATACGGAAAATTTAAGCACCGAGCAATTGTTCGAAAACTCATCCCACAGTCGACGATCTTATCTCCCCGTCTCAATCAGGAAACATTATTTAAGAAAGGCAATGAATTCCGGTGTCGCCGGTCTCTCGATATGGGTCGACGCTATATTTGAAGAAAAAAAAGGAAAAAAAAACCGGTTGGTACGCGGTCGATATTCCAACAAAGACTTCGTCCAATTCATTTGGTTCCCATCCAATTCCATCAAAGGCTAAAAATTTCACCTTTCCAGAGCTCGATTAGGTCTAAGACAGAAAAGAGATGCGAGGGCAGCGAAGCGATCCTTACGTGTTCCCTCATTCTCTCGCCCCGGGCTCTGTTGGGCTTCCCTCAAAAATTTACATGCTTACATGATGGAAAAGCGTTGTTTGACATTTTCTTACACGAAAGACCCTTTTCAAATCTTTTATTGATTTTCAATAAAAAACTACAATTCCTTCGACTAGTGCACGGACGTGAATCGATATAAAACAACTATATTAATTTAACATTCGTATCTTACAACTACGAATGTAGAAATTTCCCTTTATATTTTGGTTTGTTTGGTTTAAAGCCAAAAAATTATGTTATTATTGTTATATTTTTAATTGCACTGCAGTCGACTATTATTTAATATATTATAAAAAATACAAATATTAATTGACTTTAAAAAGAAAATATCTACCGTTAGAGTTTGTAATACAGTACATATTTATTAAAAGCAAATTTGGAGTGTATAATGAATTTCAATTAATGTCAGCAATCAAAATTTACATTAAATTTAATGTACAAGTGTAACACTCAGTACAGTATATTTCACATTAAATTTAAAACATAAGTAATGAAGAATTCGTTTACTGGATAAAATAAAAGTGTGTTAATTATAATTTAAATTTAAATTTGGCCTCTGTTATATGTGTTTTTCATTTACAGGAATTAAAAATCAGTATTTAAAATTTTTATTAAACGATATCGAGTTATAATTAAAAATTAAATAATATTATACGCGAAGATTCAAATATTTGTTGGTGTTCGGTACAAAATTCATTTAAAACTTTGAAATTGATGGAAATTTCAATTACAATTTCACCAAAAAATTAAAAACAGCACGCTGAAAACTACATTCTTACATATGTGCATCGGTTACATCTAGTAATAGACAATATTTCAAATTTCGGGGTTAGAATTTTAATTGGACGAAATATTATCACAAAAGTATCGACTCGCTCGAAATTAATAGGCAGACACGAGCTAACCCCCGGCTGGGGAACCGTGCGCTTAAGAGCCGTTTAAAAATTTTATCGGAACAATGTGTCCCGTAGATTACAGAACTTATTTTAACAAAGTGGAGACGGCGGCGAGTGAGAGCGGCAGATACAGCGTGAGAGGAAGAGAGGCCGGGGATTTAATGCGCGCGCCACGCTCGGGCCCCGGTGCGAGCGGCGCGAGGGTCCCCGCCACCTCTCGAGATGTTATGAGCGCGCCCGGCACAAACACGCATCGAAGCCCCCCGTGGTTGTCGCCTCTCTCTCTCTCTCTCTCTCTCTCTCTCTCTCTCTTTCTCTCTTTCCTCTACCTGAATGACGTCTCCTTTCTCCCCCCCTCCCTCTCTCACTCTCTCTTATCTTTCGACGATGGCCCCGAGGCGAACTCCCATACTGGACCGTGCGCGCGTGCGCACACATGGCTGACCCTTTTCTTATGCGAGCTGTTCGCATTACATCGCGGGACCCTCGGGGACCGGAGACAGAAAGAGAGGGGGGGAGAGAGCGAGAGAGCGAGAGAGCGAGTGAGAGGTAGAGAGCTGAGTGTTTTATGTCGAGAAAGTACGAGGGGTAACTATATATAAACTGCACCTTTTCCCAGGGTGTGGGTGTCGGCGGGGCAGAAGGAGCGGGGGAGGGGTTGGACGTCGAACTCTCCGAGCGCGAGGAGGGAGTGACGACCGCACGCGCGACCGTCCGTTTCATGAACTCTCAACCGGATGATCGACTGTCCCGGGAAACGGGCCACTTCCGCGACAAGTTGTCCCCGCGCAGTCTTCATCCTCGACCCTTTATGTATACTCTTGCGCACTCGCCCTCCTGCTGCAAGCAGTTCTCGCTCTCTTCCTCCCCCCCCCCACGCCCCCTCTCTCGTCCTCGGCCGTCGGGGAATCTCCTTTGTTTTACTCGCTCCGCCGACGACCGCTCCGTCGGGCTGATACGACTCTGCGCCCCCGAACCCCACCATCGGCCGCGCGTAGATGCTCGCGTCTTTTTTTTCTCCTTTTATTATTATCATCATCGATCTATCGCCGCCCGAGCGATCTTGTCTTTGTGATTGCTCCCTCATGCGCGCGCGCGCGCGCGAGTCGTTCCATACGACGCCCCCCCCCCCCGATGGCCCCGGCCCCCCGTATAAGCGCGGAATGCAGAGGTTCCCCGCGTTCTGATGGAGAGCGACAGAATAAGAGGGAGGAAAGTAGAACGGAGCTATTCCCGACTATATATATATATATATATATATATATATATATATATATATATATATATATACATATACGTTGGACGGGTTGTTAACTTCTGGGACGAGTTCCGCGCCGATATTATCTTTTTCTGATAGGCGCGCGTGTATATGAGCGTTATATACCTGTAATACGCATATAGCCATATAGGTGGATGCATATACATACTATATATGAACTTCTATACGTTGCTTATCCGACATTGCGAGTAATCGCGCGAATGGCTTGGTTGTAACTTCCGGAGTATGCGCGAGCGTGTTCTCTCTCTCTCTCCTCTGTCTACCTTCGAAGAGTTTCAAGACTTTGAGCACACCAGTTTCACATTATTTTTCTCTCGTACGTTTCTTTATATTATCTTATATGTAACGTACGGTATATGCCTGTTTGGATTTTAATACTAATCTCTACTTGCTTTTTTATAAAGTTATACATACATATATTATATATATATATATATATATATATATATATATATATATATATCGAATAAAGTTTTTTACACGAGCATGCGTAGATGTAAAAAAAGTTCTTAGTCGAACAAAAATAATAACTAACAATTACGAAAGTAATATACGGTGGACGCATGTGCGATATATGAATATATTACTCGCAAAGATAATTAAAATAGTATAGATCGTATAAGATCCATATTTTAAATTAGCATCAGATCTATGATCGATGGCTCATAATCGAGAGTAATGTATATATATGTGTATGTGCGCATAAGTAAATATAAGCAAGACTCGTCAGGAATGCCAAGAGCTATTCCTATATAATAGCCGTTATTCCGCTTTTAATTTAACGCCTATATGCGCTCCCCACGGGAAGGGCACGGGAGAGTAAATAACATTATTTGAGGTCAATGCGTGTGCGCGCGCGCTCTAATTTATCCTTTTACATTAAACTGGTATAATTAAAATGAGCGAGAGCTTGGATTAAATAGTATATAGTCTGCTCGCTTTTGCAGCTCTCTGTATATGTATATATATATATATATATATATATATATATATATATATATATATATATATATATATAAACATTACATCTCCGCGGTATTTTATGGCTCGGCTCGCGGTGGTGCGCGGCTCTCGCGCCACGCATTTTTTCCATCCGTCCGCGCGCGCGCGGGCGTCGTGTTTGCGCACGCGTCCCACCATTATACTCGCGCCCCTCCTTTTTTTTGCCGACGCGGCTGCTGCGCTCTTACTGTGCTTTTTTTGTTATTTTTTTTTTGTTTTTTTTTTTTTTTTTATTTAATAATGCCGTTCAAAGAGGAGGGATGAGAGGCTGGACAGGGTGAAGGAGAGGGGAGGGGCGGGGAGCGGTACGCTCCAGGTGCGAAAACACACAAACGAGTACGCGCAACTTTTCTTGTTTGGACGTTTAATTTCCTGCGTTCTTGGCTCCTCCCGCGCCTCCGTGCCCAGTGTCTTATTATACGAACGACCGCTAGCGTGCGCCGAAAGAGGCATATATATATATATATGTGTGTGTAAAAAAAAAAGAATAAGAACAAAGAGAAAATGTGCCGCTCAGCCGGGGCTAAAAAATTCGCGAGCTCTCGCTAAACCGCGCGCTCTGTATATATATGTATACACACACACATATACGCCAAGCTATAAAGAGAAGGTTCACAAATATAAATTTTAAAAAGTTGAGAGCAAGGACTGCAGCGAGGGCGGCGGCGTCGGCCACGACCGCCAAGATAAGCAGTAATAGCCGACTTGGCGCACCGGGCAACAACAACGGCGGGGCACCAAAGAAATTTGTATATTATTTTATATAGGTGTGTGTGTGTGCGCGCGCGTGTGTGTGTGTGTTTGAGGTCAACGCGACCTTTTTACACACGGCGATGGTATTTGCATGTAAATGAAAAAAATAGATGTAGATGTATGCGGTGTGTATAACGCGGGCGCGCGCCGTCTCTCCGTTCGCGCGTGCATGCGACGCCCAGCTGTTGTATATACACGGCCCGGCGTTAATCGAACCGAGGAGGATGATAAGCCCTTTTTGCGCATCCACGCGCGCGCGTATATATATAGGCGCGGCGGTTTCGATCTTTCGCGTATAAAAACCGTTATGCGTCGGCTTATTCGCGCCCACCTGTGCGGCCGCGCACCTGCACGCCCGCATTCAGCGCGATATTGTGTTTTTCGAGTGCGCCATGCGCTCGCGCATCTCTCGCTTCCTCTTCTTCTTCTGCTTCTTCATTTGTCGCGTCGGTATCCTCTCATTCCGTATTTCTCTCCCTCCCACCCTCTCGTGCGCTCTCACCCTCTCCCTCTCTCTCAGTCTCTCTTTCTTCAGGCATGCCAGGGGGTTCAATGATCGTGGGAACGAGGTCCTTCCGGATGTCCTGCCCAGAACGACCGATAGCTTATCAACTTTGCGATTCTTTGGTTGTCGTACCGCCTCTTATCAGGGCCAATTGTCAAACCGCGCTAAAAGATAAACTGAGTCGGGGATTAGTCGGCCAAAGCGAGAGCCTCTGTTATGCACTCATGTGCGAATTTTCGTAAATTTATTAGACACGTACCCTTACAATCCTGGACATAAAATGTCGCCCTCTTGGAGTAGCTTTTGACTCTTTGTGAATGTCAAGATTGTGCATCGTTCGATTGAATCTAAATATTTAACGTACTGATTACTGCATAAAAATGTTGTTTATAACAAAACTAAATAATAATATACTTAAAGTTTGCCGTTATTCATCTCTAATCAGCTTTCATCTCTTGAATATCTCGGGAGTGACTTTTTCACTCATTTATAATTTTCAAACAGGTTCAGTTCCTAGGGACTGGATCAGTAACACTTTCTGGAAGATTATGACGATGTTTTCACGAGAGCGAACGAATTATTTCCAATAGAATCAGTAATTAAAATTTATATGATATTCAAAAGTATAAATTCATTGAATTAAAAATATTTCTTATTTACAAAAATATAGTAAAAAAGCGCTTTTATTTTGGTTTTACTTGCATAATACCAGTAGTTGAAAAAAAATGGAATCTGAAAACCGGATGATTGGTACCCGATATTCTCAGAAAGTTTAGAGTTTATTATATGTTGCAAAAATATATTCGCGTTCAATGTTTGTATATTTCGTATATTTATACCGTCATCTTTTACTTTCGCGTGAGATTCGAACCAGTCTTAATGGTAGCATTTTCTAATATTGAAGGGAATGAAGTTGAAGGGGAGAGAGATTTGTCCAATTCTTCAAAATCGCTATATTGAGCAAAACTTTTCGGTACGTTAGATTGGAGATAAGGTTGTAGAGGAGGGGGGGGGTGCACGCGCGCGTCCGAAATTTCCCTCTCCACGCGTGACAGTTTATCTCCTCGAGGGCTCGGGTCCCTTTGGTGCTAAGCCCCCGCCCCTCCCCCCACCAAACGAGAAGTTGAACGCCGGCCAAGTTTTTTTTATATATCTATAACGAAGGGAATCGGGTGTCGTACAAGACACAGGGAAGCCTGGGCTTTCCATTATCATGCTAAGCTCCCCCTTTCCACCCGCCGCCCCGTACCCGGTAGGCGAGAACAGAAAGGGAGAGAGAGAGAGAGCAACCGACTACACACCCTCGTCGATCGAGCTGATAATTTCATTTTCAGACTATTTTTCTGGATTTTTCCAGCTTCTCCTTCTCCCCTCTCCCTTTTCGCCTGATAGACGAGCGTATAGTTGAATAAATATTAAAAAAAAAAAAGAAGAAGTAGTTTTAAATTTCCTGAATCCTTGCTTGGCTGACTCATTCCATTAGAGAGGCTTTTCTCGGTCTTTTCCATCTATAAATACCTCATTGAATCACTACGAGCTACTGCCTACTACACTTTCACCTTGAAGTGTAAGAAGTGCGGCTGTAAATATCGATACTCGGCCGACAATGTCTCTCAATGATCCTCTTAGGCTTTTTGTTTGACTGACAATTGTATGGAAACGTTGAAAGATAATAAAATAATAGACGCTCGATAATTATAGAAAGATCGACGTTTTATCAACCGTATATTAAGCACGATGGAATTCTCAAGTTTCCGACAATCTGCCCAAGGTCGAAGTCACGGACATCTTCGCGTTCGCGTTCGAACGAATTCGCTTCTTCACCTACGCCAGCGGCGCGCGTGTATAGAACGCCGTCGCGTAATAACGCCCCAATGCCGTCGGAGAGAGCCCATATTTATCGGCTGGCGCTCGGGCCTCGCGCGCTCGACGCTACGGTACACGGGGCTCACTTTTCCGCCGACGATAAAGCCATCAAGCCCCGCCGCGGCGTCCCGTTACACGCCCATAATCTATACACAGGATGAGATTGCAATAATGAAAAATTCAGTCGCATTGTCGTCACGCCCATGTTCACGGAGAGAATTATTGGCCAATAAAAAATGCATTGAAGCACAAATATATATATATATATATATATATATATATATATATATATATATATATATATATGGATATATATATATATATATATATATATATAGACATACGTGTATCCTACCGTAAGAGTACATAATACGCGTTAACGATCGTGCATCACTGGCGAGTAAATGAAATAGCTACGTGTACGTATAAATTCTCTTTGTATTCCCTAAACTGCATATAACTAAGCGATGCGAAAAAATTGTAGTCGAGGGCCGCGAGAGTGGCGAGGAGACGGGAAGGTCGGGGTTGCGGGAAGGGGGGAGGAGGAGAATAAAGAAGGAAGGAAGCAAAAAGCCGGGAAAAATATTGCTCCTGAATTGGCGGGGGGGGGGGAGGGGAGCAGACGATGTTAGAGAATGACGAGAAAGAAAAAGGGAAGAAAAGCAGCGGGGCACGCGTTGCACTTACAAAAGATTGGGGAACACAATATAGCCGATGTCTGCTGTTTGAGCCCTCCTGTTTGTTCGCGTTTCTATATTGGCCCGGCGGCGACGACGATCGACCGACAGCAATCTCTTCCCTCCCTCTCTCTCTCTCTCTCTCTCTGCAACATCAGGCTTTAAATCAGAGAACCAACGACGAAATCGGCCTCGCCACTTCTCTCATCCCTAACTGTCCCGGTCTTCTTCTCATTCTCCTTTCCCCTCCATCGCCCCCCCCCCATCTTCATTTTCCCTGTATTCCATTCGGACAATTGTAGCAGATGTCTTAAGTTAGTCGAATTTCACGTTAGAGCAAAAAAAAAACTAAAATTTTCACAAAAATTCACGAGAATTACCGTGCAATTATTTCACTAATTAATTTTCGTGATAAATTTCACTGATCAAATCCCTGAACAATGTTTTGGGATTATTTTAATTTGGTCATTAGTCGATGGGATTATTGGGTGAAAGAGTCAGAAAAATACGTCAAAAAAGCGTTTACCATGGAAAACGTAAAACTTTCAACCTGTGCATAAAAATGTATAATTAATTTTTTTCTATAATCTTTTTTTTAACTTCACGAATTGCTTTTAATATATTTACAGATATATGGCATAATGATGTTGCGGATAGAACATTTTTTAAAATACAACGCGTACCATTTTTTCTTTGCTGCATTAGATGAAATTTATCCGAAACCATTAATAAAGTTTAGATATATTAATGGAATATCCCAAATGCGCGTTCATAATTAAACTTATTACCGGGCAAACTGCGTCCGAGCATTTATACGAGCACGCGAAATTCGGCACAGGATCTCTCTGGATCGATCCAATTTCGCTCTAGCTGGGAAATTCTCAAGTAAAATTATAGAGGGCGTAATAGTAATAGTGATAATAATAATAATTTATATTTAAAATGTAAAACTGGCGGGCATATGGAAGCGCCATACACGCACTCATACTTTATATATATATATGCTCTATCTCGCGTGCAACATTCTCAACTCGATTTTGAGATAGAATTACACGAACTTTCGGAAGTTGCAAATCCATTTTGCCTACCTAATATTTGAGAAGTCGGCTATACAATTCGTTTAAGTAATTCTTATGGCTAAAAAGTTGATAATTTATACTGGAGAAGCGAGAGGAGGAGAAATGTGTTGCGATGATTTTTGCTCGAGTTAGTAGAAGTATGTAGCGGACAAAGCCTTTCCGAGTTATATTATAATCCATTCCAATAAGGTTTCAAAATGTAATGAAATCTACCCCATGTCCCCCTCCCCCTTAGAATATAAAAGAGCTCTCCGCGCGCAGAGAGGCCGTGCGGAATTAAAAGTGATAATTGAAATGCGCTGTAGTCTTTATACTCTCTCTCTCTCTTTCTCTCTCTCTCTCTATATATATATATATATATATATATATATATATATATATATATATATATATGTATGTATATATATAATATAGCGAAAAATAATAACGATGCGGCGCCGCGGGTTCACGAGCGCAGGCAGTAGTCGGTCCCGAGCGCGTATACGTATATATACGCAGATATAGAAAAGGTGATGGAGGAAAAGGAAGGAAAAGGCGCGAAATAAGTTGCGGTCGCGGTGGGCAAGGTGGCTGGCGGGGGTCGTTGCTTTAAATTAAAGTATAACACTTGCCGCTATGCTGCGCCCTCCCATCTGCCCTCCCTGCCATTGCCATTGGAGCATGTTTGGATTTTCTGTGTGTGTGCGTGTGTGTGTGTGCGTGTGCGTGTGTGTGTGCGCGTGTGTGTTTATATACATATCCCTCTCGTTGTATACTGAGGAGCGGTGGGAGCTCAGCGTGTCGACTGCTTCTGCTGCTGCGGTGGCAGCAACCCCGAGGAAGCCTTGGAGAAAGGGGGAAGAGACCACGAGGAAGAGAGAGAGTGAGAGAGAGAGAGAGAGAGATGCACGCAGAGAGACGTCGCTGATATCTCTCGGATTCCGGGCTCGTGTGAAGAGCCCGAAAGTCGCGCGCGTGGAAGTGAGAGGAAAGGAAACACCGAGAGCTGAGAGTAGAGGATGAGAGGTTACCGGGATTATAGCACGGGAGAGCTAGAGGGTGAGTGAGTAAGAGAGAGAGAGAGAGAGAGAGAGAGAGAGAGAGAGAGGTAGAAAGAGGGGGGGCGCAGCTGCCGCCAGACCCGGTATAATAAGCTTCGCTAATTCGGTGTGCGGTATTTTCGCCGCATCGAGAGCCCACCGCCACTAATCCGGGATCCCTTACCGCCTTCCTCGCGCCTCCTATACATATTTCCAATTTCAGTCCTGTGCGCTCCTTATTCTTCTTTCCTCGCCCTCTTTCTTTCTCCCCCCCCCTCTCTCTCTCTCTTCTCTGTCCCTCTTTCTCTGGCTTCCATACCTCCTTTTTTCTCTCTCCTCGTCGAGTAGCTCTCGTCGTGCGATCGGAGCGTGTATCCCTCTAATCTCGCGGGCTCTTTTATTTTTCCCGCGCCGCGAGCGCCTCCCTCTCCATCTCTCTTTCTCTCATACATTCTTTGTTTTGCCTCTTTATCTCTATATAGTGCTCAGTCTCTTCCTCTACCGTTTCGGTATTTTTTTATTTTCCTTTTTCTCATTTTATTTTTTCCCCCTTATACGCGGGCTACCGCCGCATCAGAGCGGCTCAAATGAGCAGCCGTAAATATGCCAATTTACCGAGTGGATTATATATATATATATATATATATATATATATATATATATATATATATACAGATACCGTTCTTGGTGGCCCTATCGATTTCTTTAGTGGGGCCAAGTTCGTTTCCACGGATTTTAAATCAAGCTTCCGATAGACGCTGTCGTCTTGGATCTTTGCGCGTGCAGTACAGCGAGCCGTGAAAATCTCTCGCCGGGGACGACACGACCACAGAGGTGGTGAGAGAGAGAGAGAGAGAGAGAGAAAGAGAGAGAAAGAGCTGACTTTAAGCTCCGGCTAAAGTAAT
Organism: Sycobia sp. Sy_11; assembly: GCA_018907035.1. Lineage (NCBI taxonomy): Eukaryota > Metazoa > Arthropoda > Insecta > Hymenoptera > Epichrysomallidae > Sycobia > Sycobia sp. Sy_11. The sequence goes on along the minus strand of JACCIC010000139.1, from coordinate 1,346,144 downwards.
AAGGGGAATTGCATTACTCTTGGGGGGATTACGTGATTTCGATGACAAAGTGCGAGGGAGGGGATTTTATTCAAGAATGCCGGGCAAGCTCGGAGCTTAAATTTCGTAGTCGACGTCTTGTATATAAAAACTTGACTATAAATTTATTGAGCGCGCGGAACAGGCCTGAACAGGTACCTGTTCCGACCCTGTAGAGGCGCGTAACGAGTCGCCGATTCGAACCTGTTCAAGATATCAGAATAAGAAATAATATGCACGCTGGGTGATTAGGCCCTTGACAGGACCAGAATAGGCAATCTAAACCTCCGTCTTTGTCGAGCGAGTGCCAGTTGCTCATTAGGTGAACTGTTTAAATGCAATGCTTGCCATAAGACAAATATTCAAAATTACGTTATAAACTTTGTTAATATTATTTAAGAACTAAAAATTGTAATATTGTCTCAGATTGCCTGGAATTATTTCTACTCTACAAAATTTTGCCAAGACCGTGAGTTAAAAGTGAGTCCTTTGGGGAATTTCGCAGATTCGTGGCCTTTTTTCTATTACATCCACTTCTCATCTATCGCTATGGTGCAACAGTCGCTCCAGTTCACTAATTTGGTCAATATCTATATTTTGTATATGTGTCGCGACAGAGTTACGTGAAAAAAAAAGTCCGAAGGTCAAGTAATAAGTGTACGCGCAACATAGAGAGAGGTAGAGAGAGAGAGAGAGAGAGAGAGAGAGAGAGAGAGAGTGAGTGTGAGGGAGGGGTAAGGGCGAGGAAGAGGTCGCGGCAGAGTTCGTTTCTTGCGACCAAATATATGCGCCATTGTGCTCGGGTTCGCGCTAGCGGCGTGTACACAGTGCACATGGCACCAGGAACGCGCCCGACGAAGCCGCACATGTGTCGCGGTTTTTTTTTCTCCTCCTCCTCCTCCTCTTCTCCTTCTACTTCTTCTTCCACCTCTTCTTGTCGCTGTTGTCGTTGCGCGCGGCGCGGTGACACGACCGACATTCAAAGAGCCGGATGCCCGGACTCTCATAACTTCTCGCGCCCGCCGTTCACAATCTACGTCTAGTTTTCGTGTGCCGCCGCGATTTCTCGAAACTGATTTTCCTTTTTCTGCGCGCCGCGTTACTTTCCTACGGCTGACTCGCCGGCTCGCTCTCCCTCTCACTCATTCTTAACGCAGGATATACACGCAAGATCTATGCACGTTACGTGCACATAAACGCAACTCGTTCGCTTGCGAAAGTTCATTGAATTTTTCACACTAACAGAAATAATCCGATCGAAGCCGCGAGTCTCGCGATAAAAGTCAGGAAATATTATATATTTAATTATATATTAATTCGTTCAATTTAAAAACTCGCGTATAGTCTCTGCTCCCGCTTGTGCAATGTCGCGCGGTCATGCCGCCGCCACCTATTGGCATACACAGCATTAGCATAAAATGATTAATTATACATAGTCGGCAACTGGCTTTCAAACTTAATAATCGCCAATATTAACAGCTGGTAAAGCGTCATGCGTATTTGCACATACAGTGGTACATTGCAACAGAAGGCAGGTCTGTTTATTCGGCTCATTAAAACAATCGGCTTCTGATGATGAAATTTGTAGGCAGAAGTTTGGGCGAGAAAGACGCGCGGGAAGCTACGACCAGAGACTGTCCCTCAACTAAAAGTAAACAGTCTATCTCTCTCTCTCTCTCTCTCTCTCTCTCTCTCTCTCTCTGTCTCATACCTAAAAGGTTAGTCTCGGTCATCCCGGAAAACAGCACACGTGGACTGCAGGTTATAGCTGATGCACACAAAAGCTCGAGCTGATGCCTTTCCGTATAATGTCTCTCTCATTCTCTTCCCATCGTCCCCATCCTGACGGGACTCTTCCGGCCGTTCAAATTAGCTAAACCCGTGGCTTTCGACCTTCTTGTTGGAATTCTCGACCCCGCATACGGTGCAAGATTTTCGAGAAAAATCAGTAGACTGTAAATTTTCTCCCATTAGAGTAAATTTCTTCTCCTTTTTTTGTTTTTTTAATTTTACGTAATAAAATGCAGAATAGCATTGTGGCCCAGCGATCATTCATGCGCTATCTGAAATTTTTTCCAACTTGAAAAATCAACAGAAAAGAATGCAAACAAAAAAATGAAGAAATAGTACATTTTATCGCTGGTGAGGAAGATCGTGATTTAGCTCGTGAGACATTTTACATGCGAGCCAAGCGAGGAATGTTAAGTGTCTCGCGCGAGAAATAATTAATTTCCACACTAGTCTGCAACAGTATTTAACGTTACGACGGTTAAAGAGAGGCCGGAATGATGCAAATGCAATTTTCAATGTATAAATAGCTATATACGCATATTGTAGTCAAATTCAAATAGCAAAAAAAATCAATTTAATTAATACTTTATATTGTGAACACATTTTCATACACGCCCACATTTTCATTGGTTTTCCAACAATTACAAAGGAATTTGTACAAACCGTTGCAAAATTTCGACGGATTTTTGCCTGGCTTCTTGCGCCTCGTCCCGCCCTCGAAACGGCGATTAGTCTTCGGAATACGCGGTCCAGCACGGCATAGATAGCGTGATTTAAACAATCGCCCGAACTATCTCGCCCCCCGTTGCGCCGAGAGCTCCCGAGGCATAACGGCGCGCCGTTGACGGAAGTGCATTTGTATATATATATTGGCCGGGGCACGGCAGCCTCCGCGATCCAGGATCGATTTCGAGTGTCTGCTATGGGAGGGGAAGGGAGCAGTTCCGCAAGAAGCGAGGCCGGGTAAATAACGACGACGAGGACGGCGACGTATCGGGCGGGGATCCCGTCGGAGCTCGGTCTTATATATATATATATATATATATATATATATATATATATATATATATATATATAAATATATACGTGCGCATATATCCGTGGAATATTGACAGTCCCGGTCCCCCGCGAGACGCCCGGGCGGCCTGCGCCGCCACTGCACATCACGCTCGGCGGCCGGCAATCTAGCGTCATTACCGGGCATTGCGGAGCTCGTTAGCCTCATTTAGATTCACGAAGCCTCGAGCCGTTCTCCCCTCCCCCCCCACCCCGGCCCACGCCGGTCCTCCTCGCCGACGCGCCGGAGCTCCCGCGCGCGCCCCACTCTTCTCCCATCCTTGGGCGCGCGGACGTCACCGGCTCGTTTGCATACGCGGCCCTTCGTCCGATTAGCCCCTTTTTGCTCTCCAGCCCTGGCCCCGCGGCGGCGTTCGGCCGCGATATCGGGTACGAGCCACGGCGCGGGCGTTGACTCGATCTGTGGCGGCGATCCCCCTCCCTCCCCTTCCACCTCGACGTCCGCTTCTCGGTCCAATTTCTTGGAAGAATAGCTTCCGCCGCGCGAGAGCAGAAGAGGCGGGGGGGGGGGGAATAGGGAGAGAGGACGGGAGAGGAACCTGGGCAGACTTGGATTTGTCATGCTGATTCACCGCCCGGCGAGCCGTCGGCGGCGCTCCTTTCGGCCAGACCGGGGCCCTCGTTGAAAACCATAATCGGGTGTGCAACGCTTTCAATGAATTAAAGCACGCGGCGCACCGACGAAAAAAATTAATTTCCTCTCCGCGCGCCGAACTGGTTTTGAGTTTTAAGTTTCGGCTTAGCTCTTGTGCTCTGGCTTTCAACACAAACTTTATATATATATATATATATATATATATATATATATATATATATATATATATATCTTTTGACAACAGAACATCCCATCGAACCATTTCGATCACCCCCGTCATCCTGTATATATACTTTGATCAGGAGAGTATGGCGAGGTTTTCAGCCGCCGAGAAAAATTGAAAGAAATAAGAAAGAAAGTAAAGTAGAGAGACAGAGAGAGAGAGAGAGAGAGAGAGAGAGGAAGAGCGAGAGGAAGAGCGAGAGGCAGATGAGAGAGGAATCGAGAAATATATGGCGTTTGCCATGAAGGAAAGCGCTAGCAGCAGCATCGACGACAGAAGCAGCAATTTCTTTTACAGGCGGCTTCTATCTCACTCTCTCTTTCTCTCTCTCTCTCTCGCCTTGCATCACGGTGGGTTTCATTGTGTATACGACTCGTCGGACTTGGAGGGTTTCGATTGGTCAGTGGCCTCTTCAATTTACTTCCCCGCCAATGACCAATAAGTGGGTGGAAGAACGGGAGCGGGAGAGAGAATGAGACCGGGCATAAAAAGGGGAACGGACACAGACGAGCACGCGTATGTATGTACATACTAACGTAAATATATATATATATATGTATGTATGTGTGTATGTATGTGTGTATGTATGTATGCGAACACGCAAACGACGGAATAGTAAAGTTGCAGAAAATAAATCGAGTGCGCGCATACATACAAAAGAGAGAGAGAGCGAGAGAGACGGCAAGGGATAATGCGAGGCAGTACGGAGACTCCTCGTTAAAGGGACCGGCAAAAAATTTGAGGAGCAACGCGGAAACCAAAGTAAATCCAGACCATCTGCGCAGTTCTCTCCCTCTCTGTCACTCGCACAAGTCCCTCGCTCGATTGGTTCTCATCGTTTCGCTCGCCCTCGAGAATTATTACCTTCTCCTACTCTCTCATTCTCGCTCGTTCTCTCAGCACACGCGCTTACATCTATTATCTATAACGCAGCAGCCTCGCTTCGTCCCTATAAACGCGCGTGCTTTTGTCCCCGCCATCTTCCGGACTACCCTGCAATCAAAGTACGCTTAGCTCCGCGCGCATACTATCCTCTTTTCTTTCTCGACGTACTTGATGTCGGTTACAGAATGTGCCGGGCTAAGGGCAGATCGGCGCTGATCCGACGCTTTTTCTCACCGAGGAGTCTGGACAGCGACTCGTATAGACTTGGTGTTACTGAATGCGAGAATCCGGATAGAATATTCGCTTTGTGGATCGAAGAAACAACGTTCGGTAAATACTCGTACAAAACCTGATCTATACGATTACTTCGCTACGAGTACATATACTATACAAAATAATACGGTCTATGGCAATAATTCCGTACTGGCAGCTAGATCGTAGACTGAACAATACCGTCGCTTATAAAATATCCAGTGAGCGAAAATTTTTGTCCCCGTGAAAACGTCATCGCCAAAAAAATTCTTCGAATCACACCCAAATGCGAGTCGCTTTAAGTTTCATTTCGGTGGTTCTGAGATATAGATGGAGCACACTCTTGTCGTGAAATACGTATTTAAGATCTAATGTTGCGTGGCTGATGTAAATATCCTCGAATAGAGGGAAAGGAATGGGTGACCGGACCTGCTCGGCCGGGAATGGAGGCAGGTATATACATACCTTACATTTTGGCTTTGGACGCTCACCCGCTGAGCTGCCGATGCCACGGCTCGTCACTCTTCAACCTGTCCTCGTCCGACCGCTATGCCGATGTACTTGGGTTAGTACATCAGACAGTATATAAAACGTAATGAAATGATTTATGCCAGTCTTTCGTGTTTACGGGTTATTCGCGCCCACTCGTAGATATTAATCAGATTTCGCTCCATCAGATGAATCTGTAATGAAACTTCCAAAAAGCACCGATCCGATTAGAATCTGTATGATCATTGCTATCGTTGCTTATCGGTTTCGAATATATGAAGTACCATTATTAAACTTAAATTATTAAGGCGAATGAAGCCGAAACGAACGAACTTCTGGCACTTAATATGCCTGTAAATAAGATACAGTACCAATTCGCTCGCTTGGAGTGAGATTCCACTCATTGAATTTTCGAGAGCAATAGTCATTCCAAACAAAAAGATGCTGGAACGCGAGCGAAAGAGTGAGAGAGAGGGTGGAAGAGGGTAAACCAAATCGAAAGAAGAGGAAAAGGAAACTACAAACGTGAAGGACTAAGCGAATTTTCAAGTTGGATCGGAATATTCAGTTCTCCTTGTGGGACGCTCGCAGCCCTCCCTTTCTCTCTCTCTTTCTCTCTCTCCCCTTTCTCTTGTGCGACCCCTTGCCATTCCAAATCGCCCCCCCCGCCTTGCATAAGATCGTGGCGCCACAAGTCTCGAGGATTATGAGACAGTAATCGAACGCATTCCACTCGCCGTCTCTCTCCACTCCCCCTCCCCTCTCTCCCTCGCACTGTCGTAATAGACAATACGCGGTCGTGACCAAATGGCAACCATTAATAACAAGGTCCCCGTCTTGTAATACGCGCGTGTGCGTGTAAGTCGGCACATTAAACGGCAAATATAACGAGCGGTGCGCGCGTTTCTAGAAAAAGTCTATATATATATATATATATATATATATATATATATTTCTTTTATATATCTACGAGTATGAGCGCCTTTAATTTACACCTCGAAAGCGCCGGCGCAATACGCTAATAAAAAAAAAATACACCGGCTCGCCGCAAATTGCTCCGTAAAGTCGACGAAGACGGTGGTCGTTAGAGGTCAGCGTGCATATATATATATATATATATATATATATATATACATAATTATTGTTATTATTATTATTATTATTGTTATTATTGTTTCGTAACGAATAAACCGCGAGGATGTTGTTGTGCGCTCCTCTCCTCGCTCTGTATGATGAGGCAACGGCGTCGTCCCCTCGGGCCAGAGGTCGACAGTGACGCGAAAACTTTTTTTTTTCCATGCCCGATGCTTTTATAACGAATGCGCGGAGAGACGTAGAAAATGGAACGGATCTGTCTCGGATCGAAGAAGGAGAGGAGAGCGAGCCCGCTCAATTATTCTCTTCGTCGCGAGCCGCGCGCGGTCGAGCGAGCCGGCACATCAGCAACGAGCGACAATTGATGACGTCCCGTCCAGCGCGCGAGCGCACAGACTCGCACACAGGCACACGCTCAAATATTCTCAATACAATCGCTACGCCTGCGAGTCCCTTCCTCCTCCCATTGCGTCCGATCCCGAGCACTTTCCATGCGGCTTCGATTGCCCCGGCGCTGCTGGTGGTGCAGTAAGATTTATTCTCGTTAAAGTCTGCCCATGCGCGCGCACACACACACACACGCACGCGCGCACGTACACGCAGTCACTGGGAGAAACGCCCAGTAATTCATTTTCTGGTCCGCCGATTGTTAGGTGGGCAGCGCTTTATTTTACACGGCGATATGTAAATTACTGGGAAGTTGATATTTCGCCCTTGGGCGGGCAGAACGCTTTATTTTCGAACGAAAATTGAATGCGTGTGCGCGCCCGCTCGGCTTTTATTAATACACAGTGGCGTACGGAAGGGGGGGGGTGTCGAAAAAACCCGATCGTTATATATACAATGGTGGTTCTCGCTAAAACGCATCAAGATGCGATGTGCGATTCGATTTTCTTTTTTTCGTTTTTTTCGTATACGTGTTAGTTATATATATATATATATATATATATATATATATATATATATATATATATATATATAGACCAACGATTTCCAATTCGGTTTTTTACGATTGGCCGATATAAAGGCCTAAAATTCCAACAATAGAAAAAAATCGACCAAAAATCCGGCCTACATTTCGTGCGACTACGTCACAATTTTCACAATTTTTACACGCGCTTGGGCCGCGCCTGTCCCATCGAATTTATAACCAAATAAATTATGCGCCAGAGAATATAATAGCTAGGATCAGTTCGACTCTACCGGTCCAGCACCAGACCTAGCCACAAATGCCAAAGAAAAATTTGCTTTATCGATTTATTTATACTACTACATAACAGGGGTCGGGTTAATGCAGTTGCAAACAATAGAAAACGCGCCAATGGCATTATTATACACATACGGCGCGTTATTCACCGTAAGGTGGACGTTCGCCGCAGGGCCGTTGCGAAAGCACGAGCGTCCTCGCATGAGTGACGCGTAACGCGGACACTCGCGGCGATAAGCCAAGAACACTGTGCGGGACTGCACGGACCAGCCAGGGGGGGGGGGGAGAGAACGCGTTCGAGTTCGAAGGAGGTCGAATATTAAACAGAGAGGGGGCGTTTGGACGAAGCGAGCGATACATATCTACGTCTTCGCCGTCGTCCGGGGGGGGGGGATGTCTGCGTGGCAATTATTCTCCCCTCCGCCCTCCTTTTCCCTTTTTTTCTCCACACGCCTCGTCTAGGCGAGCAATTTTTACATCTACTTCGCGCCAAGCTCTATTACCAATAAGCCGCTGTTACTTCTTCTTTTTCCTTTCCTTTTATTTTTTACATTACGCCAAAATTTCTCGTTAAAACGGATTCTTTGGAAATTTCCTGATGGGGCCGTTGTTCCATTGTTGGAGCATCGCTGTGGCGCGAGCGCACAGCAACAATGCGACAGTCTTTACGAAACGGGAGCGAAGCAGCGGTAACGCAGGGATGGAATGTCGCGGGGAATGTCAACCCCTCGAAGCACCGCCAGCGCCACCCGCGCCCTCAGCCATGTGCCGCGTCCTAACCGATTTACTGCGGGACGCGGATGGACGTCGCACGAGCCATTCCCCGCTCTATACGACGTCATTTTCCGCGTGGTTGTGTGCGCCTGCTCTCTGCAGTATGTATGTATATATATATATATATATATATATATATATATATATATATATATATATATATATGTAAACAGAGACAGGCAGAGAGAGAGAGAGAGAGAGAGAGAGAGAGAGTGCGAGAGTGATTGAGGGTGAGGGAGGGAGACGATAACCGAACGACTCGCTCGTGCGCGCGGAATTACTGCCGAGGGCCGAGCGTACGCAGTGACTGTGATGCGCGACAATAATTCTAACCTCGGAGCGTTTATCGTCGCCCCCTACAAAAAGTAGCGTCATTCAAACTCCGATGAATAATAGCACCGGCCGACTCCACCATCTCTCAAGACGAGCAGCGCGCGATTCATAATCTCTTAAAGACCTGTCGAAATCAATTTTGTTCCAGTCGAGCAAAATGCATTTCTTTTCCAATAGTATACTATACGTATGAGGAGTGAGTTATGCCTGCTTTGACAAGTTCTTGTCAATCTCGCCACTTATTTCTATCTATTTTTTGGTTCGGCAAATTTATAAGCGAAATCAATAAATGATAGAGAAATCAGAACATTTACTAAAGTTTTAAAGAAGGGGAAAGGTCTTTTTAGGGCTCGTTTCGGATTCGAAGTGAGATTTTGGCCAAGAATCCGCAATATTTTTTACAGTTTATATACGAAAAATATTATAGATCTATTATAGAATAAATCGTTACCTTTTCATTTATCTTGTGCGAGAACAGACGATCTTATCAATTATTATTCATGTGCAAATATGCAATATTTATAAACGGACTTGACTTTTAAATCATTGTGTTTTTTGGAACATTGTATTCGAATACGAGGTTCGTGAACTTTACCAATGCTAAGTTCAAGGTCAAATGAGAGTTAAAACGTTAGAATACCGAAAAACAAATACATAAGTTTTCTGGAAACGTGCTGAGTCCAAATACAGCAATATTAAGTAAAGATTCGTTTTGCTAATGCTTAGTAAATATTTACTAATGCTTCGCCTTGTGATTCACCTTCATAATCCGATTTTAACAGAACTTGTAAGATGTGGTTTTGACCAGTGACTTATGTATCATACGAGCGCAATTTGCAAGGATCGTAATATATATTGAAAAAATATAAAATGTCAGGCTAAATCGATTGCTGCTACGTATACAATTATGAATAATTGAATTGGATATTTGTCACTCTTCCATCAAAGAATAATGACTTGACATTGAAACGAGCGTTACTTGACATTCAATTGTAGAAAAAACACCAGGTTCCAATTTGATTTATGTTCTAGAAGCTTATATAGAAACGGTATGCCTCAAGATTTTTGCCGATGCGTTGACGATTTGACTTTCAAATGACCTGGACTCTTATGCGATAAGAGTAAACAGATCTAAGATATCGATTGGAATACCCGAAAAACTTCAGGTTTTGTTTACATATCCTGCGTCCAAGTAATTTATCACATTAATTCCTCTATTCTTCTAAGGGGGAATACGTCCTTTATGGTAGAATTATCTTCATATTTTTGTTAGATGCGCCCGGAATTATTTAAAACTCAATATTCAACCTACTCTGCACTTAAACTCGATCTTAAACTTATAGGTTAGGCAAAAAACTTAGCCTAGCGAGACTTATGCTAGTGAAGCTTATTTTTAATAAACCTCTTCTTTTCCACAATATCTTCATTTATGTAGAATATTTGTTTAAACGAATCACTCGACAGCATGTCAAAGAAGTAATATATCGCTCGTCAGCATTGGCGAAAACTATAACACCGTTTTAGGTCCGATTAACGACAACTTTGCAAATATTATAACACGCCGGGATATCCGCGACGTTTTTCGTCGAATGATCGGCAAATGATGTTAGATTCGTTCCATCAGCGATAGTCGCTCGTCTCGTCCTGATTTTTCTTTATGCTAACGAGCTACGTTATGTTTCTTTAGCCCCTCTGGTGGCCGCGCTCGGGATAAACCCGATCGATACGGTCTCCGTCTCTCGTCCCCCGGTCGCCCGGGCTTCGATGCACCCACCCCTGTTTCGCAGTCCTGTGTTCTATCTGACGCACGTCCACGCGCACCCCCTAGAAGAATACGCAGAAGGAGGGCGGCACGGGGGCGGCCGTTAGATCGAATCGAGGACGATTGCACGAGCAAGTCCGGACGATAAGCGACGAGATGGGCTTTTCTATCGGACTGTCTCGCCTGCCCTCGGGCACGGGGGCGAGCCGCCAGGAAAGGGGAGAGAGATAGAGAGAGAGAGAGAGAGAGAGTACGCAATTAGGCTCGAGTGCGTTGCCGCGTGCGCGCATGGAGCTATTGAACGCCAAGCAATGTATTGCGAGAGAGAGAGAGAGAGAGAGATGGATTGGAATGCCGGCGCTCGAGCCAGAGATTCCCCGGGAGTCAAGCCCCGAAAAGCACTCCGGGTCGAAGTCCGGAATTAAGACCGACGCCGAGGAACGAGCTTATATATGTTATACTCTGCAAAGAATAACCGAGTCGAGATATATCGGAGCGAGCAGAGCACGGGCCTTGGAGGGCGCTCGCTACGTTCGCGCTACTCGCTCGCGTACGTATCTGTGTTTATATATATATATATATATATATATATATATATATATATATATATATACGTAACGCGTGCGTGCACACACACATACGTACATGTATATTCACGCAACGCCGCCGGCAGACCCGTGGCCCTCGTCGTGCGCCTATACACACGGCGCTGCAGCGCGGGGTTAGCAGCAGCGCGCCCCGCTCGAGGGGTTGAATGGTGGGCGGTTGGGGGGAGGGGGGTACGGCGGCGGCTCTCTCTCTCTCTCTCGCCGCGGCGGAGCGGCAGTAGTGGCCGTTACTGCCTACGTGTTGCCCGGGCTCCACGCATGAATGAGACTGTACCCTCCCCCGGAGCACATATACAGCGCGCTAGACCCCCGGAATAATAAGCAGGGAAGACTGCGAGAGAGCCGAAGGGGCCAGGGGGGGGAGGTGAGGCGGTGGAAGGGAGAGAGAGAGTGAGAGAGAAAGAGCGTAGCGAGGGGAGCCCCCTGGCGCTCCGATGCCGCGTGCACGCGCTCCGCATTCTCCCGGTGATTCATGCGCGCACTCGGGAGACGCCCCGCGCGCGCGCATGTATATATACATATATATACATTCGGCGTGTGTGTTTATATATAGTTTATATATATATATATATATATATATATATATATATATATATATATATATACACACACATACAGATCTACACATATAGACTTACAGTAGCGCTCAACACGAGGATCCCTCCCGCAACGCGAGGCGCGTGTTTTTTTTTCTACAACTGTATATATCTCTGTATTTCGAGCTGTTTTCCATGTGCCTTCTGTTTCTGCGTTTTCTGCCCCCCCCCTCCATCCCCCCCCGTCCCGTGCCCGTTTGTAATGAATGTAGTATCGATTAGTCACGTGTTCGCGTAGTTATATAAGCCGCTCAGGTCTTCCGTTTCGAGCCTGGTTTAAGGACTTAAAGGGGTGAAATTATTGTGACAAAAGATCGGTCTATTGACACGTTAACCAAGATTTATATTATATATCACGAAATCTTTTGCGTTTCGACCAATGCTTCGGCTCCGAATGACTAACACTTGAAGATTGATATACAAAACAGTATTTCACAGAACTACTAAGCGCGACATATTGTTTTATTGAAGCGCCATCGATGATCGCGCAATAAGAATGCATTAATTTATATCGAGATTTTATGCGTGTCGCGTCATGTTATCCTTCAATGTAGTCAGAGAAATTACGCGGGGAGAACATACGTACAATATCTAGTATTTCTTGGAATATTTAACATAATAACGGATAAAAGTAATAAATTATGTACCGTAATTGCATTTTAATTTACAGCTGACCTTTGGCGTATTTGTTGTTTCAGAATTTTTAATTGAAAGATAGGCCCTTATACTCCATTAATTAAGATGAAAGCAATAAACGCCCGGCATATGGAAATTCCATCGCTTTGTTTTCATATAAAGTTTGACCTCGCGAAAAGGTTTATGCATACGTTATGCTTTCACGGAGTTCAAACTTTATATGAAAATGAAACGATGGAATTTCTTTTTTACACAAACGTGTGCATTCCGCACGCGTGCGCGTACGTGTACATACGCGAGCTATCTGTTCGTATAAAGAAAACGGAAAAGTTGTTCTTTTTTTTTTTTGTCTTTACCGCTGCACTTTTTTCAACTAGAACAAACAGCTGGAGGGCTTCGTTTCGGTTAATTAAGCGATCGCACAGTATGTTTCCCGCGACGTATTATAATTCTTATTTACGGCTGATTAGGATTTCAGGTACACTTGTAAGGCCATTCCTCGAAGTATTACGGGCATTATTGCTTCAATGGCAAAGCTTTGCCGTTAAAACGAGTAATGGATACGCGCCTGTACATATACACGTAATGCCAGTGTTACACAAAATTATGCGCAATTAATTCCCGCGCAGCAACAATTCGAGGCGAGCGCGCGCGCGCGTATACGCGTAACAATTATTGGTGTCTTGCGCGAGATTGAATGTCGAATGACGAGCGACGTTAACCGCACGCGTGCGTATATATCCGTATAGATAATTTTCCCTCGTCGCTGCGAGGCGCAGTATAGCGCGCCGTGCTGCCGTGTGTATATCTATATAGCGCTGCACAAAAGCAGCGCGCGCGCCAAGTGGTAATCCTCGAAGCCAAGCCGCGAGGAGCCAAAGCATTTGAGAACCCATAAAGCCGAGTATACAGTTCTCCTCGTTCGCTCTGCCATTAAACCTAAAACGTTTCCAGAATATCGCGGTCCAGGGGCCTCGGTAAAGCGTATACACGCGCGCACTCGTCTGTATACAGTGTATACACACTTTGCACACACACACACACACACACACACACTCGTGCATACGCGCGCGCAGAGAAGTGTCTCTCCTGAGTGATTCGGGGTACATAAGTGCGCGCGGGGGATCGAGGAGGGGGTGAAAATGCACCGACACCGGATACGTATAAGCGGTGACGGGAGTCGCGCTTATACTCGCGCGCGGCGGTAGGGGGCGGCAGGGGGTTGGGGGCAATTGTTGCCCGTCCACGGGGCGCTCTCGGTGCATCGTGGCATCGAGCTCGCGGCGGTGAGCGGGATGGTGGGAGGGAGGGAGGAGGCGCGCCGTTTTAACGAGAAACAAAAGTCTTTTGTCGACGGCATGCAACAAAGGCGCGCGCAAGGAGAACGAGAAAGGAAGAGAGCGAGAGAAACGAAGAGAATCGAATGGATATATATGCACGTATACATAAATGTACGTATAGATGCGCGCGCGCGCACGTATGTGTGTAGAATGAGAAAATGAAGGAGCGAGCGGAGCGCGAGGAAACGAAACCGCGCGGAGCCGAGCGAGTTTCTAAGCAAGGAATAAAATGCAAACGCGGCTCGGCTCGGCGCGCGCGCGCTCGCGCTGTTGCCGCGCGTTTAACTCGTCGCGCGCGCGCGCGCGCGCGTGTCAACGACACCGCGCGCACCACAGCGCAGCGCTGCCCGTCGCCGGCGAAAATTCGCGGCAGGCATACCTTTCGCTCGTTCTCCATACCTATACCGCTCTCTTCCCCTCGTGCTTTGGCTCTCTCTCTCTCTCTCCTCTGTCTCTCCGTCTCTCTCTTCCTCTCTCTCTGTTCGCTTCACTGTCTGCTCGTACGTCTGCGATGGCTGTCGGAGTCTATCTTTTACACCGTCCCCCGACCCCCACACTCTCCCCCACTCCCCCGTTGTCCATATAGGCGCTGGAAATGAATAATATGTATTTATATATGAATTGTCAAGCATTAAGCTCACGCTCCACTTAATGTTTTATCCGGACAAAATGCTGTGTACTTTGATGGTTTATGCTTTGACGCCATTCGACCCACCTTCTTTACGGATCCATATTATAATACAAATTTTAGGCAACACATTGTGTTTTTACCGACAAAATTATTGCGTGTAGATGAAAAACAAATGGGGGGAAAAAATTAGTCCACCTGTTTTGAATTTACGAAGCACTCGGTACCTACATATACATCAATTGTAAAATTGCTATTATTTTATACAAAAAACTTATAGGTAATATTGAGAATATGTTAACAAACTGCACACACATTACGCAGATGTAAGCTTCTTTTATCAATATAAATATATCCATTAATACTTATATGTACATTTATATTAATTTGAGTTTGCTACCACATTGCTTACTTCAGCATCTAACTCATTGACTTTCATATCACATCGTTTCGGTAATCCTCGACATCTTTACTTTAATTGCAAAAACGCCGTTGTGTTTTCTGCAATTTTTACAGATTGTACGATTTTTCTTATTCTCAAGGCTTATACTGTTTTCTTCAAATTTTAATATGTAACTGTTTCTTCAAAATTTTTGAAGATTGTTTTTTTTTTCACCAAAAGCAAGCCTGAAATTAATCTGTTCAACACTTTGACGAAATGGGTGCAATCAATTTATTTTTACGCGTAATTTATAAGGGTTAAATCAGGAACTAATCTATAACTGCAGAACATTATCTTTTTTTCCCATTACATTAGCTATATAACGTTGATATCCACCGGTGCATCGCTTGAAATTATCTTCGCCCTGGAGAGAACTCGGCGGTAACGGTCGGTTCTAAAGAAAGAATTTCTGCTCCCCTTCTTGCATTTCTTTTGATCGAGCTCCCGGTATGAAAAAAAATCCCTCTTAATTTTAAAGGCAAATTGAATTAGATTTTAATAAGGCTTCCGTAACTTTTCTTCGGAGTGAAGTAGGCAGTTCGTTAAAGGGGAAAGAGAAGAGATAGATAGATAGTGAGACAGAGAGAGAGAGAGAGAGAGAGAGAGAGAGAGAAGAGAGGAGCTTTGCTGACCAATGCGGTGAAGTTTTCTTGCGGAAAGGTGCGCACATATACCGCGAAAGCGTAAAGGGAATAAAAGTTGGATGTGAAGGGGAGGGGGGCAAGAAGAGAAGGTAAGGTGGACGATGGGGCAGAAAGAGGAGATAAAAGGATGCGAGGAGAGAGAGAGAGAGAGAGAGAGAGAGAGAGAGAGAAACTCGCGGAGATCGGTAAGAAGGGAGCTTATAAGAAAGTGAAAGAGTGGGATGAGGAGCGTGGTGGAAACCGGGGAGAGAGAAAAGCCACACAATCGTGGAAACTCGCCGAGACATCTGGGTCGTCGTATCGAACTTTCGGAAAAGAGATTGGCCCCGAGCCAGAGCCTTCCTCTGTGTCTTTATGTGTACGTGCGTGTGTATGCATATATATATGGGAAAGTCCAATGGATTAATTGACCTGGACACGTGGAAATTTTGTCTCGCACTCTCACTCTCTCTCTCTCTTCTTTCGGCCACGAAAAGTGTGAGAAAGGAATTAAATAAAAGCGGAGCTGCCGCCACCGCGCGCGCGTAAATCATTATCGCGCTCTGCCCGGCAACGGGCAAAAAAGCACCGTTAATAAATTTAATGGCAGTAGCTTAGGCAGTAGCTCTCGTATAATATATATATATATATATATATATATATATATATATATATATAGAGAGAGAGAGAGAGAGAGAGAGAGAGAGAGAGGACATATATATATATATATATATATATATATATATATATATATAGGTATATACGAAATTTCTCATTATACCCAGCTCCGGGAACCGCGGCCCGAGCGCTTCGAAGTAGAGCCTGTATACCCGCCGTTCTAATAGCGGTGAAAATGATTTTTGTAGGTATTTGGCCAACGTATACACTGTGCGCGACAAATTATTCACGGAAAATATTATGAAATTTCAATTCTGAAAATATGTTAGTTATAAAAATTATTTTTATGTTTACATTCTTATTACATGCAATGGGAAGGTAAATCAAAGGTAAATATGAAAAATAATATACGTTTCAGCAGTAAGGAAAAGTTCAACAGCGGAAAATCTGTGATTTTAGACGTTTATGTATATATGTATAATATGTTCAAATACGATTATATAGGGTCTATGGGAATTTTGTGGATTCCGGTTAGAATAATTTTAGATCTGTTTCCTTGGAGTCTGGTGGATTATGTATGGATTATGTATTTATATGTACAAGTGTTGTAGGTTAGGGATTAGTTAGGTCGAGGTTTTTGGAAATCGAGTTGGTGATTTTACAATTGTTTGATTTTATATAGATCCTAAATCGATCCTAGAAAAAATATAAGGTCTGATTAATAAGATGAACTAAAAGGCATGATGTAAGATTCAAGAAAGACCTACTTTAGGACATGTTTTACAATAGTTTTTAATCTTTGTACGTCATTATTATTATTATTATTATTATTATTATTATTATTATTATTATTATTATTATTATTGTGATTGTTGTTTGTTGTTCAATGTTATTTTGTTGTAAAGTACTACTATTAATAATTACTACTATTTGTTAACCAATGTGGATTAACAACTTGATTCATCTTTCTTGTCTCGAAAAAATTCTTCGCATTGATTGTTAATTGTCACAAGTCGATGATCCAAATGTGCATTTTCATATTGATATACCTTGCAGCTGTCAATACATCAGTTCGATCGTATGTGATTTATAAATTTCAACACCATCGCTTGGTATTTTCACCCTGGACGCTCACACGTCGTCATTCTCACTCTCTCTCCTTCTCTCTTATTCTCATTCCGTCTCACTTAGTCTATACCAGTATCCATCCTATACTTTTATAAAGCGAGCGAACACGAGAAGGAGAGCCCTCTTCGACATCCGCTTATTATGTTTCTACACATAACGCGAGTCCCAATTTCGGCCCGTCGATTTTTCCCTCGATTTCGGAAGCCCCGAAGCGCGGAGCGACCGAAACAGTATCGGTGCCGGGGGGAGGCGGAGGCGATGGCAGGGAAGGGCGGCGGAGGGAGGAGGGGGAGGCGACGAAAGGGGCGAGATGAAAAGAGAGCGACTCGCGCTATACAGCGGTATATATACGCGCGGGGCCCGAGACCTCGAGAGCCCGCCGACGAGAGAGGAATGCGCGCGCCGAGGGGAAGCCGGCCGGCGATTTTTGCCTTTGTTTCCCGCGCTCGCTCGACTCCTCCCCCTCCTCCTCCTCCTCCTACTCCTCCACCTCCTCCCCCTTCGCCACCCCGACGGCGCGCCGCCAAGGTCAACGCGCACGCGGCGCTCGCGCGTCCGCGCCAGCAGCGTCTGGGCAGGTCTGGGCGACTCCGGGCGCTGCGCTGCACTGCGCTGCTGCTGCGCACGTCGCACAACGACGCCAATGTGTGTGTGTGTGTGCGTGTGTGTGTGTTTATGTACGCGCGCGAACACGCCCTCGGCCTTCTATTTTTGATGAGTCAACTTGCGCGGCTCGAGTCTATGTAGGGCCTCGACGAGAACTTGTCGAGAATTCCCCCCCCCCCAACCCACTTCCCTTGTCGCCGACGCGTGTCGCTCGAGCGCGACGGCGCGGCCTTACGCGAAAGCTGCAGCGCCCGGTGAATAATTCGGCTTGTCAATTCTTTGCTCTCTCTCTCTCTCTCTCTCTCTCTCTCTCTCTCTCTCTCTCTCTCTCTCTACCTCTGCGGCGCAAAAATCGCTCGAGGACCGAGCGATTTAATTTTAATTGACCCTCCCCCCCTTCCCCACACCTTTGTCGCGTTACGCCGAGCTGGCCTGTATAATGCGTGCATATTGTATACCTATACACATATAGATTGAGACGGAGCTCGCGCGCTCTCGCCCGTTAATCCCGCCCGCCCGGCCATTACAGCCGGTCGGTGCCGTAAATGCTGGATTATGCGCGATTTGTCGCGCATCCGCCCGTCCATTATAATACTGCCCCCCTCCCCTCTCGGCCATCCAGCCCGCCGACACTTCCACCGGCCTCGAGCGGCTTTTCACATGCGCGAGCGGCCCGAGGAACGCCCCTCCCCCTGACCAACGCGTTTTTCTTCCTCACAAAAAAACTCTCCCTCCCCCCCCCTCTCCCTCTTTTCTCGCGCGCGATGCGGCCTCGTCAGAGCCGGAATTCAATGGTACAATGCCACATGTATACAAACATCATAGTAATTCCCCGTAAATTGCACTTGGATGTAGCTCTTGTGCTAATTTCCACTTGAAATTCAATTATTCGTTTAATTACCCGGCCGAACGATCGAACTGATTATTCGCAAGGATATACTGTTAGCTAAAGACTCAAAACTAGAGGGAGAGAGAAAGCGAGGGAAAAAAAAGCTGCGTTAAAGTGCTTCTTTTATATCGAACGCGACGATGTGCGGCTTTGACGTTGGTGCACGCGCGCCCCCGAACCAATGTCTATCTTGCTCGATCGCATTGATACACGAGAGACACGTTGAATTTCGATATAGTACGTATAGAATTAAATGGATGAAATGTCCAATAATGGCCGAATCGTCGTTCGGTATCGCGTTCAGCGGTGCATTCCCGACTGAATGATTTGTTCGTGTATGTGTGTGCCTAGAGATCTATGTGTAAGCTCGGGCACAAAAATAAAAAGTATATAGGAAACCGTACGAGCATTTGTAACTATAAATTGCAGTAGATACAAAGAGAAAGCAAAGAGAGAGAGAGAGAGAGAGAGAGAGAGAGAGAGAGGAGGAGAGAGAGAGAGAGAGAGAGAGAGAGAGAGAGAGAGAGAGGGAGAGGAGCGGGAAATAACAATTTCAAACGGATTATAATGATAATCATTCTAGGATATAAATTATTCTCTGCGTGGTGGTTTTTAAGTAGATTCATTTCATTTTTTATCAATAACAATGAAAATTCTAACAATTAGAGCGTAAACTCCTTTCAATATGTTTCAGCTCAATTAATCAAATAGATAAAAATTGTTTTAAAAAAAATACTGTCGTCTATTAGAATCAGGTAACCTATATTATAGTAAATCTATATATAAATAGTTTAATTCTAGAAGAAAAAAAAACATAGTTTGGTTTTAAATACGTATCGAGATTTGCTCCTATTGTCGAATTAGAAAATGTACATCGTGAATCAATTTGGAACATATGGAACAAATGTATTCAGAAAACTTACTGAATAAAAGAAGGCCACTCACAAATGTAAATTTTTCAATTGCAATTTATAATCAGAAATTATAAGCTTATTAAAAACAATTTCTTTTTTAATCAAAACACCAAAGTTTAGATTCTTGTCTTTCGTTGCTTTGATCATAAAAAATTTATCGATTCAAAACTCCTCGAACTTTACACATTTATGATGAACTGTACTAAAACTACTTCTTTATAATTAAACAACATAATTAAAAAATGTTCTATTATATAAATCATACACGAAAATCATAGAAAACAGAATTCTTCGGAATATGTTTTTGTCTTTTTCATTATGCACTTTAAGCTCCAACACGAGAGCGAAATTTGGTAACTTTCCTGGATAACGAGGGAAGATGTTTAATGAAATGGCCTTCATATTAAAATATAAATTCTACCGGAATCAAAATTCAGAAGGTTACAAGAAAATAAAAAATCTCTCACCTCCGAATCTTTGAACAACGTTAAGCCTCAAGTTTTTTCTTGTCTCGCTACTTCCTGGCTCGCTTGTCTTGTTCTCTTGGCTATTCGGTCAGATTCGCCAAGCGTGCCTCGGTAATTAGCGAATAAGAGAGAGAGAGAGAGAGAGAGAGAGAAATTGCTGAGGTCCGAAAGGGGGGGGGGTCCGCCCTTCTTGCATTATATATTCGGCATTGTAGGACCCGCGCTTTACCGCTCGCATAACAATGATTAATGCGCGCTCCTTCACCCAGTAATACACGCGACGCTGTTGTCGTCGTCTTCGTCGTCGTCGTGGCAGGTCGCATTAGACGCGGCGCGCGGAAAGTTTGCGCGCGCGAGCGGGGGGCAGCCGCCAAGGACAATATCGTTTGAGAAAGCGCCGGGGCCGAAAACTTGCTTCTATATGTGACCCATTCCCGAGCTTGCGGGTGGGGCGGGGGGGGGGAGTCGCCGCCGAGATTTCAAAAGTTGCGCGCGCGCGCGCGACTGGTCCCCGTGGCAGTGCGAAGCATCGGGCGCCGTGTGTGTGTGTGTGTGTGTGTGTGTGTGTGTGTGTGTGTGTGTGTGTGTGACGCCCCGTGCGACCAGCAGGGCCGATACGTATTTACAGCTACAGTCGAGTTCTCGACCACACGCATACACACGCGCGTGCCCTCGCCTCCTCTCGCTCGGTTATTCAATTGCTGCCGGTCTCCGTCCCCCCCCCCACCCCGCCGTCCCGCTGTCGCCTTTTTCTCCTCTTTAATCAGACTCTTAAAATTAGTTTTCGGTCGGTGGGCGTGTGTGCGCGACCGAAAAAGTTCCGCAACAATTTTTCCTCGCCCACCGAGTATAAATAAAAGAGCGGAGGGCTCTTCCTTCTGTGGTCGAGTAACAGAGAGATGGTGGGCGAGAGAGAGAGAGAGAGAGAGAGAGAGAGAGAGAGAGAGAGAGAGAGAGAGGAGGACGAACCAGCGTGAAACGGTTACCCGCCGGGTAATTAGGAAGTTCTATCTATACTATATACACTTCTCGTCCCCCACTCTCTCTTCGGCTCTCTCCCATTCTCCTCTCTTTTTTTCTTTTTCCTCTTATCCTTTGGCGGTGGCGACTCTGTCCTCTCTCTCTCTCTCTCTCTCTCTTCCCCACGCAAAGTATATTTGCTCGCGCGGACGCTGCCTCTCAACTCCTCTAAACCGCTCAAAACGCAGCAGCAGCAGCAGCAGCAGCAATACGGCTTTGACCGCGAAAGCCAAATCGACTATTTTAGTCTTCGGCCAAAAAGCAGGATTGAGCGAGCGGGCGGGAGGGGCTAGAAGAGCGGAATTGACAATTCCGCCGAGCCGAAGGGGAGAGGCGCGCGGATGTTTTTCGAACGCTTCAGCAGATGGAGCGGGGGGGGGAAGAGGATTGGGTTCTCCGAATGGGCTCGCCCCTCGATTGCCGATAAATAACGAAAGGGGAGGGGAGATTGTCAGTTCGTATTGTCCTTTATCGTCCGATTAACGACTGGAACTTTGATTTCCGCGCCCGCCGAGCGCAAATGTCGCGAGCGATTTCGCCGCGTATAAAATCCAGTTAGCGGTTTAAAGAGATGGAAATCCCCGCCGTCTCTCTCGCTCTCCCCGCCGCACAGAGGCCCCCCCTTTTTCAATTTCCCCTTCGATATCCCTCTTAATTACTTTTACCAGCGCGCGTGCTCATAAATTTAGCATCGCTCGCCTCCTTCTAGTTGTATATAGATGCGCTCCGCCGAGATCGAGGAAGTTTTTTTTTATAGGTTTTCATTGGGGACGACGCCCCTCGCGGTATATAAGGCGACTTTCATCGAGGCGATTTCCCTCTCGCGCGCTCTTGCGCGCATATCTATATATCTGCACGACGGGTCCGAGGCTATATTTTTGCCAAATTGGCAAAATTCACTTGAGCGAGAAGGAGAGAGTCCCCCGACGACGCTTCCGTTCGTCGCATTTTATCCACACCGTCAAGACGGGGCAGGGGCAGGGGAAATTTATTGACTTTGATTCTCCACGAGAGACAGAGAGAGAGAGAGAGAGAGAGAGAGAGAGAAAGTTTCACGGAGTTTTGGCCTTTGTGTGTCGCGTAGCTGAGCCCGGTCGAGAGAAATGGAGAGAGGAGGAGCGTCGAGTCGAGCTGTGTCCGCGTATATATATATAAATATATATATATATATATATATATATATATATATATCTAACTATATAACGGACGAACCCGGACAGTGAGCAACGTCCGAGCGCCGCAAAGTCGTCTCTCGCATAGATATATAATAGAACAAACGTATATAAAGTAGTCTAAGCACCGCAGAGTCCTGGCCATTTTCAAGAGTCATTACGGCGGGGCGAGCGCGCGAGCCCGTGCCCGGCACCCCTTCCCCGCCCCCTCCCGACCGCGAGAAAGTTGGGCAAGCGCCGCGGCTTCGTACACACATATATATATATATATATATATAAAGCGGTGTGAGAAATGGCGGTAGAGGTGCCGCGCACGGCAATAAGGACGGGGCGACGGGGCGAAAGAGCGGGAGTAAGAAAGGGGAGAGGCCTCGGCTACGCGGAAAATCGAAGGAAACCGTCGGGACGGACCGCGCGCACAGCTGTGCCGCGTCCTCGCCCCCACCCCCCACCCCCCGTCGCACGTTCCTGCGCAGAAATTGCGGCGAGGCGTGCGAGCCGCGACGAGGAGACGCGACGACGCCCTCCTCCGAGGCTCTCGAGCGCCGCGCGCCGAACAATGGATCTCGCAGCCGCCGAGGCGCAGGCTCGCTCGTCTTTACCCGGTCGCTTTCCTGGATCCTCCCGGATACTCCCGGTCCTCGACGTTAAACATTTTGAGCGTATTACTTTGTCAATAACGATCGTTGATTGTTTTACTGTTCGACGTATATATTCAATATAAAATTGGCCATTGTAGGGAATAATAATAATTACTACACACACAAGCACACACATCTATATACACCGACCAAAAAAAATTTTTAGAAAAGATAAAATTTCATGAAAATTGATACCTATTAGCGTAATATAATACATATATTATAAATTAAATTAAAGATGCACTATATTATTTTTATGTGGAACAAAATTATATAATTGAAATATATTTCTAAGAATATAATATTTTTCACACTTGTTCCACATAAAAATAATATGGCGCATCTTTAATTTAATTTATTGATAGCTGGGAAACTAAAGACGCTATTTAACTTTCTAAGATATGTACAATTGTTCCCGCATATTTACACAATATTCCTCTCCCATAGATAATTTTATCGTCTGTATATTATAACTATTCATCGATTTTTAGCAAGCATCGTACGTAGGAATTGGTTACCTGCCGTCCTACTGACGAGCCCAGCAGGTAACTGAGGACGAAACGTACTAATAGTAATTTATTTCGGTTAATCATTTGAACTTATTCTTCAAAATCTTCAAAATTAAAAGTTACACTTTTGCACATATCGAGGAAAGAGCATTTCAATCTGACCTAACCGTCGTTGACATAAATTTGTCTATGTAACACATCGCGTAATTTGTGGAATTCACCCACGTGTGAAAAATATTATATTCTTAGAAATATCTTTCAATATATATATAATTATAACGTATATGTAACAGGCATAATGTAAGACAGATAAAAATATATCTTATCATAATATCGAAAAAAAAGAATCGTAACCTCTTTATTAAACCAATAACACGAATTATGATTTCGGCTGATCCCAGCGAGGAGACAAACTCCTTTAAGATTGAAAATAACCCAGATTTGGAAGGAAAAACTCGCCGTCACATCTGCATCCGGCGGCATCTGCCTCGGCAGTACCGGGCGGTATACATATGTGTGCATAAGTCACGCGCGTAATTTGTGTCGAGCGGCGGGAAAAAGGTCGTCCATTGCGGAATTTGCGCGCTCACGTGTGGAAATACCGGGTTCGATTGAAGACAAAAAACGTATAGGAGGGAGGATTATGTTGATGGGAAAGACAGAGAGCACCTTACAGGGGACGAGGCTCGCAGGCTCGCTCACATATATACTGGGCTCGACTAGAGCCTGCGTTTGCCATTATATTAGATATTATATATATATGTATATATCCACCGAAAGGTCAGGCAAAGCTTTATACATGCATCTATATAATACGCGCTTGGCGCAGCTCGCCGCTTACAATGCCCTCCGCGGCTGGTCCCCTCGGCTCCGCGGTCTGTAGGCGCGGGAGGGAGTGTGACAGAGCGGGGAGAGGAGGGGTGGGGGGGGAGAGGGCGGTAAAGGGTCCACTCCTCAAAGTAGCTTTCAAAGGTATAATATAACGGGGGCTCGCGGGATTGGCGCGACCAACGGCAGCGACCCTGTGGGACTGCGAGAGAGGATTGCGACTGCCCAGGTCGCTCATTGGATCCGGCCACTATATAATACGCACTCCGCGCTTGCCGTTGTATATATTGTATATATATATATATATATATATATATATATATATATATATATGTTGTAGAGTAATTAGTCTCTTGTTAAACAAGGCGGCCCGCTCGTTCCTGATATAAATTTTTTACTTGTTACGGCTCTCTGCTCTTTCTCCCTTTAACCCCCCCCCCCCACCTTCTCCCTTATGTCCTTAGCATGAACTTTTATACTCGGATGCCTGTGTTGCTGAAAGGGGTTAGCACAGATGGCTACGGAAAGGGGATCTAGAAATGTGTATTTATAGAATTAAATTTCCGCGTAAATATTCATTTTCAAACCGGTCAAACATTGATTTTTGAGTTTGCAAATCAATCTTCGAAATTCAATGTGTATATAATTCTGAATTAATTGGTAATGCAAATACAAAACTTTTTGTAACAGTAACATTTATATAAGATAAATCAACGAAAGGTGAAAATTTAAAAAGTAATATAGTAAACCCGTCGTCAATGCGTGCCATTGAAGAAAACTCCATTTCTAATTTATAATTCATTTGACGCGTAACAGGACAAAGTAAAAAGCGCAATCGCTCGCCTGTCTATCTATAATTTTCGAATAAATTAAAAATGCGTGTCCATGCATAAAGCACGAAATACAAGTGGAATGTACTTTTTTTTTTAACGAACATCTCTACCTGCGATGAGGAGTAACCGATGACGATAATTCGACTTTTTTATGTGTGATTTAGCAATTAACCGTTTGTTTAATTGGGGTTTGGCAATTAACTGGCTTTATTGTTAACAATCTAACGTAAAAGTCAATTAAGAAAGATGAAGTAATTTTTTCTTATCTACTTAAATACGTATATATATATATGAAACGTATTTGATAGTATAGGATAGTGTAAATATAATCTCGTACTTATACAAACGTTAAATTTCTTTTTAATTCGGTATTCCCTTTTCCCATCTAAAATGTTTGTGGTCAATTTTACATTTCCAATTTCTACCTATGTTTACTAGTATGCGTTTATACTTTTACTCATCCAAATTTTTCTCCTCCTTTTGTTCATTATAAATATCAATAATGCACGCAAACGGTTTCTAAGTAATTAAAAATCTTGATTACTACTCTTTTATCATAAATAAAAAATTCTTTATTTGTAGATAAAAATTATTGGTACGTGAAAATGCTCGGACAAAAAAGAGGCTTTCTCTGGAACGCAAAATAACCGTTCGCAACATTTTACTCCTATATGCATATTTTTAACAGTGCTTTTTTTTATTAGTAAAAAAACGAAGCGGTGATTACACGCTACTAATTGTAAAAGTAATGAAAGCACATAATCTGCCGTCTTCTATCTAGTTTAATAACGTGCATAAAAACTTCATTTGCTTTGTACTTCCTTATGTATAGTGAATTCGTGAGATGTCGGAGATACAGATCTATCAAAAGTATACAATATTTTGAACTAAAGTTTAACTGTAAGCTCAATGCTGTAGGACAAAGCATCATACATATGGGTTTGACAAAATGTGAATAACGAACGTTCCGACGAGCAAATCTGTATCATTACACTAATGCACATTTTTGTTCTCTTAATCTTCCTCGTCTAAGGATCCGAGCGCAAAATCAATTATAAAAGGAGATCGCGAGAGCGAGTAAGCTGTAACCTAGATTTGCAAGGTGCGAAACAGCAACTGTAGAGTCTTTTACGTTTGCGCTTGTAATTGGGTCCGTTGCCGGTCAGGTGTTTCCAGCACAATTGGTGCAATAATCTAAAGGCGTGGCAACGATGACACTTACCGATTCCCCATTAGTAGTAAATTTCCACACGGCTTGCGGGCCGGGAAACGTGTTAAAATCCAGATTAAATTTACAATGCCGAATGTAAAATTTGAGTCGTCGGTGGTGGTGCTCGTTTAGAAAATCACGCGTACAGGTCTACTGCGAGAGCCGGAGTATAAGAGAAAGAGAGAGTTTTGAAAAGCGGCTTATATATATATATATATATATATATATATATATATACAACCTCGGGACTCGAGGCAGGCATATATGTATGACAGGGACGGCTAGAGAGACATAGGCAGAGAGAGAGAGGGGGGGGGATAAAAGGAAGAGAATGCGGTTTCAACAGTTCATTTACAGCCGCTTGGATTTCGGAGGGCCGACACCGACGAGGTCTCCCTCCCACCCCTACTCTCTCTGTCGCTCCATGGCCCTCCTTTCTCTCCATCTCTCTCTCTCTCTCTCTCTCTCACCCGCTCTATTCTGCCTGATTCCGCTCTCTACTTCTATTCACCTACAATGCCCGCGCCCTGTAGCCGGGATATTGCAGCGAGCCAAGAGACTATAGCGTATATTAAGTACAGAGAGTGCGGATCCAGCGCGTCGTTACCTCGGCGTCAGGCCTCGTCCCTCGGGCCGCCCGATGCCGATGTCGGGTAATTCTCTCTCTCACTCTCGGGCCCGATGTGCGAGGCGCGCGCGTGACCCCCTCCCCCCCCCCTAGTAACCGCGCCAAAATACACTGCACGAGTTAATGCCCAGCTAATTTCGGAAAATTTGGCCGTGCACCGGGCGGGAGGGTAGCTCGAGGGCTCGGAGGAGGAGGAGGGCGTGGGTGGTTCCCGGCGCGTTCTCGCCCCGTTGTCATACTGCTCGTCGATCGTTTTATACGAGGCTTCTCCCCCCCTCCTCAATTCATCCCCGTCGCCCCTCGGGCCGGCTAACTCGCGTTCCGTCCCTGTAACCCCGGTGCGCGCGCGCTCCGCGGAAATGGCGCAATAACGCGAGCATCGAGAGAGAGAGAGAGAGAGAGAGAGAGAGAGAGAGAGAGTGGGAGGGAGGGAGACGCCGCGCGCATGTAGAAAGGGACTATACGGATATGACGCGTTGCTGCTGCTGCTGCTGCTGGCCTGCTCTCTTCTTCTCCCCTCCGCCATCCCGCCCCTTTTTCCGCCTCGCGCATGCATGCAACAGTATATAAGCTCTCTCCGCGACAGACAGCAGGAGAGGGCGATGCGTTATAAATACGCAAATACAAGTGGGGGGGTGGGGAGGTGGTATGAAGGCGAACAAAAGGACGTTACGCGCGCGCGGCGCATAAGAGATAATTCAGAGAGGGAGAGCCACTGTATACGTAACTATAACGCGAACTCTCTCTCTCTCTCTATCGCCGCCTCGGTGCGCCCCGATTTCATTGCCCGTGCTTTGACTGCACCGGCGGAACCTTTTGCATTGCTGGAAAGCTTTTTCTTATGCTCTTTACAGTAAATGGGGAGGCCTTTTAATAATAAATTGTATTATTCCGGAGATTTTAAACTCTTCCCTCGGTACGCTTTTGACAATTCATTTCAATTGGAGCTTCGTGTACGCGCGTACGGTCAACGAATGAAGTTCATTCGCAATGCCGAGCAATTATAATTCGCCAGCAATTGGGTTCGATTGAACGAAATATTACGTCGAACTCGTAAAGGCGTAGTCCTTTTTTTATTTGATATATACGTGGATCTTAATCGGCGTTTGCGAAATGTATTAGGCGTCTCCATCATTCGTTTTTCTATCACATTACTTTCCAATAAAGAGATAATAAATCCGTAATTTATTTAGCTAGAATTTGTAAAAAAGAAATGAGTTTAACAATTAAACTGGCTTGATAGATGGTTTAATAATAAAAAATTCTACATGGGCTTAAATAGATTCGCATTGGATATGAGTTGATGTTTTAATTCTTCTATTGGCTATTCCAGTATTTGGTACGTAAATCGTTATAAAATTCAATAATTAGGTCAGTGGTAACAGTTTCTAATTAAATTATCTATACTTGTGCAAGAAATATAAGATCTTGGACTTTCGTACATAATATAAGTATCATATTATTATTTATATTTTTGTATTTCTTTATTGATTTATTGTTAAAAAAAAAATATACTAACCTCACTGGTATTCCAATTTAATATGTGGTACGTCTCGACAGCCTGTGAAATTTCTCCGAAATTCCATTATTTGGATATTTTGTTCATAGAAAGATTTGCGTCATTCTCATGCTCCGTAATACGTTACTCACCTCGGATCTAGAAAAATATAACGATCTTGAAAATTTTAATTTACTAAAATGTCGGAGGAAATCTCAAAGAGGAATTCCCTAAATAAAGTAAATATGGGAGGCGAAAGAAAAATCTGCTGAATAATACGAGTCTCTTTGAAGGACTTCAATATTACTGACTAGTTTCTCCCCTCGCGCGCCAGAGATGTGCGAGAAGGAGAGAGAGAGAGAGAGAGAGAGAGAGAGAGAGAGAGAGAGAGAGAGAGACAGAGACTTTCCCAGAAACGCTCACTATCCCCTCCGATCTGCGGAGGTCCCCTCGCCCAGCATGTTAAAATAAATATACCTGGCGCTGTGGCCCTCTCCTCAGCAGCCACAGGAGAATATATAAGACGCCCGGGTTGCCTATATATATATATATAGTATGTATATATGTATGTATGTGTATATAGTATGCCGAAAACGCGCGCCTTCCCGTTACTCGCATTATAAAAATCTCCGCACCTTTCGCCCCTCTCCGCCCCCTCCCCCTCCTCCGCCGTCCTGGCCCTCATTGGATTACCAGTACCACTTAATTACCGTACCTATAGCGGCACAAAGGCTTCGGTAATCCAGATAGGCCTTTATGGCGTCACTGGGCGGGTTCCTAAATGAATACTTCTCTCGCTTTGCGCGGCTCTGGCTGCGGCCAGAGAAACGGAGCAAGAGGGGGTGGGGGGAATAAGACAACACACAGGCTTTATGTTGCTATAAATTTCCGCAACATAACCCCTCATTTCCTGGAATATCAAATATTTAATCCAATTATAAAATAAGGTGAGAATTCATATTTCGAAACAAGTATCACAATATTACGGTGGATTCTTAAAAAAACAAAAATGCCTCGAGATATTTCCTGATTTTCGTACTGGCAAAAGTTGAAGTTGGGTAGCTTAAGTATTAGAACAACTATAGCAAATTAGCGTTATAAATACGCGTTTTTTACTTGAATTTGATTTGGTTTAATCATTGAGAGTTTTTTAAATTTAATTCAGATTAATTATGAAGAATTTTTAATCTAATTTCCGAGACGGTATAGTAGTATCAAAATTAAAATATAAAGATTACAAAATATACAGACTTGTTCCAAATTGTACAGAAACGAAATTCATTTCCGATTTTTTTTTTTTAAATTTTTGTATATATTTTCAGCTGTGCACTTATCAACGAAGTAGTTAGCGATGCAAATATTTTTGATCGAAAAAAATACATCCGTGTTTATGGTAAACTGTTTCGATATTCTTGTCAGTCGAATTAATCAACGTTCGATTTCCCTTTTTTCCCCCTCGTCCCCCAACCCCTCTCGTCCTGGTAAACGCGCTTATGAAATATGCAGATCCTCGGATGAAAATCGAATGAGAGTAATTGCATTACGATTACATAAAAATGCGCGGCAGTGCGCCGACGAATATTTGAGGAACGGCGGATATATACATGTACAATGTACATATATATAAATATATATATATATATATATATATATATATATATATATATATATATATATATATAAATGGCGCGCGAGCGATAAATCACGATGTCAAATTATAAAGTATAATTAAATTTTTTTTCACCTCCGCCAAAGTTGTAGTACATTTTGTCACACGCGCGTGACGGAGGATCGCGGCAGTCACGTCCGGGAGGTCTTGCGGAAGTAATCAATTCTGGTCAGGTCCCATATAGAGGCGTGCACGCGAGATGGAAAATCGCTGTAAATGTGTCGATGGAAACTCGCATTGTATATATGTATTATATGTATTTCTCTCTCTCTCTCTTCCTCTCGTACCTCCTTATCCCGTTTGAACGCACGGCGCAATGTACGCCGGACAAACGCTCCCACCTCTCGACAATGGTAATCTGGGCTTTCTCCATGCCAACGTAATTTATATACATATAAATCCATAATATACAGCCGGAGTCTTAGGTAAAGAAAATGTAAGAAAAAGGATAAATCGACCGCTGACGCATTCGGCAGCACGTGTAGTTTTATCAGAAACTCGTTAAAATAAGTATAACGTATGCACATAATAAGACGTTGGAATATAGAATAATCATAACAAGCCTAGACCGGCGGGATATATGGGTAAACGTGCCTTTGAAAGCATGCATATGAAAATAATAGATATATAATCATGCGCATAAGACACATGTATGATTTGAATATGATCCGTATGTCATCGGTATGATAATATTATTCCCGGCATAATTGTATGCAGCTTCTCACAATAATCATATTCGGATTGCACTGCGCGCGAGCGCGCGTGTGTATGTGTGTGTGTGCTCGGTCAAATGGATCGGAATCTATAAACGTATAGCTCGCTTATACATTTAAATTAGTATACCGTATTAACTATGACCGCCCCTAACATTATAGAAATTGTCTATAATAAAGTTTGCAGAACGTGCGGGAATAAAGCTCTTTATTGTAAATCAATCGCATTTAATTTTCAATGCAGTCACACGACTCCCATGTATATATATATATATGTATGTATGTATTGTGTGTATTATGTACGTGCATTATATATGTGCGGGATTTTATGCGCTCCTCGACGCACCAACAGGCTGATTACAGGTGTTAAGGGAGTGCACTATTATTATATTTACATTGCACATATACCAACAGCCTTGGTTATAAATAAGATGTCTGGATGAAATAGTTTTTCGGTAACGCTTCCGTCCTCCTTAATTCTCTTGACTTTCAAGAGTCCACTTATGGAAGAAAACTTCCTCTTTAAAAAAAAAAAAAAAAAAAACAAAACAAAAAAAAAACCAGAGATTTTTCATGCCCGGTGGTCCCACTCTCTACACACAAACCCGTACTAGACACGCACGCGCACCTCGTTTTATCTCGACACAGCGAGTGGGTGAACGAGTGGTCGTGAGGGGAAGGGGGGAAATAGGACCGGACCTCGCAGTCTCGGTACAGATTCGACTTCGTACACGCGTAATTTATTCCACCGATGATAGATCAACGACGCAGCGCGCCCGCGACTCCCTCCCCCCCTCCCTCCTCTTTCCCGCGCACCCAGGCTGCGCGGCGAGTCCTCCACCTCCCGCCGACACCGTAGGGACCCGCGGCGCGACGACCCGGTTCTCGAAACGTCGCAGGCTGAAAATTTACGGCCTCCTTATGTAGGTCTCGCAGGTGCATGCGGCGGGCGGGCGGGCGCGCGCGATTTTTAATGGACTCGTATCTAAGAGAGTTGCGTCATAAACCTGGCATATTTTACGGCGCAGCGAGGGCGCGGGAGTGGGCTCGCTCGAGGTTCCCCCGCGGCTCTCCCAAGAGAGAAGGCGAGAGAGATAGAGAGAGAGAGAGAGAGAGAGAGAGAGAGAGAGAGAGAGAGAGAGAGAGAGAACAGAGGGCTGTTGCCCTACGGGCCGGGAGAGGTGCGAAAATGTGGGTCGTCCTTGTAAATATCGAAGTGGCACCGGTTCCGCGTTGAAAGAAAGAGCGGGAGAAGGGGCTGGGAGGCGGTGGGGGGGGGAGGAGGCGAGCTAGAGTCTAGATTTATCGACGTCGCCCACTCCCCACCCCCCTTGCCCCATTCCTGTTTAATAGCCCTGGCAATAAGGCAAAGAGGCCCTCTGCGATGACAAGTCGGTCCGGTTTATACGCCGGGCGTATATAGGCGTGTATTGTACGGAGGTGTCTCGCTCGGAGGGCCGGACCCTTATCGCCCCCGCCAATCGCTTTCTCATTCGACGGGCTCGCCTGCTCAATGCATCCCCCCCCTCCCCCATCACCACCTCATACACGCTATCTCTTAGCCAAATCTGGCCGTATTAACTTTAACCCGCGCGCGGATTTATTAATATTGCTTTACTCCTTTCTATATCGATATAACAGATATTTTATCGGGATTACACTTTTAACGAGGCATTCGTCACATTCGTATTTAGAAGGTTGAAGTTCTTTTGTCCTTGTCCGTGTGATCGGGGAAAATTGAAAAAAATAACTTCCCAATATATATGTCTCAATATATATTTCGGGTAAAAAATAATATGTTCAATTTAAGTTCTAATGAAGTTATATTTAGAATATTGTATCAAACCATAGGGGACTGTTACACTCTTTAGATAGATTTTTTTTTTTAAACTATACGTCTCTAGTTTGCACGAAAATATTCACAGATCGCAGTTTTTTTTTTGTAATTTTAAATCATTCATTTGAGTAATTATTCAATATTGAAGTCACCTAAGCGTTTCACCTACTCTTCCATCGATATTTCATCCGTGATATCACTGACAGAATTTCAAGCGGAAGTTAATGTACATGAATATAGTAAGGTCCATGGGCAGGTACATTCAACAGAAACGTAACCTATAAACCTATAATAGCTTATGCCTTGCTTTATTTCGAAAATTGACAGCGGCCTTAAAGCTGAATTTGTCAATATCACCTCGCGAACATTAACTAACGATGCAATATTTACTATTACTGTGTTCTTGTTACAAGCCTATACAGTCTTTCTATCCTCGCGAGCGTGTGTGTGTATTATTGTGGTACAATTCCGGTTTCATTGTCGATGCGTCCCGATTTGCAAAGTTACGTTCGAAACAGGATTTAATTTTAGAATGCAAAAAAAGAATTAACGAGTAAAATTGATTATTTTGTCGTAAATTATCGTTTAAAAGTAGAATTATAAAAGTGAAAATTCCTGATTGTTCATTGAAATTTTCACAGCAGCGTATAAAACTTGCATCGATCGTGTGTTTTAAAAAACATCAAAGCTTTTTTAAATATTTCACTTTGATGATTTTTGAATTGCTTTGAATAATTACTGTCAATAAAGTTTTTTTTAAACTTCATGCAAAATCTTAAAAAACAAGAAAATAACGTTTTTTTTTTTCAATAAATCATAGTAAGTTCCTTCAACCAACGAGGAAACGATTATACACATGTTTTATACGACGCTGAAATTCGCCTGAAATGACGTTTATATGCAGAAGTTATATTTCTTGGCTAACTTGCTCAGAGCGTGAATTTTTGACGCGAGATGCCATACGTGTACGCGGCAAATTTACCGCTCAAACAATAGCTCATTGCCTACGATTTATGGGATGGAAAATGCATTTTGCACGCGAAACAGAGGGCCATTTCAACGCCGCGTGTACGAAGGGTGGGGGGGGGGAGCGAGGATAGGCCGAGAGTACGCACAGAGCGCGGGGGTGGGCCGATGGAGAAAAAAATCGGTTGCCCAACGCCCGGGACGAAGTGGGCAATTCCGCGTAGGATACGCGCGCGCGCACTTCTGGGGAGATATCTCGAGGGCAGACACGCGTGACTAAGCCGATGCACCGTGCATAACGCGCGCGCTCGAGTTTTTTGCCTGGTCGATTTGCCCCCCGAAAGAAGAGGGGCGTTTATAAGGCGCGGGGCAAAAATTTCGTAAGTCGATATATATATATATATATATATATATATATATATATATATACACGCGCGCGCGCAACAATGGTCCGTAAAAGCGCGGCCGGCGCTCGCTCGCTCCGGCATCCGGGACGACGACGAGGAGAGGGCCCCGCGAGCGCGTAACCTCGTAGCGGCTGCAACCGAGCGGATATATATATATATATGTACATATACATGCAGCTCCGTATGCATTCCGAGCCAGAGCGACGCGGCGCGGCGTCGGAGCGCGACAAAAAAAAAAAAAAAAAAAGAGGGAGCCGCGCGCGCATTACACTGTAGCGCTGGAGTGCAGCGCGAGGATTTGCTCTCCCGTCTCGCGCGACGGTCTCGACGAGCGTCCGCCTCGTCTTTTTGGCGCGCGCGCGCGCGGGGCGTTGCGCAAGAGGGAGCGCGGCCGCGCTTCTTCTCCCCCCCCTCCCCGCCCCCCATATATAATATCGTAAGGAGCGCAAAAATGTGTGTGTGTATATGTATATGTATATGTTTGTATGCATATATATTTTATGTATATATAAGAGCTTTCAGACACGGCTCGCCAGCTGCTCGCTCTTGCTTGAAAAAAAAACGTGTATATTATGTAGCGTAGCTTTTTGCAATTACGGCGGCGCGCTGCGCTGTATCAAAATGCCGGCTGCCACCGTGGGCGATGCCTACATATATACACTTTAATTGTTTCCCCTTCGGATGAGGGGCTCATAACGCCTTCGTTTCAAAAAAAGAAAAAAAAAACCGACAAAAAAGCTTCGAATCGCGCGTGTTTGATTGGGAAACACGGTTTTCTCCCGGTATTTCTAGGATTGTTTGATTTTTTTTTTATTGCAGCCAAAACGATGGGTCGCGCTTAATCGAGTTATCAATTACCGCCAAATGGTTAATTCGATTAACATGCGAATTCGTGTATATATGTATATATTATTCGATTTGTTTTCACTCGAACGTTCACGCGTCAGATCTGAATCTATTTTTGTCGAGCGTATTTTCCCCGACCATTGTGCCGCGCGCGCTCTCTCTCTCTCCCTCTCTCTCTCATCCCATCGTCCATTGTATTTACTTTGGAAATATTCTATCCGAGCTTTGAAGCCCCCTCCCAGCGACCCCCGGCTATTATTTCGTTTGGCGCAATAAATTTTGATTTGCCAATTCGATTTAATTTCCACGGCAAATATGGCGCGGTCCGATGCGCGCCGCGCAGCGTTTCGTCGCGTAACGAATTTACAATGGTTACCTTTGAGATTTTCGTAATTGAGACCGGGCGGCGCGGCGCGCGCCGTTGCATAGCGAAAAGTTCTCCCGCGCACCGCCCGTCGGGAGGGTCGCGCGCGAATTCGTGTACGCGGGCGGGCGCGCAGCCTCGGGTATTGAGCACGAGCGACGGCGGATAGATAAATAGATAGATATAGTTGTAAGTTTATTGGTAAATGTATATAGCATATATAGGTAAATAAACAATGCCGGACCGAGACGTGCTCTGCCTTGACGGCCAAGTACCAAGTATGGATCGTATAAAGACTATAATATAACGGAGCGTAAAATTATATAATATATCGTAGTTGTTAGTTTAATAATATTTATCGTCAATTTAAATAAAAGTCATACCCTGAATTGATTACGCTGAGCTAATCTTAGCATCTCTGTCACGATCATTTATCGGGTAGCATATAAAGGCCGTACCAAATACGGCTGCAGTCTTATACAATATCACGATATATATATATATATATATATATATATATATATATATATAATATTCTTATTGTATAAATATAGGAGTTGCTGACATGCAATGATCATTGGCCTGGACTAATTATTATGCCCAGTTATTTAGCTTATTTATCTAAAATATATAAGAATTCGGATCTAATTCACCAGAAACATATCACAAATAATAGTCATAAACTAACTATGAACTAAACGAAATAAAGAAATTATATATCAACATATTAGGTATACTTCTAGCCATGGTATAATAAGATGACGATAATCCTGATGTTACGTAATGCGCCTTGAATGAAAGAAGCAGGATGTTTACCAATTTTGAAAAACATGAAAGTCTCAGGGTATTTTTCTCCAGGTCCTTGAATGTTTCTCAGTCTTTTATTATTATTATTATTATTATTATTATTATTATTATTATTATTATTATTATTATTATTATGTTTTTTCCCTTAAGAACAGTGACAATAGTAAAAACTGTAAATTAAGTGGTTGAGTAATGCAGTGAAGATATTCGCAATATTAGAATTTTCTCACATATTAGAAATATTCTTATTTCGATGTCATCCAAAACATTAGAATTGACAGGCAATGATTAAAAACGTAAACAAGAGGTACGCAATTTACATAGTAAGAGTCGCATGGCCCTGAAAAAGATTGTACAGAAAAAGTTTGATTTAAAAAAAATAGGATTCTTCTTAAAATATGTGAGATTAATAGAAAGGAAATATTGAGAATTGGGAATAAAAAAATTTCAAGAACGTAAAGTCTTCTGATTTAGAAATTTTCAAATCATCTGAACGATCTATGCAAAACTGGAAAAACCAGGAAATTTTCTTCCCATTATTCGATAGACTCGCTGATATGCCGTGATTGTGCAAAAGCGTTTCAAACAACGAACGACCGCCCGAAAATTCAATCGAACAAGGTCGGGATACTGTAAAACAATGAGAGAATAGACACGGGAACACGCGTCAGCTCGAGCCCGAGCAATAATTACCGATAAGATCGAAGTTAGTAACTCTTCGGGCACCAATTCTATTAGTATCCTGAAAATTAAATTTCCAAGCCAGATACGCTCCGTTTTGCCGCGACGCTATGGTATTGCGGCAAGCGTAGTTACGGTGCTTTAGAAATCACGAAAGAGAAAGACGGAGAGAGGGAGGGGGAGCGCGATACGCCGAGAGCGAGCGTGAGCGAGAGGGCGAGAGAATGCACACATGCAGCGAACCTATTGATACATCCAGGTGCGATATATCGCGCAACAACTTCGCGCCTCCGCGGCCGCCGACAGTTTACACAGGGGGAAGGAGACTGAGGAGGAGGAGGAGGAGGTGCGCGTATCGGCGTTACATGCGCTCCGACAAGCGAGAGAGAGAGAGAGAGAGAGAGAGAGAGAGAGAGGGGGGGAGGCACAATAGATGCTATCTTATAACGAATAAATCTGGCTGGTTTTGCGAAATCAAACAGGTTCCCCCCGCGGGCCGGCCGCGAGTATTTTATATACATAAAGCGGGGCACCAACTCTGCGGCTACTCTATGGACTCGTGTATGGATACATATATACATATACATGTATGTATGTATATACGTATATATAATACGAAATCGAGTAGCTCGCCGGGCTCTGTGGAGTCGCTGACGCGCTTATCGAGATATCTCGCGCGCGTGTCTTTGACTCTCCGTACGCTCTCCATCCCTGGCTGTCTCTCCGTCTCTCTCTCTCTCTCTCTCTCTCTCTCTCTCTCTCTCTCTCTCTCTCCGATGGCGTTCCGCAAGCAAATTTAATTCCACTTTGAGCGACGTTGACGAGGAGGCGGACCGTAAAGTGTAACGTGGCAATTGCGCGACGCCCGAGCGAACGCTCTTCGCGCCAAAGCGCGTCGCGTCCTTCTCCCCGTCCATCTATGTATATATATGTATATATATATATATATATATATATATATATATATACGCTACCTCCACCTCCTTGTCGTCTTCGCTATATTATATGCCGCGGGCACCCCGCGTTACAATCGATATGCGCGCTCGCTCGGTGTCTCCGGCTCGTCGTTGCGGAACTTCATTTAGCCGCGGAGGCTGCCGCCCCTCGGGGGAGCCGTCTGCGCTCCCTTCGCGAGCGCGTTACAGCTGCTTCTGCTGCTTTCTCCCCCCACCCCCGCCACTCCCACGCTCCGTCTTGGGCGTTGCAATTTACAGATTTCAGGTACCCCCCCGCCCTCCTTTTTTCCCGGGGCCGGCCTGTCTCTTTTTCGGAATAATGCGCCCTGAGCGCCTCCGGCCCCGGGATTGCGGGAATTCCCGCGAGGCGGTAGACTGGGAGACGCGCGAAATTCGAAAACGAATTCATGCCGAATTCCCGAGGACTGGTGTGCGTGCTGCTACGGGGACGCCGGCTCTGCTTATAAGGACGCGGAGCGCGGCGAAGCGTCGACGCGCAGTTTGGTTTAGTACGTACTAATGTCTGGAAGCAGTGGCTGTTATATACTTGGAAATTAATGTTCTATAGAAATTTATCTCATCGTGCCGTAAATTCTTAATGCTCCGCACGATGGATCGTATATTAAAGTACAAGGAACTATAATTTACCGAGATTTTAGCTCGTAACGATGTATATATGTATATTGTTGATTTTTAATTTTCTATGCATTTAATTTTTGCCCTTTCTTTTATGTTTCAGGTGAGTTATAGAATTCATCGCCGTACTTCATCTTCACTTTAAAAGTCGCATCCTTTTAACGATAAAATTTTTTCTTCTTTAACGTGAGTAAAAAAATAAAGAGAAAAACCTTCATATTTTTTGTATCATTAATATTTATACTTTAACGATGTCCCATTAATACTGATTATGCAATGTTTTTTTGCCTAATGGCGTACTTTGATAGCAGCATATAGATATTTAAAATTTATTAAATTTACTAAAAGCCAGGAAATGTATGGAATTTAACTGTTTACATTTCATTTTATTTAAGTTCTTAAAAGCAGAAATTTCCTTTTTTTCTTCTTCTTCTTACTCAAGTATCTTTAAGCTTTTATTTTATTTCTGGCTGTTAGAAATGCTTTTAGACTTTCGCAAAGTCTATATAAATGACCTAATTTTATCGTAGAAATTAAAATATTTTTCCATATATTGCTGCTAAAAAAACAACAATTGGCCGATACCCAATATTTATTAATAACTAAATTCCTGATAAAAATGCGACGTTAAAAACTGTAACCGAATATAACATTGTAACACTTAACTGCTTTCGCAATGTTAAATTAAATAAAATGTATCGAAAGCAATATGAGCGGTCGAGCCATATTCTATATGTGTATATATTGTAGTCTGATCTATTGCCGTCTTTGTCCTACCTTGACAATGTGTCGGTCGTCGACGTAACGGCGATCGATAGATTTTATTTAATTAATCGTTGTGCAACTAGCCATGCTTTATTGTTATCCTTTTATCATTGTTTTTCAATTACGTTTAATTACGTTCGATCAATTGCTTATCGAGTCTTTATTAATTTTATTATAAACTATATCTACCACGTGTCTCGGTTTCGCCCAAGATAATTACCATGGAAATTTCTCGTATTAACAACGCGAGAACACTGATAAGCATTGATCAATGTCGCGGATATATAACACTGGATCACGTTTGCGTTACTTTTTTATTTTCCAACAATAGGATCAACCGATGTTGCGATTCGTTTTTGTACCGATTTAAATTTTTCATTTTTCGTCCTACTCGTTCTTGTGACAGTAACCGATATCAATTTATTCCGTTATAAATTCATTTTATATCTATACTTAGAAAGAGAATTGTAATAAAGCACGTAACATCGGTGAATCAGGTTTCATTGTCCTACTTTTGTATACTAAGCAGTAAACGTTAGACACACGTGCGACATAAAATTTGCGCGTTGTTGCTTGGCAACAGATGTGTCCGACATCTATAATCTCGCGCGGCGCGACTACCCGAGAATAATTTTCAAATAAAACTTACTCTGTGCTTCTTGATAGAATATCAAAAATCGGCCGCGTAATTGCAATTTTACAGACCATAGAAACAAACGCCGATCCCTGTTGATTACATTCGTGTAGATTATTCGACGAATGCGCGCCTATCGAAATTGAGATACGACAACTTTATTTAGAAATAAAAGGGGTTAAAAAAATTATTCTAACATATCAATTCCCAGAAATCTCGATAGACCGATAAGGATCGCATGTATAGTGTTCTAATTGCCCAAGGTACTGCGGCGCAGCGAGGCCAAGATGGAATCTATCTCTATTATAATCAATCCGCTTTTATCGTAGGAAATTACTATCGGCTCTATATATATATATATATATATATATATATATATATATATATATACACTGTCGCTGCCGCCACCGCCGCTGTTTATTATGGATCTCGCCGCGCCGTTCGCCCCGACCGGCCGCACGAGCCGAGAGGAGGTCGGCATCGCCGCGCTCTCTAACGCGGCGTCGCTCGTTAGGATCTACTCGTGCGATTAATTAGCGTCAAAGGCTATTTGCACCCGAGGGGTTGGGGCGAGCGGGGCGGGGGGGGGGATAGAGGCTTCGGAGAGCGGCGTCGTCACCAACGCCTGTCCCGCTGTATATACCGCGCCGCATCGGGGCGAGTGGGGGGGGGGGAGGCAAACTACGGATAGGAATCAAACGACTTCCGGTTACGCGCGCGTAAATTCGATTTCCGCGGCCGGCTCCTTTGTGCCCGGGCCGCACGCCACCTCTCCTCCACTCGCGCATCCGAGAAAATTCTCCCGCCCCGTCGACGTCGAGCCGAACAGCCCGGCCCTTCGCGCGATTAATCCAGGTCTGCGTTTTACGACGGCGCGCGCGTGGGCCGCCTCTTGACCCCGGCCTCCCGCAGTCGGATTCCTCCCCTATATATATCTGGGCACCGTGCGCGCGCGGTACAATTTGCGATTGTAATCTCCCGCGCGGCTGGTAGGACCGAGCCGAGCCGCGCCGCGCAAATAGTCGCGGGCGATGGCCAACTGCTGCTCCGCCCCCCTCTCCCCCCGCGGGGTACACGCATACCCGTACACGCGCTTGCACGCATGCTCGTATGCAGATATGCATATCGGGGCGGCGCAGGAGGGGCATCCGGGAGGAGCCTTTCGCCATACACGACGTATGGCGGCCGATGCCACTGATGACTGCACCGAGTAGGGGGGAGGGGGGTCGTCCGAAGTCATCGAGCTCCTTTCAGCGAAACTTCATTTTTAGAAATATTTAAATAATTGAGAAAGCAGCCTCTCACGGGTTAGAGAGAGGAGGAAGAGGAGGGAAAGAGGACCTCCTGTGTGGGAAAATATATTGGCTTTTCACCTCATATATTACGGGCGAATATTTGCGCGAAATTGCGGAACACAGACATACACGTACACACAGCCCCGTCTACTCCCCCCCCTCTCTCTCTATATCTCCTCCCCATGATCCTTGTGTACAAATTAAACCAGCTCCCGGGGAACATTAGACAAGTATAACGCGAGTTAAGGTAAACCGAGATTGATTACGACGGCGGTAGCGGCGCGGAGCTCGCTCGCGTTATTATAGCTGATATCTCCCTCGACTCTGCCCTCGCCTCGTTTGACCGGCAGGCTGGGGCGCTGAATTAACGGAGCCCTCCCCCCCCCCTCCCAACCCAACCCCTCGGCCCTGCGGCGTCGTCCCAGCGACGATCGCGTTCGAGCAATTATACAGCGCGTGCTCTACACGGCGGAGCGGGCGAGGCGAGCGCCCGGCCCTTTGAATTATCCATATAATGATATTGTTTAACGAACGGTAAATTTGCGGGGACGAGGCCGCGTCGCGCGCGTCCCCGGCAAAACGCCCACCCGAAAGGATTTCGTTATAGACCGCGACTATAACCACAAAGCCAACGACGCGAACGCGCAGATATATATATATATATATATATATATATATATATATATATATATATATATATATAAGGGCAGATTTTTGTAACGAGGCGGACGCGCTCGGTGGTAATGAGTGCACGAGCGAGGAGACGCTCGAAAATTGATAATTTAGAATCGTGGAGTAAGAAGAGCAGTCGCGTTGCAGTCTGGTTTCCTCAGGCCGAATAAAGTGGTGTAATATACGTACTTGTAATGGGTTAGACAGAGAAATGGTACGCACTATGGGCCAACTAAATAAAGCGAAGAATTATGCAACATACAAAATTATACGCGTAAAAGCAGTTTTTTTGTTTGGATATAGACACAACTGAAGAAGCTAAACAAGACCGTATTAGGACCCATAGTAACAATAAGAATTGAGCAACCGTAAATTGAAAGCGCGAATTAGAAATTTTACCGTACCACCGATTAAAGCAGTGCAGTAAAATACTTGATCTATAGAGAAAAGTTTCAGTAAGTGGAATAATCTCTGTAATGCTTCATATTGTAGTCATAGGACCGACAATTATATGCAATTAACAAGAGCAAAGATGCACGGATCGTCAGTGACACACGATTAATAATTATTTGAATAATTCAAACAAGCAAATAAATCAAAAATTCATTGCGCCAGACTTAGTACGCAACGCTTCTGAATAAGCCTCGCAAATATAACTATTTATACCTACATATATATTACCCCTTTATCGGCGAGCGAGCCGACGTTCTTCGTCAGATCGCGTTAAATATACCAGGGGTATGAGCGCGCCGATCTATGAATCTCCAGCTTAGTCGCGCAACTGACAGTGCTTATCATTCGGCCGTGCCGCGGATCCTCCGCAGCAGGGACTTAAGGGGGCTGGCAAGCGGGGTCGCGGGCGGGGAGGAGAAGGGGGTGGAGACGAAGGTCTGCACGCACAGGTATATATATATATATATATATATATATATATATATATATGCAGATATCTGCAGAGCATTTACCCGCGTTCTGTCTTCCCAGGACCACGTTACACGGGGGGGGCATGCATCATCGTTAGGACTCTCGCGCGTGGTAAGCACCTTCCCCGTTATATATATATATA
Source organism: Sycobia sp. Sy_11 (assembly GCA_018907035.1). Lineage (NCBI taxonomy): Eukaryota > Metazoa > Arthropoda > Insecta > Hymenoptera > Epichrysomallidae > Sycobia > Sycobia sp. Sy_11. Next base: position 1,303,495 of record JACCIC010000139.1, on the reverse strand, counting down.
AATCCGCTTGACGGGTGGCCGGGGTGTTAGAGGGAATCCTCTCGAATTCGAGTCGCCAGTGTGCGGCACCCCGCCGTCCCTCCCTACATAATGCGACGCCGAGATCGCGAGGCGCCCCGTGCGTCACGGGTAGCAAAAGGCGCGACGAACCTGGCGCGCGCGCTGCCCGCATGCGGCTAATTAAATTTTTGACGGTGTACCGGACACCGCGGCTATACATTCGCAAACGGGCGGCCGGAGAGCGGAGTGGGGGGTGGGGTGTAGGGGATCGGGGCGCAAAGACACACACACACACACACACATATATAGCGCTCGTCCGCGCCTCCGTTTTAATTAGCCGCTGTTTTGCCTCCCTGGTATATGCCGGTCTCGGGCATCACGGGGGTACGTGGGGTCGGTCGCGGGGGTGTCTAAATTTACCCCCGCCCTCCACGCACCGCAACTCGCCGTCCCGATGCTCCTTTGCTCTCTCTCTCTCTCTCTCTCTCTCTCGTTACCTCCGTCCTCCACGCTGCCGTGCGTCTGGTTGCTCCGGGCTCCTGTTAACTACCGATAAATGCGACCATGCAAATTTTAATGCCGCCGTGCCCTTTACGAAGCGGAGTCGAAATATACGAAAAAAAGAACAACAACAACAACAACAGAAAACACAACGTAACAGCCCCGGAGCTTTACAAAATTAATTTTATACATACACATTGCATGAGAACTAGAAGGGAACGAAATCTTGTGGTTGTTCAATTACTGATTAAAACTGCGCCTCGAACGATAATACCTGGAGTTTTAGTACGGCGAGTCATTCGTACCGTACGGTAAAAAAATTTATTAAAAGTAAAAGTTGTGTAAATTAGGAAATACGTCGCTTATATTCAGTAACGATAATTTATGTTTATAATATAAGTTTTAACGGAAATATAATAACGGGAAATTATGTGAAAGCTTCGCGTCATACCACGTAGCCATTGTTGACGAAAGATTTAGATTTCACAAACGAGATGAACAATTATTATATACGCTTTGTTATCGTTGTATATTCTAATTACAATCCATGTGATACCTAGTCGTTTATTAATCTAATAATTTTTATGTAAGTTTTATCACTTGGAAATTGTAACGTTAGAGTCAATCTTTTGTTACTTATACACGAGCGTAACTTGGCCCATTTAATTATGCAGTCCTTAATCCTGCGATAAATTTTTAATTTATTACGTGCGCAACGCCCGCGATACTTCCGCATCGACGCTATTTCAAATTCGCTTCAAATTTTTACTCTTTTATAATTATTATATATCAGTTTTATCCTTATATCTTTCGATTTCGGCGTTGTCACAACGTCGCTGTCCCGAATAAAAATTTGCCAAACTCCGTATGCAAATCGTCCCGCTGGAAGTGCGCGCGCCATTTCTGCTCAAACGCATGGAATAACCGGCGCTCGCCGTCGGGCCAGCGGCTCGAGCCCCTTACGGCTGATGGAGATTTTAAATAAATTCTAATTCTTATTGCCGGGACCGTTTTCACGGCTGGCTGCCCCGCGAGCTCCCATTAATTACCGATAAGTGGCCCGCGCTCCGGTCTATAAAAAGAGGCGGACGGGGGGACGGGGGGGGGGGAGACTGTTAGAGCTCCGCCGCTCTCCCTTGATACAGCGTATATACGTGAGAGGATTCTTTTTTCTTGTTGCTGGTTTTTTTTTTTTTTTTTTTTTACTTTTTGGCGTTTAGTTGGAGAAACGGTATACGCGACATTGCACACACAGACGCGCACGCGCCAGTATTCGAGAGCACGGGCAGGCAGACAGAGCGCACTTAATTTAATTTTTATCTTCTTCAGAGCGCTGTTACTAATTGTTTTACTTAATTTAACACGCGCACGCGCACAGCGTCAACGTTACAGTCCGAAAGCAGAAAGTATTGCCACTTTTGACTTGGACCAAAATTTCGTTTATTCTCCTCGCGAGAATCGCCTCTCCGCGCGTACATGCGCCTCATGAACCACGGAAGGTGCATAGAAAAAAAAATACAGCCTCCCCCCCCCCTCTCGACCCTTGGGCCTCCTTCGATAATGGCTCGGCGCGCCGACGTGTCGCACGGTAGAGTCGCAGTCGCCGCGCGACCGAGGAGAAAGAGAACTCGGCAAATGCGCCGGCGAGCCAGCGAGAGAGGGAGAGAGAGAGAGAGGAGAGTGAGAGGGCGGAGGGGCGATATAATGGAAGCCTACGCGGGCCAGAGGCTGCGCACGGAATTGATTTAGAAGTACTGCGCGCGGAGGCGCTCGTAAATCCAGCGCGCTGGAATTTCGCAGAAATAACGCGGCGCGATTCTCACGCGCGGCGGAGGCGGAGAGAGAGAGAGAGAGAGAGAGAGAGAGCGAGAGTCGCGCCGATGCATCGGCGATCTTGCGGGCCGCGCGCATCGCGCGTCGGGCCCCCGCGGCTGCGCGTGCGTGCGCGCGTTTCTGTTATTTCGTCACGGTGCCGAGAGAGTTAAGTACCGAGAGAAATCTCAAAAAGGTGACGTGTGCTCCATTCGCCGTGTCCTCGTTGCGCGAGCAACAATGAATCTCGCGTCTCTCTCTCTCTCTCTCTCTCTCTCTCTCCCTCCCTCTGTCCGTGCGTTATTTCGCTTTTTTCTCCCCCCCCCCACCACCAGCCCACCTCCTTCGCTCTCCGGATTTCAGGCGAAAAGATTCGCGGATGGCTGAGCCCCATCTTCCGTTACATCTAAAAACCAGAGAGGTTTCATAAATCCGCCTCGTCTCCCTCTCCCTCTCTCCCTCTCTCTCTCTCTCTCTCTCTCTAACCCACTCCTTCGCGGACGAGATGCGATCTTTTTCTGCCAGCCGCGACGCTGCCTCTTCGCGTTTAAGCGATCGCTATCGTCCTCGAGACCCTCGACTGCCGCGCGACGGCGTAATCCTTCCACATCCACGATCCTCGGATGGGTCGGGCGGGAGGGGCGACGGGGGACGGAGAGTGCTTTACATTTTTTAGCTCGCCCTATTAGTCGTTCTTCCATCTGTTCTCCAACTTTTCCGGCTATTCTTAATTTTAGATCGTCCGAGAAACGTTTATCGTTCACGAGGCGCCGACCTTTTCTCTCGCTTGCTTTTTACTGGATTCCTCTAAATCTTGCGGTAGAGTGGGACGAAAAAGCCTCCCCTCGCTAACAGATATATTTATTATATAATTTCAAATTATCTTGGAAATAACGTCGAAGCCAGATTTTAATCAGCGAATGCAACAGGTATAATCGCTTACGTTCAATTAATTTCTGCCCGCGTAATTGATTTTTCGTCGTTGCAGTTTTCATTTTTGCACGGATCTAGATTAATCCCAGCGTACGGCATATAGTGTCCTAATCGAAATTAAGTAACAGAGGGATTAGACGAGGAAAGGGATAAATGGGACGAAGAGGGATAAATTACATCGGTAAATAAGCGCGTCCCTCCTTCTTCTGGCAGAGAAGACTTCGGCCGAGAATCCGATTGGCGAGCGCACGAGCAATGGGCGGGGGGTGGGGGAGAAGTCCCGAGGAGCGGTCGCGCGGAAAGTTCGGCATCCGGATTGTATGGCCGGCTTTCCGCGAACATCCGGGAGCCGAGCTCGAACGCTCGAACGCTCGCGCGACTTTTGGAAAAGTAAACGTCCGCAATGCAGGATCGACGGGCACCGCAATTTTTTTCGCGTATTTCGTTGGCGCAACTGTATATGCAAAATTTTGATGATTATCCCTTGCGATCTGGGGGGGGGGGGGTGAAATCAAAGGGCAGTTTTTTTCTTATTCATTGAAATGAACTTTAAAACACTTTTGTTAACAGCCCAGTAATATTAATAGCTTAAGTGCAGTTATTGTGTACAACTATTACGCGTATACACTTATCTATATATAGTGTTTTAAAAGATTCAACTGTTGGGTCCAAGTGCCTGCTACTTTGACATCGACTAAATTCAGCGGGATATAAAATTTATTTTTAAGTATTAAATTTACGTTCCATCCTAAAGCTACGTCATTGGTTGAAAGTTGAACTGCTATCATTAACTAGGACAGACGGTTCCATTAGAGCGCAGATTTATCACTAATCAATTTCCTAATTGTGATTATATTTTCACCAGCTGTCTCTCTTTCTTTTTTTGTTGTTTTACAATTTGGACGAATAAAATGACGGCCTTTTTGACTGCACACGTCGCACAAAGCAAGCATTGCATTAATACTCGGGTAAATTATTAATATACAATTCATTTTTAACGCATCACAATTTGTCCGTGGGCGAAACTACCGCGTAACAATGTATTAAAGCATGGATTAAATTATGATGCTTTGGAATTTTTAATCAACGTGTTGATTGCGCTGCTCGCAACAGTATCGGCCGAGAATCCATGGTATTTTCAATGAAATCGATTTGTAATATAGACCGCTCGAAAATTTGAATCGGCGGACCGGATGCGATATATTTGACTTTTTAAATATCCCGAGACTTTTACGTCATTATCATGATTTTTATTGGATTATGCAATTTGTAACATAAATTTATTATTAATAAACTGTAAAAAACGCCTATTTTTGGTACGTCGACGAAAATTTTGGCTTCGAAATTCATTTCTGTTTTAACTATTTGAAATATTGTAACCGAGGGGACTTTGTAATATGACTTTCGCAAATTGTAACATATTGAAATGAATAAAATCAATTATTAAAGTTATATTCGAAAACCATTATAAGAACAAATTGCAATAGCAACATTTTAAAACAAAGTTTAGATTAAAAATATAATTGTTTTTGATATGAATTCTTATTAAAAAAAATGATAATAATAATTATAATACTAAAATTACAAATATTATTCAAATGGACTGGCATTGACCGAAAATCATCACAGTAAAGACTCATTGTAATAAGCCAAACTTACATAAAAATTCAAAAAATAATAATTTTGTATGTGTTTTATAAGAAATCAATATTGGGCTTAGTTACAAAAATTCATTATTTCTTATTGACAAAGAGAAAAATGTCACTTCATTCTGTAACTTATACATACGAATTAAAAATAATTTACTATCTACACATGTGTATGTGTATGTATGCATCTGTACACGGTACAAGTGCAAAAGGTTAAATCGCTCTGTAAAGCATCAGGTATATAACTCTTTAAGCGAGATCTATTTGTCCGGGGTATATTATTTTAGTACCTCCAACGTTGAACGGCTTGTGTATATATATATATATATATATATATATATATATATATATATATATATATATAAATATACACATATATGAGTGTGTGTGCGCGCGCGTGTGCGCGTGTGGATTGTATAAAGGCAACCTCGCGCACGTTTTCGTGTCGAGGCAGTTTCCCTCTCGCGGCACGTATATTATAAGCGAGGCGTGGCGGGGTGGGCGATGGCGGCGGCGGGGGGGGGGATGGGAGGGCGAGGGTTTGCCCGCACTCGCGTTATACAGTCGTAATGAATAAATGGAGAGACGACGCTGCCTCCCTCCCCCCTCTCGCTCACTCTCTCTCTCTCTCTCTCTCTCTCTCTCTCTCTCTCTCTCTATATATATATATATATATATATATATATATATATATGCGCGTCGCGCACTGCATCGTCGGGCGATATCGCGTCGTAAAAGCGACAATGGACTGGCGTAATTTTCTGAAACGCTCATTAATCCCCCTCTCGGCCCATCTCTTCCCCCCTGCCGAACATACGCCGACGACTATATACTGTCGAATAGGTTGCTTTTCTTCTGTTTTTAAATCTTTGGAGCGGCGGAGGGCGGGAGAAGGGGGGGGGGAATTTTCTCTTTTTCGCTCTCTTATTATGTTCTTTATCGTATCGCTCTTGAGAATATAAAATTAGAAATACGACTCGAGCTTCAGCGGTATAGAATGGGCTATTGTTGCCTACATCGTCGACTGCTCGGCCACGCTATGGTTAGCTCGGAGGTATAGTTCTCCCCACAATTACTCCACTTTACTTTTATGCACGCACCTTGCGATATAATATCGTGTCAATGCTAATCAAGCCGATCTATTCACTCAACATTTTCCGTTACTAAAGAGTGTGTTTTCTTACACCCTCTTAAGTTTTCTAATTTACTTGCTTTTACCGTAGGATGGTGTCGTCACAACGAATTTGATACGCCCCGAGCATTGATTATTTATACATCGGAAATTTCGGAGGCTCGATTAAATTTATAAGTCGAAATATTTTCCATCGCAAAACATGCGAATTGTCTACCGTGTAAAAAGAGAACGGTTGGAGAAAAATTACTTATGTTCTTTAAGGACGCATAGGCAGAGTGAGGCTCTGAGAAAAATACCAACTTTTATTAGATTAATCATGGAATTAGTCATACAATTTTTATTACTCTTTTCTCACGCACGCGAGTCGGTCTCAAAAATATAACAATGTTGCTTAGAACGTTTACTGCCTACACTTACAATTGTCACTGACATATTTTTCCTTATAAAGAATTCGGAATTTCATGCAATTAAGAAATTACAGAATTAAAATTATCATTCTCTAATAATTTATGTATATAATTTTATCAAAGGACCTCGGAAACAATAAGATAATAAGCTACGTATTCTACGCACGAAGATCCCTTCCATCTTTAATAATCTTGTACGAAAAGATGGCGCGTGTGTGTGTATATATATATATATATATATATATACATATATATTCATGGATATAATGTAGGCCGTAATTTGAAATAGGAAGTTTCGCGCCTTAGGGGCAATTTAACGTTGAATATTACCCGCGAGAGCGCGCGATTTAGAGCTGATGCGCGCTCGCTGTCTGGCGGCTTTTCCACGCTCGCCGGTCTATCGAATTTCGTCTCATTGCGGGAGGATTACAGGGGGCTTCCTGTGCTCCCAACATCTCTCTCTCTCTCTCTCTCTCCCTCTCCCTCTTGCGGTCCATCCCTCTCGCGCCCCTTGCGCTGCGGCAGCACTGGGTTGCGCATCCTATATACGTATTATCCATCTATATATATATATACACATACACATATTATTCGAATGTAAAGCACGCTCGGGTAGAGAATTTGCGGAACGGTAACGCAGCGCCGGCGACCCGAGGGCCAATAAAGACGTTTGCACTTTTCTCACGTCTTTCCACCGTCGCCACCCCCTCCGTACTTGTTTACCTCGTCCGCGCCCCTCATTCGCATCCTTTATCATTACACCATCGCTCGACGCTTCGTGCCCCCCCCCCCTGCCCTGGGAAGAAAAATTCAACGTCGGGATTGCTCGAGCCGCGGGCGCACTATATATATATATGTATGTATAAATAATCGCGCACAATGATAATCGGCGCGCGTGCAGGAGAATTTTACCAGACTTTACCGCGTCCGAGGTGTAAACGCGTCTTGGGCGAGTCGGGCGCTGCGCAATATTAATGTACGGGCCATTCCGAGGCTGATGAGCAGCGACGCCGGGTGCTCGGCGCGCGTACCCGGACTTTGCGCCCCCCCCCCCCATACTTTCGCATTCGTTTCTGGATCATAGACGCGTGCGAGAGCGGCCGTACACACACGCGGGCGCGCGCGCACACAGCGCCAATGTCCCGGTGAAATTTTGAAACATTAGCTCCGACAAATTGGATCGCGCACAGGCGTGCACATACGCGCCGACGCGAACCGACGCGGCCGTCGAATTGCTTTCCCAGAGAGGAACATCAAACCGAATTCGCGGCGTTGCGCGCGCTCTTTGTCTCTCTCTCTCTCTCTCTCTCTCTCTCTCTCTCTCTCTCTCACGCGGACATGATTTTATACGCGGCTAATGCGTCTCTGGGAAACTCCCTCGCCATCCCCTCCCTCCCGCCGGGTCCCCCACCGCCTCTGGCGGTCGAATCAATAACGCCCGTAAGCCGCAGATCCGCGTGCGTGTTTATATAATATGAATTTGAATTGCATCTTGTTGCTCGCGGCTGATGCTTCCGTGAGAGGGGGGTGGTGTCGGCTATGAAGAGCCGCGAGGCCGCGGAGTAAGTCGGCACCAATATCCACGGATGTCTTCCTTCTCTATTACGTACTGATTTAGTAACGTTAAATAAGTATTATAATAAAATTTGTATTAGTACTGGATCGATTAGTAAGTATAGAAAGCGTCAAGATTGAAATATTTATAAAATAAATATACAAAAATTACTTGTATTATATCCCGGTCAGTATTAATATTTAAATTTAGGTGTCGATCTGAATTTGCGACGATTTGAAAGCAGTTGAAAGCATTTCTTTAATTATAACGAAGTCACAAAAATTGGAAAACGAATGTTATTGCTGCAAAAAGTTATTACTCTTTATTCGCAATTAAAGTAATTAAAATTTTTCGACAGAGGCGATCTTTTTTCAGAATGAAAATGCAACGCTGATATCCAATAAATAATAAATGAAAGCGAAGGTCGTTGATGTAGATTTTATTTATCAGTAAATATATGTGATAAACCGATGGAAAATATTGGAAATGAGGTATTTGCACGA
>JACCIC010000139.1:1172500-1290000 GCA_018907035.1 Sycobia sp. Sy_11 | reverse complement strand
GAGAACGGAGCCAAGGGAGAGGGGGGAGGTGGAGATGGACGAGCAGAGGCGCAATTCTCCGACAAGTCGCTCTCCTCCTCCTCCTCCTCCTCCTCCTCACCGAGGGCGCGGAATTCCAATGAGGGAATCGATGGCGCGGCGACCCTGCGCTCGCCGCCATCCAGGGCGGACAAACCGCGTCGCATCTCCCTGCCCCCCTGCCCCCCTGCCCGGCCGCCGCCGCAGACCAGCCGCGCGTCCACGCGGGAGTTAGTTATACAGAAGCCGTTCGAAACGACGACCCCCACCCCCTCGCCCCTCCTCGCGTTCGCGCGGACCTCGGGAGAAGAGATTCTCCCCACCCCTCTCAGAACCCCCCCCCTCTCCCCCCTCTCCGCCGCCCGCTCGACCAACTTTGACGCGGTGCACCGCGCCGCCTGGGCCACCGCGGGCACGCATATTCCGCGAGCCCGGCCGTCCGTTTAATGCTGAGTCAACATCAGCGCCGGCGACCGGGCGGCGTCGCCCAGCCTGAAATATTTACCGCGCCCTCCGCGGGCCGCGTCTCTCTCTCTCTCTCTCTCTCGCGCGCACTCTTTGGCGAAACTACTTTTTCATTAGTCGACGCCGCGCTCGCTGTGCCCGCGCCCCGCTCCCGAGTTTCGCCGGTCTTTGACAAAGCCCCCCCCCCTCCCACACACACACGCGCGCGCGCGCGCGCGCACACACTCACCGGACTCAGCAGAGGTTCGCCTTTTTAAGTTTCGTCCCTCGCGCGCTTACAACCTCTTTTTCCGCCGGCTTGGACCCACGGAGTTAATTTCGTTCGAGATAGGGAGATGCGTCTCTCCACGTTATGTTTGCGCCGAGAGTTACTTCGTGAATGGCTCTTGAAAAGTTAACATACGTATGCCGAGGTACTAAAACTGTTTTAGTCAATGGGGATCGGGAATTTTTCGCCAAAGCGTTACTCTAAAACAATTTCGAGTTACTATAAGTTTAATTACCGGCACGCAACAGGTAACGGAAATATGGACCATTGCTGCCGTCTCGGCATTTTTAAGGCAAACATTGCTTCCCTCATACTCGAGCACCGAATATGTTGAACGTACGTTTTTTTTTTGATATTCGGAATCCGAGTGGAGTAGTAAAAGAAATGCATTAGTTTTCGCTCTCAGGTTGATCCAGGACGAACCTAGTTCTTATACGATGTATCGAAATTGAAGCTCAAAACAAGAAGTACTGCATCTACATTAAGGCAGTCGATATATCAAAAACTCCCGCCTCCCGTAAAGGGTAAAAAAAGTTCGAATTAATTTTAAACAATGTAGTACGATGTAATTTATAAATTAATAGTTGATATATTAATATAGTGAATAATAGTTGATTCGAAAATCATAAATGTTTTGTACTCAATTAGTTTAAATATTTTAAAATAGAACCGCATATTTCTGAAATACGAAGGAAATTATTTATTTTCATTCTCCGAAACAAAAATATTCGATTAAAGATTGAGCGAAAATATTTCCATTTATTCTGCCTGATGGAAATTCCACGAATCATTTCGACTTTTGAAGAGTAAGACAAATGGAAATTTTTTCCCTACAATTTTATCTATCATTTACTTGGAATGGTAGATGTAATTTTAAATTAAAAAAACAATATTTTAAATAATTGCTTTCTGAAAATGGAAGGAGATAGAAAATAGGAAATACAGACAAATTAAACTAATTAGAAAGTTGTGCTTAAATAAGTTAAATATCTCGTCCAGAACAGATACTGATTATATCAAACTTTGATAAACACAAGATGCTTCGGTCGACTAACGATATTTCATAATTGAATCTTTCACAAAATTGAAATTCTACTTGTTATTTCAAAACTGTATTTTAAAATTGTACTTTTGCTCAAAATTGCATTTCAACGGTGCAAAATGAAATTCGCTCGTGTTCTTTTCCATGGGCTTTGTAAATTTTTGCTGTAAAATCATGACTAATAAACAACGTAAAGGCAAAAAAAAACAACTAAAAATTTACATGTTTTCGATTTATAATGCACAGACATTTTTTTCCCCTCAAACAAACAACGTTTGTTGCTCGTCCAATTCATTCACGGAACTATCGATTTCATAAAACTTTGAGTACGTTTTCCTTTGCGAAAACCACTCGCGCGATATCCGAAACCGTGTAAAAAATTAAAGAGTTCATAAAACTAAGTAATAAATAAAAGAATAAAGCAAACATTGATAATATTCCAGGGAGTAATGGAAAATTTTATTTTTTAAAAATCGTTCCAGCTTTTTCCATAACTTGGAGAGTTAAATTTAAAAACTCGAATACACAATAAGTTTTACTTTTTCGTGTAAAAAGTACCGGTTCTCGCTTTGATTTTCTTTCAATCCGAAATTCGCTTGGAAATTTTCAGCGCACAGAAGTTGCTTTCGTCGACTACAGGAGCAATGCAAACAAAAAATTATTGTCAATCTCGTGACCAAAAACGGGAGCGTAAAATATGCAATCAAAATCAACGGGTCTTCTCGCGCAATTGCCACGGTCGCACTGTATTTACGGCACTTCGCGAATCGGAAACGTCGTACGTTCTGCCGCGTGGCCGGAACGAAACTCACCGCGATCCCATTCTTCTTTTTATTCTATTAATTTTTTTTTCTGGCGCCATCGTCTCCGACACCGAGGATTGATAGGTCTAGACGGGCGCGCGCGCATCTAGAGAGGCTCGTACGCCGCCCGTGCTCTCCGCAGGCCCGAAGCAGACAGGGGAGGTGGCTCGGTGCCGCGGGCCGATATATATATATATACACTCCTTTTTCTTCCATTCGTACGTCGCCGAGAGTCACGACGACGAGATACGCGCGATACACGAGGCGAAATAAATAAGCGCGCGCGCGCGACCCGTGCGACGTCCGCCGGCCAAGGCAAGAGTGCGCGCGCCAGAGACCTCGGAGGCGACAGAGACGTTTGATAAGACGACGGTTCCCTATACATTTAAATATATATATATATATATATAGTCTCGCAGGCTCGGTTTCGGTTTCGAGCTTATCGCGCGAATCTATATTTTGTGTACCGAGCGTGGCGAGCTGCATCCGCGGCAGCGCAGCGAAACAAAATCGAAAGTTCCGCGTACAAAGCACGCGCCGCGCTCGGGCGCAGAAAAGGACGACGGGGAAAACGGCTCCGATAAGGGAGCAGTAGCCAGCCAGCCAGCCAGCCAGCCAGCCACGAGCCCCCGCGGCAGCCCACGTAAATAAGTTTCTGAAAATAAAACGAGCGCGGCTTCAACTTAGATTAGTCTTTGGGAGGGCGGGGGGGGGCGGGGCTGTGAGAAGGAAGCTAGAGAAAGAGAATAAGAGGCGAGAGACGCAAAGAATTCGAGCTCGCGCGCTCGGAGGTAGAGAGGAGTCGGTGGTATTTTGAAGTTGGCGAAAAAAAGGAGAGAGTGAGAGAGAGAGAGAGAGTCGAGGAAGAGGCCGCGCGCGACCAGCAGAGGGAATAATAGAGGCAAGCCTGGTTCGCTTGGCTTCCGGGAATAATTATTCCGCGCATTTATTCGGGACCTTTTTGGCGTGATATATATATATATATATATATATATATATATATATATATATCCCGCGCGCGGCGGAACGGAATCAAAGCGTCACCGGACGTTCCGCGCTGTCCTCCCTGGACGCCTTTGCTTATTCGCGCGCGACTAATTTATTCTCGATGCCCTTCTTATGCACGTATGCACGTGCGTGTGGGGGGGGGGGGCTCGTTCGTTTTCCCAGAATCGCTGGGAATAGTGGCGGGCCCCGGGGCGCTCTAATCACTAGCTCTGTCGTTTTAGGGAGGCTTCGCGGAAATCGCCCGCTACAATGGGCGCTCCGACTTCTGCACCTCCATTCGATTTCTTATATGTGGACGAATGCACACGCACGTGAGACGCGTGTGTGCGGCAGTAGCGCCAAGTAGATGTCGGCTAATCTCGATGATTGCGCAATCTTGCGAATATCCGGTCGGTCTGATGACTCGAGATGTCTATAGTAGTGTGGTTAGATAACTTCGCAGTGAAATAAGTTGAGATTACTAATCTTGCTCTTCAAATTGCTTCAATCAAATGTCTTTTTCGCATTAATAAGAACATTTATTTGGCGACGTCTTGGTTACTTTTTCTTGTAGATTATTTTATGTATAAATACATAATTACAGATGTTCTTCACTTATAATGTCATCTATTGTCTATTTTTATACCTGAATTATCCCTACATATACTGAACTTCTAGATGTAAACTTGTTTAAATATGTAAATATTATACTTAGGTTTACTTCACGTGCAGCGTACTATATTATTTAAATGTTTGACAGCATGTGATAACGTAATTTTTAATTATAATTATTACGCGATAGCTCATAAAATTCTTAACTTTTCAAATTGTCTAAGAAAAATGTGTCGCAAGGCATAATCGGTGTTGTTATGATGGATATTATACTATGAAAACTTTATTTAAAAAACTACCACTAGTTACTTAAAATAACATAAATGTGTATTTTATTTTAAAGAAAATAAAAGCTAGACCTAGGCTATAATACATAGACACAAGGTAAATTGCTACTGTCACAGAGTCAACGTTAGACACACATCATGGAAACTCTAAATGTATAATAGAAATACTCGAGAAATACAGTGAGAAGAGCAATTTTAATTAAATATGACAGTTTCAAGTGTAGTAATATAAAATAATTTTATCAGTAAATCGACATTAAAGCCATAGACGTAGAATAATACAAATATTCATGTGGGCAAATTCATCCAGACCATCAAATAAGGTTATCGTTCTCGTCTTAAATCAATCATTCGAGTCGCTCATCCCTTAAATACACAACGATGTAAAAGTTAAAAAAAGTAGCTGGATTATGGCACAACAGGGAATAAATTAGCACGAAAGTCTAAACGTTTCATTGACGATTCATCAGGTACGCGAAGAAGATGGATTTGCGGCGATGATTGGAAGTAACTAATGGTCTCAGAGGATTCCGAATTTTTACAGAAGGAGAATTTTAAAAGTGCTGCGTGGGATCGCATTCGAATCACCACGGACGTTCAGCATGATACTGGCTCTCTTGTCTACAGATATTTTAAAGGCGCGCCCCAGAAGCTCTCACAACTGTCCTCTATAACAATGCAGTCATAAACTAATTCGGTGTTTAGCCAGTATCAACGAACAGTACTTGAGACGAGGGCACAAGTCACCTATATTCAAGAGCATCGATGTTTACGCATTTCTTGAAAAATCTTAGACTATAAAGAGCTTTGTATTCAAATTTTTTATTAAATTGCCAACAGGTGCTCTGGTCGCTTTAAAACTGCGAATCCAAGGCAACGACGAGATTAAAAAAAAAGCGTCCAACAAGAACGTATTAATGCCATCACCAAGCTCAATGTTTCACCGACTATCCATTCCGACACTCGTCGAAATACTTCTACTTCCAATTCAAGGCGCATCGCAACTTAGTTTCGTTCGCATTAGAGGTCGGAAGAGGCATCGGCCAATCGTCGCGACATTGCAGTTCTATAGCTGCCTGATCGAGAATCGCTATTCCCTCTTCAAGTCCGTGGTATGGGAAACCTGAGTATAAAAGAAGCAGAGAGAGAGAAGAGAGGGGGGGGCAGAGAGAGATCGAGGGCGCATTGGTGTCATGACGTGTGCCACGTTATTAAATAGACTTCCGTGCTGACACGCGAACGGCCACGACCGGCACAGACCGTAATTAATTTAGAGGGGGGCGCGCGCCAGTATCCCCCCCCTTGCGTCGTCTGCTTATGAAACCGTATACACCTTTATCCTCCTCCATTTCTCTCTCTTTCCCAGGGGCAGAAATTGCTTGTCTCGATCAATTAGCAACCTTCTCCCCGTCAAATGCAATGCACTGTGTGTGTGTGTGTGTGTGTGTGTGTGTGTGTGTGTGTGTGTGAAAACTCGCGCGCGCACGCGCGCACGTCTGTGTAAACGCGTATAAGAAACTTTCTCTGATTACGATAAATAAAGTGGCGCGCGCATTTTGTCGAATGGGGCGTCAGGCCGCGCAGCGCCATCAGAGAGTCCATTATTCAGCTCATTATTCTCCCCCCTCCCCCCCGCCCAACACTCGTATATACATTCGCGTTTCGCATCAGTCAGCCTTGAGCGCGATCTGCCACTGGATGGGACGTGTATAATGTCTAAAAGCCAGAGAACTCGTACTTCCATTATCCGATTATAATTATCCTGAGGGGTTGACGGGGGGCGTGCGTTATATTCGCAACGAATCGGAGCAACAGCCAGTCATGTTTCGTTAATGAGCACGAATTAAAATGTATTTCGCGCTCGATTAATAACCGAATCCATAATGTAGGCGATTCGGGTATCCCTACATTACACATATATCAGGTTTATGAGTTTTCAGGTGCCATTTTTAATGATCCAGACTAAATCAACTATATATATCTGTATCCATATATATATATATCTTAGACTATTATTTCTCCCATATATTATAGATAAATCTTCAATTAGCTTTTTGTTATCCCGTTACGCGGCCGATTAAAACATTATATAGCTTTTATCAGACTCATTAGCAATACATCTTGAGCAATACCAAATTTCGATCTCCCCGGCGTAATGCGTCGATGATTTTCCCAACACCACGTGTGTGTGTGTGTGTGCGTGTGCGTGCAATATACGCAACGCCGCATTACACCAAAATCCAATTAACATAAGCGTATGGAAATTTAATCAAATGCTTTTATGCGCGAGCTAACGCATTGAGGATTTAATACGGACAATTGCTTTGTAACGCACTCGTTCGCGTTATCGATAAAATCGATAACTGTGCACAGAAGCGCTTAGATTGCGCATTAGCCGGGCCGTATGCGCCTCGGACGCGGACGACAGGCCTCACGAGGAGCTCGGCAAAGAAACCGCGCAATATGTATTTCTGTATACATCGTGGAACATCACCGGGATATCTTGGAATTGTCATCTCTGATTTTATTAGTACGAGAGGAGACGAGGCGGAGTCGCGCGAGGGTATATAAACCAATTCATACCGCGCGGCCGCATTAATGCCAAGGCGTTCACTTATTGCCCGCGTTCTCTCTCGCTTGCGTCACGCTCTCCCCGTCGCTCTGACCGCCTGTGTGCGATCCTTCTGTCCTCTCTTTTTCCCTCCTTCCCCCCCGTCCGTCCGAGAATATCATCAACATTTCTCTTTGTTTCCAATGCACGGCGGGGCTGTCAATCAGTTAGTCGCCCATATTGTATGCACACGCCTCGCTTTATATATATATATATATATATATATATATATATATATATATATATGTATATGTATATGTATGTATACGTATACGAGCTTCCCGCATTTCTCTCGTTCAATTACAATGGAAAATCATTTATTTGACCGCGCATAATAAGGAGCGCTTTCACGAGAGTTCTTTTGATTATTCTCTTCTTCTTCTTCTTTTTTTATTTTTTTTTATTTTTTTTTGAAACTACGCCCGCACGCCGGCAGCGCGAGAAGAAAATCGATGGGCTATTCCGTTGTCGCTTTCGGCCTATATATAGAGAATCTCGTATTCTCTCATAAAGAAGCATTCAGAAAAAAATCTCTGCCTTTGACAGGAAAGAGGAAGTGATGTAGACAATCTGGAAGAGGGATGATGATGAAGACGTTTTTGTACGCGATCAATTATTTTATTCGATATGGACGTTTTTCCATTTGCATTATGCCCGCCTCTGTGTGCGTGTGTATATATAGCCGAGCACGAAGGGAGAAAAGGATGGTTTTTCTTTTACTTTTAATTATAAAGATACTTGTTTTCTTCATTACGATAATATAACGGGACGAGAAAATGATATGGAAAAAAAAATAAACACATTATACGCCCCTTCATCCATTTTCATTTGGAAAATTGCAGAATGAAAGAACATCGGACGGGAACATTGTGAATTTAAGGATTAAATGAACGTATTCGCATTAATGAAAAACTTTTCGCTTCCATTTATCTATTGTTGAAAGTAGCGCGCTGAAAGGTTTTAGAAACAATGACGAGCTAAAATAGAAAATCTAAAACATTTACGCGCGGTCTTTTTTTATTCACGTTCAACTATTTTCTGCGGTTTAGTTTTATCTGAAATAAATTAGTGAGAACTTTATTTGCGCGCGCGCGCGCGCGTGTGTGTGTGTGTGTGTGTATGTATACACGCAGATTAAAATAAAGTTCTTCAGCGTATGGAGAATTCGAAAGAAGTAGGCCAGCTCCGGGGTCGTTTAAAAAAGAAACTTATAAATTTGAAAGATATAGTATTTGAATTGATGCAAACTTTTATTATGCCAGGCATTCCGTTTAAACTTCGTACGAGCCAGGCTAAAAGTCACAGACAAGTGACGTATACAGTCGTGAAAGCCCCGATATCTATAGAATCTGAATTAGCAAGATATAATACATCCCATCCGTAATATAATCCAAAGTTCTATTATATGATGTCCTGCCGGACGAGCGAAGACGGCCGAGAGGGATATATTTATATACATATTTATTTTCGTTTTTCGTTTCGCATAGCCTATATCATTCGAACGTGAAATTTTATCTGTAAGACAAAGATGGAGCGCGCCCGCGCGCGCGTCCGCCATTCGCCGTTCGACACTCGATTGACCCAGATAATACCTATATATATATATATATATTTCGATCCTTCAAACGGACCACTCCAACGCGTTATTTCCATTCCACACACACACACACACACACACACACACACACACACAAGCGCACTTCAGCATCCCCTTTTTCGCTCTTCTTCTCCCTATGCACATTCTGACGTTCGGCTTTTCGTGGTATATATCCTTTTCCCGCAGGCCCTTTCCTCCTCCCCCGCCTCTCCGGACGTCAGTCGAGTTTTGCATTACCGAATTCAGCGACATAAAGCCACTGGTCTGTCTCCGCTCTACCGCTTGCAATATAACGTGCCTCTCTTTCCGTCTCGCGGTTTTTCTCCCTCCCCCCGCCGAAGCTCGTTTCGCATTATAGTTTTGTAAAGCCTCGAAATATCCCGTGGCGGAAAAAGCGAAACAAGCGTTATACATACGTTTATCGTGTTTTTACGAACCCAACCCTCTAATTACTCGTGATAATTAGTCAGTGTGTTGCACTCGGGCCAGACGCGCTTATTGTTATCCCCCTTATTCGGTGAAAAATTTGTATCCGTATATAAGTTTTTTTTTTTTTTTTTTTTAATTAAATCTAAGAGATTCCAGAGTCTCCAGCCTCATGCGCGTATAGCCCCGATAATTATACAGATTCAGATCAAAGTTCCGAGGCGCAACTTTTACGACTGTTCAAGCCGTCGTGTGTGTAAAAAGAAGAGGGGGGGGGAAACAAAAAAAAAATTAGCCGGTCGTGTGCCCGTAGTACACTCGTTGGGAAAATTTCTTTCCTCGCAGGTACACCAAAAAAAAAAAAAAAAAAAGAAAGAAACGCACACACGCACGGGCATGCAAATCGCGCCTAAGGAGCCTTAATTAAGTTCGGCAAGTGCAGTCGCGCGGGATTAATTTACTGAAAACTGTTTATACCGGATCGACGCGGAAAAATGCGCACACGCCGCATACGTATACGCGAGCCGAGCTTTATCACCCGGGCCCGCGCGATGCCCGGCCTGCCGCGCGCGCACGCACACACGTATGCGGCACAGGCGATCGATGGCCACAGCGGTGTGCGAGGGCCGGCGAGGGGCAACGGGGGGGGGAGGGGGGAGCGGGAAAAACCGAGCGAGCGCAAAAAGGAGCAGCGGCTTGTAATCCCCCGCCCTACCCCCCTCTCCACCCAGTCCCTCTCCCAGATTTAATCAACGCTGAAAATACGTCAAGCACGTCGCGCGGGCGCAAGAGCCTTCAATCATGCAAGACCGGTGCGCCGCGCCGCCGCGCACGGCTCGCGCGCCTCGGAGTTTCCAATGACACGAGATCATAACAGCTCTCCCGTAGAAGCTATTTAACCGTGTAACTGGAACGCGCGCGCGCGCGCGCGCCGTGCCGTCATTATGCGCGCGCCAGGGTGTGCCAGCCTATATACGCCGCTCTGCCCAACGCCGCTGCCTCTGTAAACCCTGCCTTGGCGATCGTTCTCTGAGAACCATTGTCCCCATTATTGTTGCTCGTTATTATTCTGCGCTCGGTGTATGCGTGAGTAGCGCTGCGCCGGCTAGCTCCGGGAAATTCGCTCCAGTGGCCGATCAATCAGGAAAAGATTTCGGGCAATCGCGCGTCGAAGAATCGACGCGTGCATAAGGAAATTCGCCCGGGAGGATCGAAGATCGATCATCGGACTTTTCAAATTCTGCGCTCGCTTTCAGCCTCGTTCTCGCCTTTTTCTTCCACCTTTCCCCGTCTGGATACAGCGGCGGCGCCGCGTCCGCGGCCTCGGATAAATATAAATCTCGAGCCGGGCTCCGAGAACCACAATGGAGAGAGCTAATGGCCCGTATTAGCGGCCGCCATCCCCCCATCCACACCCTCCCTCTTTCTCTTTCTTGTTTTCTATGCGTGCTCATCAGCTCGTTACCTTAACGCCCGGCTGGCCAGGAGATTAGCGACAAATTTTTACAAGACGCGGGAGCGTAATTTGTCCTCGGTTATACCGTACGAACTGCACCCATCGAGCTTCTTCGCGTCTCGGGCATCAAATTAGGATTGTTATATCGTCGGCGGACATTTCCTTCTTTCTCGCACGCATTTAAAGTTTTGCTTTGTCTCGTACCTCCCACCCCCCGAGATTCTTTTTCTGCTCGTTCGTTTCGTCGACCATTTGAGTTGAGAAAGTAACGTCTATCGTTTGTAATTTCATAACTGTAGTGGTTAATTATTCTATGGTCACGAATGCGTTTCCTAATTTCCGAGAAACAAAACGAGGATTCTACTTTTTAAGAAAACCGCAGTATCGTCGACCGTGGGTAATTTTTATCCCATGTCCTTATTCCGCTTTCTATCTAAAATAGTATAGAAAGTAATTTAAAGGCACCATTCGGACTTTCTTACTAGAAACATACTTTCGTCCACTAAAAACTGGCCTCAGATACCATAATAAATACTTAGACAGATTTTGTCAAATTATCAATTGACGTACGTATTAATATCGAAAAAAGAATATTAGTATTTGATCACATTGGTCCTTCGCAAATTAGATAAAATCACATTTCAAAAAGTATCATTAAATGAAGCTATTACAAACAAAATCAAACAAACTATAAGTAAAAAAAAGTACAAGCTGCAACAAACTGGATGTCAAATACTAATCCAGGAGTTTGACAAGGCCTGATAATTTTTTTTCTTTCTATTAATCATTACAGTATATCTTCCAATGGTTAATATTACTGCAAATGAAATTCTAATTTTGACTTGATGCCTCCAAGTTCATGCCTCCAATTGAATTTTCGAAAGACTCGCGTATTCAAGTTTGAATCAATTAAGAATTTTAATGAATACATGAAAATTCTAACTTTTCATATTACAAATAAGAAACCAATTTGTGAGTTTGCTTGATTAACTTTATGATTAGTTTTTCGATGATATGGCAGTTAACCTGGAGTTATTGGGTTATGGAAGTGTAGTCTAAGTTATGGATAATCAATTCAGATGGGTGCGACACATGGGGAATATGATCGAAAAGTTGGTAAAGTCGTATACAGCTTGCGTCTTATAAGGTCGAACATAAATACAGATGCAGGGTGATTTAAATGAGTAATTAAGGCCTGGGCACATCGCACGTTGTACTACTGCGTCGTCTTAGAGATTTAGAAATTTTGAGATCGATTATAGATTAAAGAGATCAAGTGGATTTCGTCGTAGATTCAACCATTGTTTGAAGATGAACGAGTATATATAGTTCATTCCTTGGTACAAAATTGTATTATCAGAAAGGTCCAGAGTATCCGGTACAGATCTATTTTCCTTATCAAACCAATTTGTTCAAAGGACTATGGCAGCGATGTCACACTTCCTTACTGAAATTGGTTGTTTTTCGCTTCACATTTATAACATTAATGTCTAGAAATTCTTGGCTCTATTCGCATATTTTAACATTGTTTTAGTTTTTAAAATTTCATATGTTTCATTACTTAAGACATTCTGATGTTCACTAGTTCCCAACAATACTATAGCATACTTAATGTTTTTTACTAATATCAGTTAAAGTGCGTATGTAATGAATTGATAAATTAATTATTTTATTACATTTAAAGTAAAGAAAAATAATAGTTATGAATAAAATGATTTTAATTGTATTTTATTGCAAAAATGAGCGACAATAATAAAATTATTGATCATGTTTTGTATTGAATTTATATAAATTATTTTAAAAATAGCTTTTGGAAAGTATATGTATATATATATAGCGAATCTTCAATTAACCTTCTCGTTTATTTTGTTTATTATAAATCTCTTGCCTCCCACTTTCTTCCCCTCTTGCTCTCTTTCGAGAGTCCGAGCACTCGAAAGCAAAAGACAGCGAGGGAGAGAGACGGCGAACAAACTGGAGTGTAAAAGACCGGAGGGACGGACGGACCCCATCTACGCTGGCTCTCCAGCCTCGAGTTTTCGCTGCCGTTGTTTTTCTTTTGTTTTACTTAATGCGCGTATTGAGAAAATATATACATTTTCTAATGGCTAAAATGGCACTCCTTGAGATTGTCAGTCCAGGAAACATTTTAACTTAAGTGAAAGTATATAAGTAATGGACACTTATAAGTGCGGAACTTTATTCTTTACTTAACGTCATTGATCGAATATATCTGTTGCGTTTCTTTTCGCAACCCGCCAACGTTCTATCGCCTAAAGAAATAATTCATACAGAGAAAGCTGATGTCTGTTTCAAGTTAAAAAAAATAAAAATAAAAACCGATACGCCTATATCCCGACAGGTTTGCTCCAAGTAATTTTCACGATGATTTTGTCGAGCTGCTGAAAATTTCGGCCTTGGATGGTAAAATGACAAAGTTCATCGGGCGGTACGGCAGCCCGAAAAGAGGCGCCGAAGAGGCATAATATAAAAAATTGAAATTGCGCGCATCGCCCGGGGGGGGGGGCGTTCAATTTTAAACGCGAGCCTGCTGCTCCCCTTTCAATTTTCACGAGGCCAAAATTCAGTGCGAACGCGTGTTTTGTTTTTTGATGATTCTTTTTTCGTTTGTTGTTTGCGCTCGCGAGCGCGCTTCCGGCCGATTTTCCGCTTTGGAATTATCACTCGATCCGGCGGTGCAAAATTCCCGTCCGCCGGTACGATATAATAAAGAATTCAGGGCGAAAAACGCAATTTTTTTTCTCCCTCTTCTCGCACCGCACCGGGCTCTACGGTCCGTTCTCAACGGGCATCAAAGATGCAGGCCGTTGGGCGGAAAAGCTTTCTCTCTCTCTCTCTCTCTCTCCCCCTCTCTTTTCCCCCCGATACTCGACCGCTCGCGCGAGCGTAAAACGGGCGCGAGAACAGGCATACATACATACAAACATATATATATATATCTATAGGTTGGAGCGAGTAACTCCCGTGTATATAGCAGAGTGGACGAGGATGGAGGAAGAAAGCCGCGGCGTGGCTCGGCGCGGGCGAGGTGAGCGTTGGGCCGAGAGATGGGAGAAAGAAAACCGAGAGGCCTCGGCCGCATCTCCTCCTCCTCTCCTTGCCCCTCGCGTACTCGACTGCTCTGCTCGCCAGCGTGTATAACGTTCGATGTGTATAAATAAATATCTATGTGTGGAGTGCGTGCGCGTATTTGTGTATGTGTGTAATACACACGGGGGTCCGGTGCAGGCGAGAGCACCGAGTCCTCCTCAACACTCGTCAAACCAGTTTTATCGACTACTTCCTTCGGAGCGCAGGATGAGCCGCGCGGCCCGTCGTTGCCCGCCGTGGCCGAGCTCGAGCGAGCGAGTCCGCGAGGGGACGTGGGAGAGGGGGGAGGGGGCAGTTGTGCGGCGGGAGTGCGGCGGGGCGGGGGTAGAGAAGAAGGGTGAGCACCACGGAGGACAGGTACAAGTTGCTCCGACGCCGCACCGCGGCTCTAACAGTCGGTCCGCGCGTGCATATTTCGCGTTCTTACATGTGTGTGTGTGTGTGTGTGCGTGCGCGCGTGTGTAGCCCCCGCGGTACGACAGTGTGCGCGAGGAGGGACCGCGTCTCGTGTTCCACCTTGCGCGCAAACGTATTTATATGCGCGATGCGCGGTCGGGTCGAGATTCCTGGCCACCCCCTCCCCCCTCCACCCAACCTCGCGCATTGTCAATGGGAGCTGCTCGCGGCCCCTGCGCGCGCGCGCGCGCGCGAAAATGCGGTGACCCGCTCCCCGTCAGCGGCATACCGGTGTCCTTCTGCCTCGCCACTCCGGCCCCCCTCCCCGCCCCCCGACTCCTTAATTGCGGAGGCATTTTTCGAGTCGCGCTAATGGATTATTTCGCTTTATTTATATGTGCATGCTGATGCGTGTACAGCCGCTGGGGAATGGATAAAAATGTGCCCCCCCCCCTACGCTTGACTTTTTACCCGCTTGAAATACTGTTTAGCGCGGCGCTCGAAGGCTGGCGCTGGAAGGCCGGCCGCGGTGAAGCAACGATAAAGCAATGACGCGCTTTTCCTCCTTTTTGCCCTTTATTATATTATTTATCATTGAAATTTATCTGCCGGACTGCCCGCTGCTTTTGTCGGTCTCCGTGTGTGTATAAGCCCGTGCGTATGTGCCGGAGAAAGCCCGGTGCTATATGGACTCGCATGATATACCCGGAGTGGTCAAATAAACCGGGAATTTACGATCCAATAGCTAATATTGGCTATACATTAATATCGGCGAATTATCGATGTTTTTTTTCGAAACGGCACGTATAGAGTTTCTCGCTCGTTCTTTCGACCGTCGAGGCGGTCGCGGCGATCCTCGCGCTTATACAACGCGCGCGAGCCGAATCCAATATATCGGCCAACTAGAATATATATATATATATTCCATATTTTTCTTTGCCCATCGTATCTTTCGGAATCTTTATGAGATATATAAGCTTCGGCAAGAATTTCATTTGAGTGTAATAATATCAGGGAGAATACATCGACGCATATGACTCGCCCCGCGATTCGAGTGGAAGTGAGCGCAAACTGGCTTTTTATTGGCCTTAGAGGCTAAAATAATACGGGAGATACGAGGGGAGCACGCGCGGGCATCCCGATAAAATTCGCGTTGAAATATTTTTCGGCGATCTAGCACCGGGAAATGTGCGCCCAAGACGAACTTTAGCGCGGTGGTTGTAAGGGGGCGCAGGATCCCGACGACGTCGCTAAATTAACGTTGCATTATAACTTTGCATAAAAAAATTCGGAGGCGAAGAAGTGAGCACGAGGATAGAGGACGATGGATTCACGGTAGCGATGAATTAACGAGCTGCTAACCGGCAATTATCGAAAGCCCGTAAAACGGCCAGGGCTACGACTACCGTGCCATTTATTTTTGGTCAAGAAATTTTGACAAATTTCGAAATTTTGCACGCGTGTCTCTATTGGACCGCGACCAGTTGGTTAAGTACCCAGGCTGAAACGCGGAAGAACAAAAATTTCGACTTCGGCAGGCCGAATAGGCTCTTCGACCATCGGACATACGTACGTATAGACCTCGATCCAAAATTAGTACGGTCCGAGCAGCGGTGCGGCTTTACGTCGGGCATTCGCTCCGCAACGACCCAAAGCGCGCACTAATTGCAAATCGAAATGTAACCAACGTCGTGCGTGCAATCTCGAAGAGTAGCGCTATAAAAGCTTAGCAAAAAGCAGCAGCCCTCTCTTTCTCTCTCTCTCTCTCTCTCTCCTTCTTTCCATCTCTTCGAGTATTCCCATAGTAGGCACGCGCATATTTTCCGCGCCCGCGAGCACGATGGCGGGCGCAGGGGAGCGGCGGGAGGGGTGGGGGGTAGAAGGTGACCACTACGCGATGAAAAATTGCATTATAAATAAGGTAATTTGTTGAACGAGCCCGAGAGAGAAGGCGAGATAGGAGCACGGATAAAAAGCTTTCGCGGGGGCAATGCGCGCGCGCGTTCGCGCCGGCGGCGGCCGTGAAAAACCGGTCCGCGCTCGGCCATAAAGCAACGAAAGAGGGAGGGGATAGGAGGAGGAGGTGAGAGAGAGAGAGAGAGAAAGGGAGATCGTCGTTCGGTCCCGAGTCTTCGGAGAAGCCAGCTCGTGACTCATCATCGGCAGAGAATGAGAACCGCTGATCAGCTCCTATACACGGATCCTCGAAGAAGATCGCGAAACGCAACGGGCTGAAAGCTTGCGCGCGATTATCTCAGGAATCATCCTTTCTCTCTCTCTCCCTCTCGCTGTTTCTCTAACTCTCGGCTGATCCCTCGGGCCGTGCAAAAGCGCGCTCGGAACGAGGAAGTGGGAGGCGCGCGTGCGCTCGTGTACCCAGAAAAGGGCTCCGCGCGCTCTTGGCCAAGAGGGCTTATTACTCGCCCGCGAGAGAGACAGAGAGGGAAGTAGTGCGGATCCGCGCGCCCCGTCGTCGACTTCGAGTGAGCGTCGCACGCGACGGTATCCAGGGCGACGACGCGCGCGCGCCCGCTCCACCCTCCGGAAGCATCTCAACGGCGAGGGAAAAATATATAAGAAGCCGTCGGAGATAGCGAGCCGCCCGGAGCTCTCGCCTTCTGCCCGCGAGCGGGGGACGAGCGGCCGTTTCTCTTCTTCTGGCACTCTGGCTTCCGCCCTTTGTCCGGGGAACGAGTGGGGCGGTGGAAGGGGATGGGGGGGGGGCTGAAGCGAGGAGATAAAAGAAAGAGCGCCCGAATAAAAAGGAAAATTAAGCGGAGAGTCAGTGAGTGAGTGAGTGAGTGAGAGTGAGAGAGAGGCTCCGAGGAGCCAAGCGAATCGTCCAGTCGTAAAAAAGAAATCATTATACAGCTCGCCCGGGATGGTGGACCCTCTCTCTCCCTCTCTCGCTCTCTCGTCGCGCAGTTTAAAACTCCCGGCTGGAATTAAAGGTGCCGGGAGGAGGTGGGGGGGGTGGAAAAAAAAGCGCGACAACAGGCCGCGCCGGGCCAACCTGCTCAACGGGAGGGAAAAATAAAAAGGCGCGCGCGGCAGATGGCGGCGGCGAGCATTGTGCGCGAGAGCGCTGCTCGATCGTTCCTCCTTATTCTTATTCTTTATCCTTTCTTTTTCTTCATTTTTTCCCCCTTTTTCCTTTCATCATCGCCTCCCGCGTCGGGCGCCCGCTCTCGAGCGCGTGAAAAGCTCGCTCTCGACCCGTCGATCAACCTCGCCCCGCGCTTCAGCGCGCCTCTCGTCTTGAACACCGAAATATACCGAGAGCGCGCGCGCGCGCACGCACGGAAATAGACGCGCCCGTCCGCCCCCGGAGCGCCGAGGCCGCCGCCGCCGCCGCGGTCGCGATGGCTTATTAGCCCCCGCGGCTAATTTGTCCTAACGAGGCGGGGCTGCGGGAGGGGGGAGGGGGGGAGGGAGGCTCGCGCAGCCCTCTAACGAAGTCCTTTGTCGCTCGTCGACGGCGTTTCGACGGAGACGAGCCGCGTGCCTCGCGAACACTGCCGTCTGCTCGACGACGGAGAGAGCTGGAGAGAGAGAGAGAGAGAGAGAGAGTGAGAGATGGGAGATTTTTAGCGATCACGCGCCTGAGACACGCGGGCGGGTCACGTACGCGTCGCTCGGCGGCCACTTCGAGGGGACGCGCTAATTGCGCGCCAGCCGACGATTTTTCATCTCTTCCCACAGGCGCGCGCGCGTGTGTGTGTGTGTGTGTGTGTGTAGGCTCTCCAGTCTCGACTGAGCTTAACGGCTCCATCTAGAAGAGTAAGTATAAGTAATGAATACGTCAAACTGTAAAGCTGTCCCGAAAGATCATCCTTTATTATACGGGCACGGGAGATTTAAAAAAAAATTCTCGATAGTGCGGAGCGCCGTCGATGTGACGCACAGCTCCAAAAATTACTTCTAATAATAGGTCTCTATCTCCCTCACTCTCTCTCTCTCTCTCTCTCTCTCTCTCTCTCTCTCTCTCTCTCTCTCTCTGTCTCTCTCGTTCCACGTAGATTTCGTGTATAGCGCCCGATAACTTCGTGCTTCGGGGGCCCGCCATTAAATAACTCGAAAAGAAATAATGGAGGAGGAAAGGATGCGAGGGCGTCGCGGATTGCTCCTATACATTTCGACAGCTGTGAATAACAATATATTCAGTTCGTATGTATACCGAGATAATACAAACCGATCTCCAGTTGAAAAAGAGAGAAGCTTTCAATTCGAATTTTGGGTGGATACAATTCCAGCCTCGATATTTAACAAAGAAGATTTCAACTCAGATTATTAATGGAAATGAGATCCGAACTTCAATTTTTTAATCTTGAGAACGCTGGAAAATGCCTCGAGGCGTAGAAACATTTTACTCGATAATTTTCATTTAAATTGCTCGAAAATTCATGTGCAGAGCTTAAGAATTTATTTTACTTCTCATTCCATAGCGAGCCTCATAATATTAAATAAAAAATAATGAGAAAATCAAAAAAAGAGTGCTATAGAATGTTCTTTTTTTTAATTTTCGAAACATTTTACTTACCGTATCAGCATGCGTCTTTAGATGCCTGATTCACGAGCATTGTCTGAAGTTGAACCTAACTCAAGTCCAGCTTTAAGCCACATTTCTCTAAAAATATTCGATCTGAGAATTTTTCAAAGGTGAAATTGCAGAATCTCACCAAATTTAATTTTTAAGCAGCATTGTACTGCTTCTCATTCTTAATGTAGTTTTTTCTGTCACAATTTGAAATAAAGATCGTCTAAATTTAAAATGGGAACAAATTTTTTATTCAACATTAAAATGGTAATTCTTGTAACTATGAGTCGGAATCCCAATAAAAATAGCAGTTGTAATCGTGCCCTTTGAAAATCTAAGTCGGATTTTTTGGTTTAAAGTTGATTTAAATCTAGTTCGTTAGGATTCAGTGTTCAGATTGGAATCAAGATCTAGGTTGGGCATCCAATGAAAATTGTACTTAACATTAGCACTGAAAATTCTGGCGGTGCCATTTATCACCCGTCATCGTAAAGTTCGTTCAGTTCGCAGCATCGTCCCATTGTTACAGTCATCAATCCCACGGATATAATCACCGCCTCGTGAATTTACAAGCTCAGGCGAGTCTTCGAAGAAATCACCGCATCCGAAGCGCTGGAAAAGTCCCGGCGCTCTTTCGTGTGCGCGTAGCCGCGCACACGCATTTATCGGCACGCGAGGCCAGAACCGGAGAAATTCGCTCGTATGAGTTCGTTGGGGAGGGGAACGGGGAGAGGGGGGAGGAGGGGGGGCTCCTTGGTCCGCGGCGCAGCCACCGAGGTAATTACGGGAATTCGCATCCCTTCGGCAGCGCATATAACGCCGGGGCCGAGGCGCGCTTTAACCCGAGCTCGGGCGCCGATGCACCTGCCCGGGCTTCTTGCATATATATTCGATACATACATACATACATACATACATACATACATACATACATACATACATACATATATACATACATATATATATATAATGGGGACCGACGAGCCGCACCGCTCGCCTTCCTCGCCTTTCTTCTCTCTCTCTCTCTCTCTCTTATCTCCCTCCCCCGATCGGCAACTTTTTCAGCGGCGCTCCACCACCTTCCTCCTCGGGCCGCGCTTGCGCGTAGCCAATATTTTTTTACGACTGCGGCTGCTCGCTCGCACGGGCTCGTTAAATCATTGCATTTTTGGCACCGACATAATCATTATCATTTGAACGCTTAAATACCGCGCGAGCTGCTGCGCCGCCCATCTCCCTCTCCTTCTCTCCTATACTCCTGCAGAACAGCCTCGAAATTGTTTTGTGCCCGACTCTCTAGCGCTCTTTTGTGTGCGCTCCGTTGGAGAGAGATGGAAGAGGGAGAGAGAGAGAGAGAGAGGGAGGGAGAGAGAGAATCTTTAATCCGGAACGGGCGCGGGCGGCGTAGCGGACAGGTTTCCCGAATAAAACCGAGAGCTGCCCGCGCGCGCGTCGTAAATAAATGAAGAAGGCATCGGTTCCGCTGGATATTCATGACTTTGTAAAGTGGCCTGGAAAACTTTCGCGGAAGGAGCTTCTCTACCCCGCCCTCCGCTCCGCTGCAAAACTAACTCCTCCGCGCTTAATAGATCGGCTATTTTTAAAATTTTTAACGAGTTATTCGAGTTATATATGGATATATGTGTGTATATATATAGCTGAAACTCAGCAATTCACCATTTTAAATCTTTCATTTTCTATTTTTATCTCTTCCTCATCCTCCTACTCCTACTCCTCCTCTTCCTCGTGAAAGGCGATGATATAAACTTTTAGCCCGGAGTAAAGTTATTAGCGAGCTCGCGCGCGCACGGAGGAAAACGTGAGAAAGAAGAAATCTGTTTAATGGAAAAAATCCATCAGAGTGGATCCTCCCAACCGAAGAAACTCGCTAACTGCCAAGTAATTTATATTCATCTTTTTGTTGACAGATGTATTGATCCTGAAAAGTTACCGTTCAATCTATACCTCTCGCCCTCCTGCCCCTCCGGCTCCAATTAAAGCGAAAACTCGCTGGCTTCTATTATATATATATATATAGATTTCCAACCGTGCGAATAGGTTGAAGGGACAAGCAATGTAAGCATTAGAAGCTTGCAGTTTAGCTCTCTATCGAATCCAGCATTTTATGTCGAAAGTCGTTATTTAAAATCGTAAATAAGGCAAGAAGTGTGACAAATGGAGAATAAATAATCCGGGGCTGATTTTTATCTTTTTCGGAAATTACACACGGCTACAGACGTCGCCTTTTGCGCAGTCGCTTTTAGAAGTAAACTGTTCGAGATAACAAACAAGCGGTGGGCGAGGACGAAGCAGGCCAGAGCCTCGGATAGTATAATGGTATAGTTATTGGAGAGGCTCGGCTTTTTCTCTTTGCGCGGGAGTTGCCGCGTGCGTTTCCCCCCCCCCCCCCCGCCCCCTCCCGCTCATCATCGTCCCTCCGCCCGCGAGCAGATCGGAACGAACGCCGTTTTCCCCCGGTACACGTGTACGGACTTTTCCAGCTCCGCGGTTTAATATTATCCAGCGTTGCGCAAGCCGTAGCGCCTCTTCTCTTCTGCCTTGCGATTCTTGACTCTGACTTCTTGCTCGATCCTCGGCTTCTTCTTCGCTCTTGTATCCCTTCATC
Organism: Sycobia sp. Sy_11; assembly: GCA_018907035.1. Classification (NCBI taxonomy): domain Eukaryota; kingdom Metazoa; phylum Arthropoda; class Insecta; order Hymenoptera; family Epichrysomallidae; genus Sycobia; species Sycobia sp. Sy_11. The sequence goes on along the minus strand of JACCIC010000139.1, from coordinate 1,268,758 downwards.
CTCGAGGCAATGCACCTCCAAAGAACATTGACCTCGCACCACTCGGACTCCTCTCTCCCTCTCTCTTCTTCTTCTCGCTTTCTTGCTCGCCCGCTCATTCTCCCATCCTCTGACAGTCATTGCTTCGAGTGGACTCTTCGCCATTATTTTCCATCTTCTCTTTCTTTGCTTATTCTTCCCTTAATTCCCCCCTCCCATCCTTCTTTCTCCTCTCCCCCCCCCGGCCCTTGTTCACCGCTACCTTTTCTTTATTTTATTTCCCTTTTTGTTTCTTGAATGAAAAAAGAAAGGACCGCTCACAGCCAAGGCCAACTATTTCTACTGATATCCTCTCCTCCTGTTTGGGTTTCTGAAGAAATTATACTCGGGTAGTCGAGAGGATTTCTTAACGATTCGAACGTCGCGCCGGCGGCATCGCTCGGCGGCGCTGGCATAACTTATGTAAAATACATTTGATTTGCAAAATGCTCGAAACTATTCAGATGCTAAAGTCGTTTCATTATTAAGTAGTGCACGCGAAGCGAAGAGAGCGAGAGAGCTCGAAGTTTGACTCATCCGCGAACGTAAAACGACAGATGCTCGAGTAATATAAGCGTTGCGCTCTCTCTATCTCTTTTCTCTCTCTCTCTCTCTCTCTCTCTCTCTCTCTCTCTCTTTCTCTCTTCCTCGCCACCTCCTCCCGCCTACTAACTCGGCGTGTCGGATATTCTTAGAAATCGGATTGGCATATATGCAGTATAAGCCGCGCGAGATGCCGCGCGCGCAGGTGCGCACAATGAATTCGCTAAGCGCGCGCCCCCGCGCGCGCGAACCCGAGGAATTTTCAAAGAAGAGCTGCGCGCTCGTATTTTACGGCTCCGATGGCGTATTATTACGACGGCGGCGGGGAAGGGCGAGGGGTAGGGGGATGACGAAATTGGGTCAAGTAGCGATTAACCTCGGCGTCGACGCGAGGAACGTATGAGTGACTTCTATAGTTTTATATCGTGCGCGGCGAATATAAGCAACGGGCTACAAGTGTTCCATCGGCATCGGACAATTACGGCAAGCGCGCGCTCACACACACACACACACACACACACACGTGTGTGTGCCTCGTCCTTACTCATCGGCGTGACGGTGGCTGTGGCGTGGCAAACAAAGTTTTTTACGGGCCTCCCTTTCACGTCCCGTCTATATTGGACCACACACTGATTGACAGCACAGGGCTAGAAAAACAGCGCGCCAATTACGCAGCCTCTCGACTTTACTTCGTTTTGGCGAAGCGAGGGGACGATAAATGGAAAATAAAATACATAAAATATGTAACTAGCTTTTCAAATAAAGTAGAGAACAAATACTAATGATAGTACAAGGCATATAAAAATCTATGGTATAAATGAAATATTGTATAGACTCAGAGGATACATCGTCAAGGTTTAAAACAATATACTAGAATAATATTATAAATATGTTATAAAAAAAATCTATACCACACCTAAATGCAACATAGCGAATAAGAAGTATATAATTCATATAAATAGAGTTGAAAAACATATCGGATCTATCAGTCAATGAAAATAACATTGCACACCCGTTACATTTATGCCAGTCAACCCTTGCTTACAGACAAAACTTGAATATTATGCGTCGAATTTCGTAAGGTACCATATCGTTGTCTATTTAGAAGTGCTGAGAGCATGGATATTCTCGGGATGTCAGCAGGAAGATTGTTCCACAGATACATACCTTGCATTCGATAAGAGCGCTTTCCAATTTCAGTAAGTATCTGGAGATTTGCGAGTTCTTTTTTTGGCTCCCAGAAGATAAGTCCTAAGAAACTGGACTTGAATAAGAGACGCTCCCAATGCTCCGGTAGATGCACGCACATAATTTTGTGCATTAGAACTGCCATAAAATTGTATTTTCCAGAATCAGTACACAGTCAACCCAGACACACCCTGCAATGGTTTACTCCATCGTTCCGCCCAAGACCCTGATCATGTCGCGCGTATGAATTCTGTAACCTGGAAAACCTGTTTCCAATATCTGGCAAAGTATCCGACAATACAGCTGAACAATGAGCCAGGTGAAGAAACAGTAAACCATATAAAATCCTATTGAATTCGTTTGTCAAATTGTCCGTGTAAGTTCTCCACGACAAGCGGTTTTCGAACAGTTGACCGAGTAGTGACAGTATCGGGAAAGAGGATCGTTGTACAGCGCATGTCGCAAATAAACGAGAAGAAACAGTCTTAAATCAGCTTTCATCGTAGTGGGGACGCAAAAATCGTAGCGTCACATCCATGCATCGTCAAATGCATCAAATAGTTTTTTTTTTTTTGAACAGTAGCGTAAGATTTTGCTATTATAAGGAAAAAAATTCCTCGAGAAGCGATGAGCATGATTAATTGATGCAGATCTCACCGCTATAGTCTTGCTTAGTCGACTATTGCGGCACTGCGAATTATACAATTAACCACGAGCCTTATTTCTCTGGAATCTAACTGATTTTAAACTGCTTCTTGCGCTCTGCAGTCTAATCTTATTAGCTGTTAGGAATAACAACATAACTTAAAAAACCTGCAGCATGAGCAATTTCGTCCACAATGAATATTCCAAGCGAGATTTCAAGGATACCAAAAGTGTTGTAGCGAGATCATTTTTAAGAAATTGAAAAAATCCCTGCAATATGAAGTATGGTAAGAGAGCTCGTATTAATAAAACTCACCCACGATCATCCCTTCCCTTTTAGCACGCCAATACTAGTATTACGTCAATTACATCTTGCTGAGAGAGAGGGAGAGAGGGGGGGAGCTAGATTAGCGGGCTGTTGAAAGGATAAAATGGAGAAGGTGAGAGGAGATGGGAACTGTATAATCACATAAAGCGGTTCATTTTGCATTGAAATGAGCCATGTTCGCGAAAAAGACGAATACGTAAATGCAGGGTGAGATACGGAAATGCGGCTAACATTGACGATGTTTATCAAACGTGCCGCGCTGGCGTGTGCGGGAAAAATATGCGCGGTCCATCGTGGCGCGGGCGCTTGATTCGCATTTTAATAATAAATTGGGAAGGTGGAGAGGGGGTGGGACGTGGGGGTCAGTAGGAGGAATCGGTGATTTTTCGCTCGAGCTCCCCCTTGGAATAGCTCTCACGAATAATAATAATAATAAAAAAACGTCAAGAACTCCTCGCGGTTGGTAATGAACGGTAGAGTACAACGAACAATACAGCTATATACCCGCGCGCTGATAGATAATCTTTCACAGTTTTGCCTGTAGTGGTGTTTGTATAGATGCTCTGTGTGTGTCCGCTCGGCGAATCTTTCGCCTTTCTCTCTTTCTCTCTCTCTTCATTTTTCATTTTCCCGACGCTGTTTTTCAGCTCTCACTCTTCTCCCTTCTCACACGCATATATATATATATATATTCACTCGGCAATTTTTTCCGTCCGACCTCGCCTTTCGGTTCGTGCTCTCTCGCGTGTACACGCTCTTTTTTTCCATCCTTCCTTTCCGCGTTCGTACTTATACACACGCATACATAAAATAGCCTCTTTGGAATCTACTTGGGCGTCCACGTACACGCACACACGTGCACATACATGCTCCTTTTCATCCCTTTCCGTTCGTACAGAATGTCGCGTGCACGGGGGCGCGGAAAATGACGGGCGAAAATCTCTCTCTCTCTCTCTCTCTCTCTCTCTTCCTCGAGCCCGATATGACACGCTGGAAGCGAGATTTTCCAGTCGGTGCGCGCGGAATACTTTTTTAGGCGTGAGAAACCTTGCCGGCGCGCCGGTTTATACGTCACGCGTCCGCCCACCTCTCGTTCTGCCCGCCCCCCCCCTGCCGCTATCTCCCTCGAGCAGGTGTGCGCACAGATTCTAAAATGCCGAAGGGGAGTCAGGAGGATGGGTGGGGGGGGGGCATTTCGCCATCTTCCTGCCCTCGCCCGAGAAGAAACCTGTTCTGGGCAGTCTCGAGCCTCGACCGATCTGACCAGAGACACGAGGGAATGCCTAAATTTAAGGGCTTTATTATTTCTTCCCTTTTTTTCTTCTGACTTTTTTGTTTTCGCCCGAACAACGATTCTGGACGTCGCGTCCCTCGGCGCGGACACGCAAGAGCAGGAGGATCGAACGAATTTTAGCGTACGAGGGAGCGAGGGAGAGGAGAAGTAGAGCCAGGGGAGGAGAGAAGAGCGACAGGAGACCGCGGCGAAGGCAGGGACCGTTCGGTATGGCGGCCGCCTCGATAACGTGATTAACGGCGACACTGAATTCAGACCTCCCCCGTCCCGGCTACTTCTTCTGCCAAACGCGCGTTTTCAGTACCCGCTGTGCGAGTCGCGCAAGATAAGGGACAATTGTCCTACCCTTATTATGGACTCCGACCTATATATATATATAATCTATAGAACAACTGCGCCGACTTTCCGCTGACTCTGGACGATATAATTCACCGTTATATTCCTCTTCCCGGCTATGTTTTTTCTCTCGTCGCCCCTGCGCGGCTTTTACCTCGCGCCCCCCAACTTTTTTCTCGAACCTCGTATATAACGATCGGTTTTCGTTATTTATACGGCGAATGGGAGCTGCTCTCTCTCTCTTTCCCGCTCTTGCTCTCTATCTATCTCTTCCTCGCCAATAGGACATCCGTAGCAAACTATTCATATGCATCTGTCGCGCCGCGCGCTGATTTACCGCTCGCGCCACGGCGACCAGTTTACCAGTTTACCCGGCCCACTCTCTCTCTCTCTCTCTCTCTCCCTCTCCCTCTCAATAGTCGTATACTGATCCACGCCGCGGCAATTATGAATGTTCCGATACCCTATATGCCGAGAGTCAGTGAACATTTTACTTACGTCACTTTTTCTTTTATAATTCGCAAAAATTCGTCTACAACTAGGTGAAAATAAAAAAAAAATTAATTGTGCGCAATCCGCCCGCGAGATCGATCATAGCCGTGGACATTGCTGAAAATGCTAAGCGGCGAGCAGTTTGCACCCCGGCACTTCGCGCCATTATTCTCAATTATGGGAACGATGGTCCGTCCGTCGAAAAGTGCGGCGGCTTACACACGCGCGCGCCTGTCTTTGTTTACATCGTAGATTCCATCTCCGCGCGTGATATATTATACGGCTGAAAAACTCTGCGCGCTGATTTATCGCCCCCGTAAAAATTTTAAGAACGCGCGCCCGTTACTTCATTCCTGCGAGCGTTAAAGCGCCCTCTGGCACACGACATTGGGCGCGCGCAACGGCCGATTTTTGGCTGAAAATTTCTGTCGCTTGATGAAAATATCCCAAGTCATGCGGATGCTCACGCTATTATAGGAAATTGAACTGTCCGTCAAATTTTGCTTACGTGAACTTTTTGCCGTAAATTCCATTCAATATATATATATATATATATATATATATATATATATGCAATTCAAGAATATAGCAGAAACTGCAGTCCAGCCTGTCGATAAAACTGAGCTAAGATCGCATTTTTGACGAACGGATGATCGTTCTGCTCTCCGTTACGTAATTGCGGATAATTCAAAAAATTTATTTACAATGAATCAGCATTTAGCATTTTGCACGTGAAGAATACGAGCGCGAAGAATTCAAGGTGCACCCACGCCGACAGACAGCTTCTTTTGTGTACAGATTACGTTCAATTAACTTTTTCTACCAGGCGAACCAGTCGCTCGATATTTTCACGGTTGGGAGGGAAGTAAGAAACGGGGATATGAATATCTCACTGGTATCAAGTTAATTAAAGTGAATATATCCAACCAGTACTTTCATACCAAATTTATATTTCTCTCTCTCTCTCTCTCTCTCTCTCTCTCTCTCTCTCTCTCTCTCTCTCTCCTTTCGCTACCTTGTGAACTAAGAAATAACAATATCTCGCAATCATTCTGTCGGTTTTCAGAGACTTATAGTAAATCATCCAAGTAAAATGTCCAGTACCTGTCTAAGCGAAAAGCCAGAGATTTTTTTCAAGGTGGCTCTCCGTTGACAAAAATTTTTTTTAATCCCTCCGAACCACGATAAGTGAAAAAAATACGAGCGGAAGGCCGCACGAAACCGAGTCGCTCCCTCTCGTTCTATATCCAGTGTTTATCGAGAAAAAAATCCGCACGTGCCGCGTGCACTCGTGTACGAGGAGGGGCGAGAAACCGAGGCAGCCCCCGAGATCGGGCGAAGCTCCAGGGCCACCAGACCGAGGAGACAGCGAGAAGGAAGCAGCTCGTACGGGCGACAGCGCGCCAGGACCCCGAGAGGGTGGCGCGTGTAAGCAGGCAAGATAATGGAGGGCGGCTTGTGCGTATCGGGAGGGGGGGGGGCAGAACCGGACGCTCGCCAAAGCGCCGAGCGCCCTACAAAGCCGATTAAAGCGTAGACGTTATCGGGCCCGGCACGTCGCGCGCTCGCGAATTACATGCCCGCGCGGATTATGGACTCGGTCGGCCCTCGGCCCGAATCGATGCGCGCGACGGGAGTGTGAAAGGGCTGGGGGCATGGGGCTGAAAGATCCGGGGCATTCCTTCTCTCTCTCTCTCTCTCTCTCTCTCTCTCTCTGGTGGATAAACGCGGTGCGTCGCGATCCGTCCATCTCGTCCGGGCGGGGTGGCGAGCGCTCGGCCAGCGATAAAGCCGCGGCTCTCGGTCCAGGGCGACAGCCGGCGGCGGTTTCTCGCGGGACGAGAAGGCATCGGCACGCGCCCGCAGTTTATGAGCACCGCTACGCGCTCGGGCAAAAGTATACGAGAGCTGAGAGAGAGAGAGAGAGAGAGAGAGAGAGAGAGGGGAGAGGTAGGGAGAGAGATGCTGCCTTCTTCTCTGTACATAACCCCTAATCAGGCGCCGGATATTCTCAGCTGCGAGGCGCATCCGCTGCGGAGCGGGCTGATGCAGCGACCCGCTGCCTCGACGCTCTCGGCCGTGCAAATCATTGTTCATTATTTTCGCTCGGCGCTGCTCTGCTTTCCTCGCCGCTGTTCGCCCAATCTTTTTGCCGACTGCCCGACCTCCGAGGCATCTTTATAGATATAAAGGCAAATACGCGATAAGAGCAACAGCAACTTTGCAAAGATTTACAGCCTCCACCGTCGTACATATATATATATATATATATATATATATATATATATATATATATATATATATATGGTATATGCATAGAATCTTGCATGGTTGTATATGATTCATTGAAAGTGATTAGCCAACGTAAGAGTTTCAAGACTGTATGGTTACAGACTGACTTTGTTTTAAACATTCACAACTGTTCTTTTGCCGCCGACAAGGAGAGACGCCGACGTTACCATTAACACGAATTAAAGAGTTGGTCTAGGTGGAGCAATGTAACTCTGATTATCGCCAAAACGAGCTCAATGAAGTTACAGGACAATATTATAATTTTATCATAATATTACTTTAACGAAATTCTCGACTGTTGGTGCCGGATTCGAGAGAAGAATAATAATTTGAGTAAAAAATGTTCAATGAACCTATTTCCTCAAATTTATAGTTACATACTTACTGTTAATTAGGATGAGATGAATTTGAAACGCATTAGTTGATTCAACGAATATGCACCGCTCAGCTTAACTTCGTTGGTTAGGTAGACGGTTACACGATAATATATACGTATCCTCAAAACTTAAAACGACAATAACATAGGAAATACAGATCTCCCGCAAACGCGCGATGTTTGAAAATATCTCGCTAAATAATAAACTTATTCTTTCTTCAATTGCGGTACAAAAAAAAATCAGATCGCAAACACCGATCCTACCACCAATTTTCAATAAGAAAGTAGCACCGTATCTCGTGATCGGAATCTCGCAAATGGCTACAACGCTAGGTCCTAAAACTGCACGGCGGCCATTCTGCCGGTAATCGTCGTAGCTGCCCCGCGCACTCCGTACCAAATCCATCATCCGTTATCCGCAAGCGTATCCTTATCAGCCCGTCCTATTAAAGTATATAGAATTAGTCAGCGGGAGCGGCAGGACTCGCGAGTATAAATCATACCAGGACCGAACATATATACCCGCATCGTAAAATTCGCGTTATCGCGCTTGATTCGAGTATAATGCGGCCACGTGTGCCTGATTTTTTGTCTCTCTCTCTCTCTCTCTCTCTCTCTCTCTCTCTCTCGCGGTCTTCCATGCCCCGGCGAAATTTCTTATTTCATCGAACGCGGGAAAAGCCGCAAAGAGGCGTCGTCGGGGCAGCGCTAATCTGGACGGAGCCGGAGAGCCGGCGTCGGCTTCGAGGATCGCTCTAATGATTTAATGGCCGGCGCGCTTCCTGCAATACACACACCTGGACCCGAGTTACAGCAAGCGGGCGAGCGCGAGGGAGCGACGACGGGTGTATACGCGGCACGGGGGCACTCGGTGATTGGACCGCGTCTAACGATGCACGCGCGACGAAGGCCGGACGCGGACGTCGGCGTCATTGTCTCGGGCTCGTCCCTTTTCCTCGTTCTCTTCTTTTTTCTTTTTTTTTTTTTTTTTTTTTTTTTTTATCAATTGGCCTCTCTCGATCCGCCTCCGCTCAAGGTGGACAGAGCTTAAGCAGTCTGACAGTAATGCACCGACTGCGTCTTGGCGGACGCCCACATGCGCTGCCGCTCTCGTCGCCTCTTTGTCAAACGTCGACACACACACTATGTTTATCTAACTATATATATATATATATATATATATATATAGTAGTGCGATCGCTCCGAGGCGGAGCTCCTAAACACAGAACAATAAACATGACCTCTCTGCTTTTAGTTTAATTGAATTAATTTGCCCAGCCAAGATTTTACTGCTAGCGCGCGGTAACCTGTACGCAATTAAATTCCAATCTCGATTCCAATAAACCGACCGATCCCCTGTGTTTACCTACTCCTTCAATCGAATCGACTGCGCGTATCCTATACATATATATATATTCGACTAATGAATTTTACGAAAATGCCGAAAATTTCTTTGTTCAGTGATGTCAGTTTTAACTATTTACAAATGGTCTAAAGTTCGGATCGAATCGGATTTGTCGACGTAATTTCGTCATTCTTGCAATTCTGACTTTTACCCCGTATGAAAATTACGGTAAATTTATGAGAAACGTCAAATATTTACTTAGATAAATAAATTACTGGAATACCTCTGTACTTTTAATCTAGCCTGCTTTCAGTTGTACAAAATATCTATTAGATAATACGTTATATTAAAAAATTCCTAAACATTTTAAATAATAACTTCTGTACTTTGAATCTATTTGTTTGTAGAGCTTTTCGAAATGTAAAACCAATGTTTTGGTTAATGATAATGTGGTTCAACCTCGTATAATGAATTCCAAATTAATTAGACCACATTTGCTTTAGTAGCAATAAACATTTCCATAATGGGTAATCAAACCATATGATTCTTGCATGAAATAATTTAAAATGTGTAATACAGTGAATGAACACTTTGAAAAACAAAGTGAACAGTGATCGATAGCTAAAGTAAAGTTAAATTTAATTTCCAGACGGATAGCAAAGGCAGAAAAAAGCATAAAGAAAGAATTTCAAAGTCGTAGTTTTGATAAAAGGCTCAACTGCAATTCGATTTTAATTAACTGCCCAAGAATTATTCTTGCATAATCATTTTGACTCCGGTACAATTTCGCATTCTAAAGATAACTCTCGTCATGGGAATTTATATAATACACCGTTGATCTTTTACTATATTTTAACGGATCTCCTTTTTAAAAATCTATATCAATTTCAATATTTATATAATTTAGAAGAAAAAGGCGTACATTTCGTATCCATAGATATTTTACCTTTATGCATAAAGTAAGATTGAAAAAATGCCCTAAAATGCGAGGGGACGAGAACGCAATGCTGTACCAGAAAGAGAAATATAGGAATAATGGCGAATGCAAGATTTTCAGGTAAAACTCGAAAGCCAAAGTTGGATAAACGAACTGCGACGCGGGCTGGGTTAGTTTTCAAACTTAAACTCCGCCTCTTTGCTTATCTTGGTCCGCGGATGAGAAAGATTAATTAACCGCTGATAATTAGCCAACACAATTCCCCAGAATTAACAGGTTCGTTTTCATGCTCCCGTGCGTCTCCACTCGTCTTACAAGCGCGCATTTACTTTTCATTCGTTTCCCACGGTATAATAAATTATGACATTTAATTCGGCTAAAACAAATCTGAAAGATCGACGTACATATGCATATAGATATAAATAAAGATCCGGAAATGGGAAAGATGGAAGTATGATATAGGGAGTGCGTTGAAATGTTTGCAGAGTGCCGCGACGATATAAAACTCAAGTGGAAAACCTGACCCTGGCTTATATACTTTTTCATCTAGTTGAGAAAAGTTCCATTTGACTTTTTGGCATCTGCAAATACGCCCTATGTCTATAGATTTTTATTTCTCCTCCGCATATGAGCTTTCGGCCGAAAAGTCACGATATCCTGTTTTCCCTCTTTTAATAAAAAGTGCTCTCGATCTCTTTACTTCCCTCTCACTCTCTCTCTCTCTCTCTCTCTCTCTCTCTCTCTCTACCTGCAATGCGAAGCTCGCTCCTTTTTCTGGATTCCAGCTCTTTTTATCATATTACGATGAATGCTATAGGAAAATGTATATATGATACGACTGCATTGCATGAGCAAAGTTAGATAATCTCATGCGAATATGTTATGCCTTCGAATATGTAGATTTGTTCTTTGCGAAATTCCACTTTAAATAGAGCGTGAGATATACATTCATCTATCTATTTATTTGTTTTTTATTCTAACCACATTGGATTTGGATGAAAGCCTAATTGGACGGCCGAATTAACTAGCGCATTAGTGCATAACAATGCTCATAAATCGTTGACTTAATGTAAAATCTGCGTAAATCCAGCAGATAACTTTATTGTTTTGTCATCATATATTATGTGAATTAATATAAATGACAAAATTAGCATAGATACCATCAATATCGTAAATTTACTGAAATTTCTCCATTAATTTCGCAGCGCTCGTTAAACAGGGCAATATCCTTTAAAGAATTTATCAAAAACATATATTATTAAACGAATGAACGATGATTAAGGTTTAACGTAATTTCCGATATTTTCATTTTCATGCTTGTTAATAAATTTCAATGCACTGCCCGCCAGCTGGCGAGACTAAACGAACGATTTAATTAAATCAATAAAAACAAAATGTGAACCAATACGGTGTTAAAAACTTTTTAATACGCGCATTCGGCAGGATCTCAAATTTATTACAATAGATCTGTTCGGGCAAATGGTCCGCGATCCTGGATTAAAGACGTTATTGACAATTTGGACGAATGGCCGGGTCGCGAAATTTAAATTAACATGCTTTCTCAATGGACGTCGGAAGCCGGAAACCCCACTGCCTCGAAAATGATTGCAAGTTTTCAAATTCCAGGGGCATCGGGAAGGGCCTTTGATAAATCCACCTGGACCTGGAAAATGTCAAAGAGCCTTTTGGAAAAATAAGTTCCTCAAAGACCGGGAGCGCTATGTTCATTGTGCAACGCGAGCGAGCGCCGAGCATCTTTGACCATCAGCCGAATATTTTTCCAGGCTTTGAACTCGGCCGTATCTAAAGGGCGGCAGCGCCTGGCTTCGCAATCGAAAAGAGAAACTGCCGGGCGACGGACGATTTACGATAAAAGCCGGCAAATTACCGAGTTGCCCTCCTTAATCCAAGTGCGCGGGAACCGGCGAATCCGGGAACAGCGACAGCGGAGCCTCTCCCACTCCATCACGCCGGGCGCCGCGCGGGGTTAGGGGACGGGGGCTACAGGAATTCCGTCCGTATAACTCGGAAGAAAATCGGTCTCCCTGCAGGAGAGGCAGAGAGACAGAGAGAGAGAGAGAGACGGCGGAGTCCGCGCCGACTCTCGTGCCTTTAATTTAAAACTTTCGGGCAATTACTACAGTGCCTCTCGAAATCCGCGGGGATCCCGTCCCAATGCGCCCAAGGCCACATCGGAGCTTCGCCACAGAAAAGCAGACTCCCGAATCTCCTGAATCTCTTTGACACATCTGGACGCCACCGAAGACGAGCTCGCTTCTTCCGCTTTCCCTTTCTCTCTCTCTCTCTCTCTCTCTCTCTCCCTCCCTCCCTCCCTGCAGGCTCTCTGTACGCGCAGGCGTCTATTAGAAACCAGCTGACTATATACCCCCTTTTTGCTGATTATTATTATCATTACTACTATTTCGCTAAAAGTAAAAAAAAAAAAAAAAAAGAAAAGACGAAGAAATCTCTGGCGCGGGCGCTCTATGGATTACCGGGACGATTAGCATAATCTAACTGGGTATCTAGCTTGCGTTTTAATTAGGTACATAAGGTTTTCGTTCAGAGCCCCGAGGCTCGAACCAGTCGACGCCACCGGCGGGAGAGGAGTTAATCTCGCGCGCGGACGGAATCGTGGAATTCCAAAGCAGAACCGCGGAGCGGGCAGGAGGGAGGGGCGGGCGCGCTTTTTCTTCGATGCGCTCCCCCCCCCCTCTTGTTTTAACTGCGGGCACGACTGGCCGAGCGCAACCGCGCGGACTCGTGGAGAGTAGGGAGGGAAACTGCAAACCGTTAGCCGACGGCGGAGGGGCGCGGTGCCCTATCCCTTAATCAAAGCCCGCGTTATCGGGCAGACGCACCGAATAGGAGCGCGGCACCCTCCTTTCCGTTCGGTTGATTTCGCGTTCGCGCGGCCTCCTATCGTCAATCGCTCGCTCTCTCTCTCTCTCTCTCTATCTCTCTGCGCCTCGGTCGTCATTTACATTATTCTCCGTCTCCTTCTATCCCCCTACCCTTCCCTCCACTCTCCCTCTACTCGGGGCATCGCTGCTTTTCCTTCGTCGTGCCTCCGAGTCGCTGGGGCTATCTCCGATTCGCTCATACTTCTCGATCCGTTTCATTAGGCGGCGCTAATGATCCTGTTAAGAAGCCGTTTTCCTATGCCCTTTCCCTAATTACTTTCTGATATTTTACTCGACGACAACTTTTCCAGATTGCCCGAGTCGCTCTTTATTTTTTCATATCTAGAGGAATTGGACGCAGAAAAGTTATGCGTCCGCGATAACCTTCCCGATACCTCGGAAGGAGAGAGAGGGAGAGAAAAAAATCAAATAGAATGTGGTGCAGAGAGAGAGAGAGAGAGAGAGAGAGAGAGAGGGGGGGGAGAAAGAGGGAGAGAGAGAAGTAGATGGGAAAAAACGACAACCGAATCCACGGACTATTTCTAATTGATTTCTTCTTTTCACATATGCAGTGCTGATTATGGAATTCAAGTTCAGAACATAACTGTACTTAAAAAGCATTTTTCCGAAATTTTTCATAAAAATTAATTATTTTTTAACATTTTCTTTCTTTCTTTATGAGAACTAGGTATTGAACATATGCTTTTAATCTGCGCAAAGAATATTTGCTTCGAAAACTTCTCGGAATAATATTAGTTACATAAAATTTCTAACTTTTCAAAAACTCAATATCGTTACGTATCGCATTTTACGACGTAATTTCTAATATTTGTATTGGAAATTGGCTTTTTGCATTACTGAAATATTTGCAACAGGCGCTGCATATTATATGGGATTTGCGATATAAATCGAGTTTCTTACATGCGCTTATATACGGTATAAGAAGTTCTCCCGATACATGAAATAAATTCTAAATTAGTTAATTAACTTTTAATGTATATCGGACGTAAAGCTCTAAAAAAGCTTGCAACCTTTTACGAAGACACTTCGCCAGCGGGAAAATATCGTATGTTTATAAAGTTTCAAAGTGAAACGAGTTTAAAATATATTTATATGGGCAGTCAATATGGCCCGATATAAAAATAGAACGCGCGCGATTTCGCATTATTTTTACGTCAGGCCAGTAAAATAAATTTGAGTCTTTATCTTTTACGTAAAAGGTCGGGGGACAATCATCTACCTATGCGTACATACATACGTACGTACATACGTACGTACATACGACCACGCACATATACATCTATATATCTGTTATTTTTGAATTAGAAAGAAACATCGAAGAAACGTATATGCACTGCATTAAATCGGAGCATGATAAAAGGTTGGAGTAGCAGGAGCAGGAGCAGCAGCAGCAGCAGCAGCAGCAGCAGCGAGTGATCCATAAGGCCTCAGTTTTATCTCCAGCGATTTTTTTATAGATTGCCTTCGAGTGTAATTATTTTTCGAGCAATAAGCCCGCGCGGAGCTAACCGCCCTACTCGAGGATTTTTACGAGCACACACGAACGCCGTGTACATATATATATATATATATATATATATATATATATAAGCGCGAAAGTCGCCGCGGTAAATATCTAAAGATAGGCTTATCTAAAGCACTTCCTGAAGGCAAGCGAGATGGAAAAAATACGCGAGCGAGCGCGCGGCACTTCTTGCGCGAGAATGCTCGAAATCTAGCTGTCGTTTCTCCGATGGTTTTCGCAGCCGTCGCCCCCCCCCCCACCCTCCACCGTCTATTCCTGAAACACGCTCCGATCCTCCGATATTTCGCAGTTCGATTCGTGTACATTTCGGCTCCTTTATAGGCGCTCGCGCGTTTTAGTACACACATATATATATATATATATATATATATATACACACACAGCCCAATAATCGTCTCTTTCATTGCAAATCGGGGCCTGTACTTCGCGCGCCCTCGCGCGCACATCGGCAGCGATAGGGAATTTGTTTGAACGCCGATGCCGAGCGCACGTCTAGGAGTCGTGGTCGTGCGATTATTCCGTCCCGATGCTACGAATTACGTTGGCGTGTAGCAATAAGCAAACACCGGAGACTTTTTGGGTCGAAACTCGAGGCCATACCCGTCTATATCTATGCGCGCGCGGCTCTTATCGCCTTCTCGCGACTTTCGTCGACTCCTCCGACGGCAGAACTGCTTATTTCTCCCGTCCTTGTTATAAACGCAAGGAGTATCGCGGGCGCGCCATCCAACTTTCGCCCCGGTACATAATACTCGCTATGTTACATTATATACATATATATCTGCATATATATATATATATATATATATATATATATATATATATATACACGCAGAAGCACGCAATAAACGATAACTGGTGCGGCTATAGGAAAGCGAGCGGAGCAGTATCGTTGTCGATGACAAGGGGCTGCTGCAGTAACGGCAAGAGCGGAAATTAAAAGAAAGTTGCGAATGTAAAATCTGCGGGCACAGCGAAGTGCGTATATATATATATAGTTTCTGTGGACTCGTCGATAAGGCTATTACAAATATATATATATATATATATATATATATATATATATATATATATATATATATTATCTAGAAAAGGCGACCGCGACGTGCATTGTATAGCCGAGGGATCGATGCACGGAAGCCGGAAAAGTGGGGCGGAGGTGGGCGAAAGGATCGGATTTGGCGAAACGGCTGACTCAAAGGCGCACATAACAGAAAGAGACAGACAGAGAGAGAGAGTGAGAGAGAGAGAGGGGGGAGGGGCAGTGAGTGACTGAGTGAGTGGAGGGTGGGGTGGCTGAGAGCGAACCCCCGTCACCTTATTGATAGCTCGATAACAATGGGGGTAGTATATATATGGGAGTGCGCGGCAAGTCGACGGTGACGAAGACGAGGAAGACGACGGCACGCCGGTTTCGCGTAAAGGAAACACGCTCCCGATAACATTCTCACGGTTGCGCTATCGCCGCCGGGGCGAGGACCGAGGCGAGGACCGAGGCGGCGGCGCGATACGACGCGGGGTTCGCATTTACTCTAATCTCGCGTGTCGCTGTGGTTCTCCTACACATACACACACACACACACACACACACACACACACATACACACGCCTGATTCAGCTGGTGCTGTGTGGCGCGCTGCGCAGATATCACCTCATGAATGTCTCTCTCACTCTCTCCCCCTTTTTCTCTCTCTGTGCCTTGGCCAAACTTTAGGCTCTATATCTATACACCCACACGAGCCCGTAGGCCTTTCGAATATAACATGTTCTATATATATATAGCACGATCCCCGACCTCGATAATCCCAATCGACCGGGCTGCTCGGCTGTTTTATACACCCCTCGCAATAAATCTTATCCACTCTTTGATGCTTTTCCCAGCGCGATGGGCAATCGGATACGATCTCCTTTTATCCCCTTATCTACTCCCACCCCACCCACCGAATTAATTTTGTGACTCTCCGCGCGCTTCTCTCCGGCCATTAAAGAGGGTCGTAAGTTTTTCAGGACTCTCGTTCGCGGGCGTGTCGCGTTTATGCGGTAAAAAGAGCGGACGGGGGGCGGTGAGGCTGGCTAGGGGGATCTACTCGTTAGTTAAGAATTCAAAAAGGTTCCAGAACGCTGGGGCGCGAGTCTCTCGTAAATTTGCAAAATGCGCGAATGAGTTCACAAAGTCATTGAATGATCGGTCTGATGAAGCTTTTCGAATTGGAATACATTTGCAAAATTGAAATGACATATATCTAAGAAGTAGATGGAAGTTGAACTCGTTCGAAATTTTTCAGTACTCATTCGACTGATCGCCGAGGAAAGTCTCTATCGAAGTCTGGAGGTTTTTTTCGAATTTTAAAGATTTCTTACGAATTGAAAAGGAGACTTCGATTAAAATGCCAATTAATACAATCGACCACTGCAAAAACTTTATGAACTCGCGCAAAGACTTTGTGAACTCGTTTGAACTCAGGCAAGTGGATCGGAACTCCTTTGCGCTCTTAAATTCCGCAGAAAATTGTTTGCAAACTCAGGGAATTCTTTGTCAACTCAGTCCCAGCTCTTACGAACTCATAGAACTCTTTGCGAACGCTTTATGAATCTTTGCCGATTCATTAGAAATCTTAAAGAACTCGAACACATTGCAAAAGTATTCGGTCTCTTTCCGAACCTCCATTCAGAATGGATTTGCAGCGAGTTCGCGAGAATTCGAAATGGATTAAGATGTGCAGAATTCGGTTGAGAGTTCTATGATTGAGAATCCTAGAGAAAGAGGGGGGGGGGATTGGTTTCGCGCAATGAGTTTTTTTAATGACAAAATTTCTAACCGCTTGTAACAAGTCGGATAAAAAAAATTATCCCAACCCGCGAACATTAATAATGTTCCTTGGTATATACCGTATTTTATTTTAAATGATGAACTCAACGTTTCTCTTGAAAAACAATATACGCCCACTTTTTATCAGTCGACAAATCCTGATTAATGTCTGACAAAGATGCATTTTCAAAATATCGATTATCATATTATACTTTTATGCGGAAAACGAAATCGATGCGCCAGTCAATAAATAGCCTATTGTGCTCCTGATAAAAGCTAATCCCTTTCTCCAATTATTTCTCGACATGAAATGGAACTGCAGAAAAGCATTTATCATCTTTTTGAATGTCAAGCAGACAATGCCATAGCATTTTGAGTCATTAATTAATTTCAAATTTATGAATCACGCGTAACAATAAATGTCCGTTGTATTTCTCTTTCTTTCTATTTTTTTTATCCGTGATACGTCGAAAAATTTACAACAGTTGGTTTCTCCTATAAGTCAGTAGAGTAAAAAGCAATGTTCAGCATCTCTATATAGTTTAAATAGAGGAAAAAAGTCTAGAAAAATCTGTAACGGAGTGGACTTGTCTCTGTTATAACTATTTCACCAAAATGCACAGATCTTTTGACACAGTAACAATTTTTTTTTTGATAGCGATATAATACATACGATGAATACATAGTTTTTTTCTAACTTCAATAAGAATTACAGATTCCAAACAATTACTGTACGACCATAAACGGTTGTTATTCCGTTATACCATACCCTATAAGACACAGATCACTGTCAGTCACAATTGATAATTTACTTTACCTACTTTAACCTAGAATTAAATTCCAAGTAGTGAAAGCACAGAGCGATCATTCCATAAAGAAATCACGGCTCACTCGCTGGGCCGGTTTTAAAATGATCGCCACCCGTGTCTCATGTACCGTGCACTTAAATTTCGAAAGCAAACCCGATAATTCGTAAGTAACTATAAAAACAAACCAGCTAACCGATGTCAATCGTTCTCTGATCTTCCAGATGGTCCAGGCTCGCAGAAGGTCCCGCCGCTGAGTGAATCCCCCCCCCCCTCCGAGGCCCGGACCCCGACCATGAGCTAGCGCAATGCGAAGAACGAAGGTGCGGGCGCCGCCGCTCGGCGGCCCCTACTGGCTGCCGCTGCTGCTCTGGCTGCTCGGGGCCGGCGGCGCCGGGCGCTCGGCCCTCCTCGAGCACCGGGGGCCCCTCGACGACAGCCCGATCGCCCTCAACCTGGCGATCCCCCCGCCGACGACGCCTCGGCCCGAGCAGCAGCAGCAGCAGCAGCAGCAGCAGCAGCAACAGCGCGGCGACGCCCCCGGGCAGCCCGCCGATGGCTCGTTCCGCTTCACCGCCGCCCTCTACAACGCCTCCATCGCCGAGAACTCGATGGGCAAGACGTACGTCGTGCCCGAGGAGAAGATGGGCATCGCCCTCAGCCGGCCCAGCCGCGCGTTCGAGGACGTCAAGTTCCGGATCGTCGCCGGCGACAAGGACAAGTTCTTCAAGGCGGAGGAGCGCGTCCTCGGCGACTTCTGCTTCCTGCTGCTGAGGACGCGCACCGGCAACGTGGACGTGCTGAACCGCGAGCGCAGGGACAGGTACGTGCTGGAGGTGAGGGCGACCGCGCGCCGCCACGACGGCCGCGGCCGGGCGACGCTGCTCGAGGCCCAGGCCCAGGTCGCGGTCACGATCCTGGACACGAACGACCTCAGCCCCCTGTTCTACCCGACCGAGTACGAGGCGACCGTGGCCGAGGACGCGGCCCTGCACCGGGCCCTGCTCAGGGTGACGGCCGAGGACGCGGACCTGGGCAGGAACGGGGAGATCTACTACAGCTTCGCGGAGAGGACCGAGCAGTTCGCCGTGCACCCGGTCAGCGGCGTCGTCACGCTCACCAGGCCGCTCAGGTAATTGGATCTGTGTATTGTGCGTGTGGTATTGTGCGTTGCGTATTGTGGGGGGGGGGGTTCGGAATAGATAAGCCGTCGAGAAAAGCATCCATTTGTGCTCTTTTCTCTTCTCAGGGCGCTCATTACGATTGTCGTTCGCGGTGTTTTTATGATTTTCGAGATGAAAATCATGAAAACCACTTTTTTCAAGCTTATCTCGAGGGAACGGAAAAATTTCAAAAACTTTTTTTTCACCAATATTGTAGCTGTTGTTAAAATACATCTTTTACATTCTAACAAGTTAATTAATACCGATGTCGAACGTTTTTTTAACAATCTAACCAATACTTTCAGCTGTCTTGCAGTTTTATCGACAGTGATACTGTCCTAATAATAAATCCGGTAGAATCAGGAATATGAAATTCGTTAATGTACTCAGCTTATTGGGGGTTAGGATGGATGGGAGTTGGTAAAGATGGCGAAGGGAGTCATCAGAGTCAACAATTTTTATATTTCATATTCTATGACCGATTATAAACGAGAAAAGTCTGACTGTCGTGATAATATTACTGTAAGAACGATAAAAGTAGTCATTGATTTGTTATTTTTTTATTCTATAGATTTTTTCAATTTTTGCAATTAGTTTTTTCCTGAATAGATTAGATAAGTAAGTACAAAACGAAATCGAGGACAGCACCGCTAATGCTCCGGGAGAGTCGCGGAACGGGAGGGTTTTATTTTTTGTCAGGAATGTCCCTTGTAGCGAAAGAATGTATTGAATAAAGACGAGAGATTTTCATGGGATCTATTAATTTTGTTTGAAATATTCTTTTTTTCTGATTATCCCATCTAAATTCCAAAAACCATGATTTTTAAAGGTTTTTTTTTGAAAAGTGTATTTCGTAGAGAAAATGCAATTTCCGCGCCCAGAAAAAACGAGTGTAACAATTTCCATTCCAATCGGGGATGGGTGATTTTCGGAAGTTTATCCGTATTATGTCGTTAATTTTCGAGATACGCACGTATAACGGACGAGCTAGTTTTGCGCGTATATAGATGTATATACATATATATACATATATATATATATATATATATATATATATATATATATATATATATATATACAGGAGTGAAATAACGAAGCGGAGACGAGGGGCTGTTATATACATTTCGTTCGGCCCGGAGAGCTTTATCGATTTAAACATCAAATTGTCTATGTAGCGAAGTCAAAGCGAGCATTTTACGAGGCTGCTCTCCGCGCATCTAATTAAATCTTTCGCTATTTTTAGAAAATTACCTTCTCTGCTTTCGAAACGTAAATATTGCGTGCAAAGCGGACTCGTAAAATGGAGATTTTTATCTTTCAGCGACTATATAGTGTGTGTGTGTGTGTGTGTGTGTGTGTGTGTGTGTGTGTGTGTGTGTGTGTGTAACCGGGACTGAAAATCCTGGAAAAAGCAGCTCCTTTAAAGTACACATCCGTTCGTTCATTACCTTATATTAATCATTATTTAACGAATAAAAGAAAAAAGTAAAGTTCCTACTATACTTGATGTATATCTATATCTACTTAGTGAGCAATAGAAATAACTAAATCTATTTACGGATATTTATGAAAGGCCGGATGATTCAGCTAATGGAACTAAAATCTTATGTATTAAAATTGTACGTATATATAATAAGTATTTTCTTTTACTTAAAAGCAAAGTACATATAAAAAAAATGGTGTAGTTTATTCAATATTGCGTTATGAATATACGAGTATCTAATATTATATAGGATACTGAGTAATATAAAATACTCTAAGAATGAAAGAGATACGTTTAATTGTAGTGTAGAAAAAATTTTAAATCTATCAAGTAAATTGATAAAAATAAAAAAAAATTGTAAAATAATAATTTTGATATTAATTACAAATATTATACTTAATACTTTTCCTCCATATTAATTATCTGATTCATGCTAAACAACCTTTTTAAAATTATTAATTGATGGACTGGTATATTTATCAGCGTATAATCTTTTCAAATCTTCTTTTTTATTTTTTTAAATCATTCAAAATTTTTGAAAATCGTTCAATTCAAATTACATAGATCTATTTTGGATTTTAATGTGAGAATAATGAAATTTTTATCTATTTGCCACGTAAATCCATTTTCATCTATTTGAATTGATTTTAAACTTCGAATTTATTTTTTTTTCTTCTTATTGAAATATTATTTGAAAAATAACAATATATACAAAATATCACGTGAAACGCTCAAAAAATTCAAAAAAATTTTCCAATTGCTCACTATAACTAGGTTTCAATTAATGTACGCTAAAAAAAAGTCTGTTATCAAGTAAATATTTTCTTGTTTTATAGGAAATAATTTATTTTCTTAAATTGAGAAAGTATCATCTTAATGAAGGAAGTAATTACTTAATACAATAAGAGTACACTTGAATCAAACCACATCGTCCTAAATCTAATGAATATTTTCTTAAATTCAGAAAAAATTTACTTGACACATGACAAATAAATATTTACTTGAAATTAGAAGATTTTTTTCACTGTATTTCTCTCCAAATTTTTATTATTTGACAATTTCTAGAACCGTAACCAAGACGTAGTATTCTACTTATAATGAACGTCAGTGAATGTTAACAGTGAAGAAAAATAAAAGGTTGCAATGAACAAATGAAACCAATCTGACAAGTGAATTTTTGGTCTTGAATTTCAGGTACGCTGAGCAGCCCATGTACGAGCTGACCGTGCTGGCGCACGATCGGGGCGCCCAATACCGTAGCGTGCCCAGGGCCAGCAGCGCCCGCCTCACCATACACGTCCGCCAGGTGAACCTCCACGCGCCTGAGATCTCCGTACGCCACCTGCCCGAGATCCTGGAGCAGTCGAACGCCGATACGTACGCGATCGTGCGCGTCCTCGATCGCGACCACGGCGCCCACGGCGAGATCGCCAGCCTAGAGATCGTCGGCGGGGATCCCGACGGTCACTTCCGCGTGCGACCCCTTCCTACCCCCGGCGAGTACAGCATCCAGGTCCTCAAGCTGCTCGACCGCGAAACAGCGCCCCAGGGCTACAACCTGACCCTGCGCGCCGTTGACCGCGGCACGCCGCCCCGCTTCAGCTACAAGTCCGTACCCGTCCACCTGACGGACCTCAACGACAACGCGCCCATCTTCAGCCGCGAGGTCTACGAGGTGAAGGTGCCGGAGACGACGCCCGTCAACAGCCCCGTGATCCGGCTCAAGGTCAGCGACGCCGACGAGGGCAAGAACGCCCTGGTCTTTCTCGAAATCGTGGGAGGCAACAAGGGCGGCGAGTTCTACATCAACGCCGACACGGGCATGCTCTACACGGCCGTGGCCCTGGACGCCGAGCGCAAGACCTTCTACACGCTGACCGTGTCGGCCGTCGACCAGGGAAACGCCGGCACGCGCAAGCAGTCCTCGGCCAAGGTCAAGATCTACGTCGTCGACACTAACGACAACGACCCCGAGTTCGAGCAGTCGGAGATGATGGTCTGGCTGGACGAGAACGAGCCCGCGGGCACTACGGTGGTGAAGGTGGTGGCGCGCGACCGGGACTCGGGCGAGAACGCCTACATCTCTTACAGCATCGACAACATCAAGCGCGTGCCCTTCGAGATCGACCATTTCTCAGGGATCGTGCGCACGAAGCAGCTCCTCGACTACGAGACGATGAAGCGCGAGTACGTGCTGCGCGTGCGGGCGAACGACTGGGGCCTGCCCTATCGCCGCCAGAGCGAGATGAGGCTGAAGGTGAAGCTGCGCAACGTCAACGACAATCGGCCGCAGTTCGAGAAGGTGGACTGCATAGGGCACGTCGGCCGCTACGTGCCCGTGGGCACGGAGATCATCACCGTGTCGGCGCTCGACTTCGACTCCGGCAACATCATCAGCTACAGGATCGTCTCGGGCAACGCCGACGGCTGCTTCGCCCTGGACACGACGAGCGGCGTCCTGTCAGTGGCCTGCGACCTGTCCGACCTCAAGGCGTCGGAACGGATCGTCAACGTGACGGCAACGGACGGCACGCACTTCGCCGACGTGAACACCCTGCGGATCCACCTGGTCAACGTGAAGCGGAACCTGGGCTCCCAGTCGAAGATACTGTCGGACGAGATGGGCTCGTTCCAGTGCCGGGACACGGGGGTGGTGCGTCGCCTGACGGAGGCCATCGCCGCCGCCGAGAAGAACAACATGCCCTCGGCCGAGGACGAGTACGCGATGATGCCCAGCAGGTACGGCGAGAACGTGCACGCGCCGGAATTCGTCGACATGCCCAACGAGATTCGGGTGAACGAGTCGGTGACGGTGGGCACCGTACTGGCGAAGGTGGTCGCGCGGGACCGCGACCTGGGCTACAACGGCAAGCTCGTCTTTGGCATTTCCGCGGGCGACAGCGACTCGGTCTTCGGGATCGATCCCGATAAAGGCGAGCTCAGGGTGATAGGCCGGCTGGATCGCGAGCGCGAGAGCGAATACTTTCTCAACGTGAGCGTGTACGATCTGGGCAAGCCCCAGAAGTCGATATCGCGGCTGCTCGCCGTGGTCGTGCTCGACGTCAACGACAACGCGCCCAAATTCGAGAAGGCGCTGGCTAGTTTTCGCGTGTCGGAGGACGTGCTCAATGGCACCGTGGTGTTCCGCGCCAACGCCACGGACGCCGATCTGGGCGAGAACTCCCGTATTGCCTACACACTGGTCACGGACACCAGCGACTTCGTCGTGGACCGTAATACGGGCGTGCTGAGCGTGTTCGGGAAGCTGGATCGCGAGCGCCAGAGCTCGTACGAATTGAGGATACGGGCCACCGACCGGGACGGCGGCGACAACGCCGAGACGAATCTGGATAACCCGGTGTTGTATTCGGAGGCCCTGGTCCACGTTACGGTTCTCGACGTGAACGACAACGCGCCACGCTTCGCCCTGCCCAGCTACACGGTCAAGGTGCGCGAGGACGTGCCGGTCTGGAGCGTCGTGGCCATCGTCGAGGCGACCGATCCGGACGACGGATCTGGTGGCGTCGTGGAGTACAGCTTCTCCGAGGATATGGGCAGCGAGGGTTTCTTCGACATCGACGGACTCTCCGGCACCGTGAGAACGATGCAGAAGCTGGACTTCGAGGATCGCCAGGTGCACACGCTGACGATCGTGGCTAAGGACAAGGGGGAGCCCTCGTTGTCGTCCGAGACGATCCTGATCATCGAGATCGTGGACGTGAACGAGAACTTTCACGCGCCGATGTTCAGTGACTTTGTTCTGTCGGCGAGCATCCCGGAAAATCAACCGGTGGGAAGTTTGGTGACGCAGGTCAAGGCGAAGGATGCCGATCCTCCCGGCGGAGACTCGAGAATCGGCTACAGCATTCGCGGCGGAGACGGAGTTGGACTTTTCAGCATCGACGACGAAGGTGAGTTTCGTTTATAATTTCTACGTTTTCAGATCGTGTTTATTTTATTTACATATGGAAGATATAATTGTAAGCAAGGACAATAGAAGTAAACGATGAAGATTGCTGTAAAAAAACGTTGAGCAATTATAGCTGTAGAAAAGGGGGAAATGCAGATTGCGGGGAGAAAGTCGATGGAGAAAAATAAAAAGTACGAATGTAAGCAAAAGTTCATTGTGTGTTTGAACGTTTTTTTGTTTCGTATATGTGTTCAATTGTCGCTCGTTGCGAGCGACCTGGCGGCGAAGGGAGAGGAGGGGGCAAGTTGACGATGTGTAGCGGCGAGTTCTGTATAGCGCAACGTGCTCTCAACTAAATATCGATTTTGCCAAGCGAGTAAAAATAATACATTGTCAGGTCCATGCATATTCAGATCGGCGAGCGTAAATATTCATAAGTTGGGCTCACCGGTGGGTGTCGAGCAGAGTCGGCGGGGCGAGGGGGGCGCGGTGGCGAGGGCTTTATATCGCGGTTATACCTACGTCGAAATTTCCCCAACTGCAATTGCGTCGCAGTGGCGAGGGGGGGGGGAGGGGGAGGGATCCCGCGTCGATGTACGGGCCGGGCAACTTCGCGGCCCAAGCGCTTCTACGTTACGTAGATGGACGGGGAGCAAGAGCGAGAGGAGGGAGAGACGAATCGAGGAGTCGCGGAAGAGTAGCGCAAGGTCCAATGGAAAAGTTCGTGCTGTTCTTTAAAGCGCGAAACGTCCCTGCCGCCCCCTGCCTCCATCCGCTTAGAGCCGAGCCTGGAAACAGCACGCAAGTGCGTACACGTCTCGTCGTATACGGTTTTACGAACGTAACATTGTTTGGCATAGCTGCGGACTTTTGCGCCGAGGGCAACGAGCGAGCGCGAGCGAGAAGAGGGGGGGGGCAAGTGGTTTCGCGGTGAAAGAGCCACGAGCGCGTCGAGCAATAAATCTCGAAATGCGTGGAAACATTTTGCAAAAGGGAGCGGGAGCGAGGAAAAGCGACGAGCCCTCGAGCACGAAGCACCGCGGGACGCTGAAATTCCGCGCCGCGCGGAATATATATATACATATTTTTTTTGTTGTTCTGTCTTTTTTTTTGTCGTTGTTTTGTACATAATTGAAGATGGAGCGCATCGCGTGTCCCCGAACGAGAACCGGCCGCACGTTTAAATGCTGCTGCATATATGATAGCCCTATACTATAACCGCGTGGCAAGCAGCTTCCTCGCAGCCCGGGTTAATTGCAAAAAAGGAGGATTTTACTATTTGTTCAACCGGCCGGGGTATTTTTAGTTTTTATTTTTAATGGCCAGAAGTTATCCGAGCATTTAAAAATATTTTTTAATTTATTTCATGAATATTTAAATTTATTTCGTGGCCTAGCGCATTGTTCTCTAGAAAAAGCACGAATACATTAAATGACTCGTAATTGCTAATAGGACTTCCCATACTCCGGTCACGAATTAATTTGTCTATTATCGATCCAAAATCAACAACCGCCATGCTATAAATACACTGATAATAATTTCGTTCAAATATGCATATTCCAAAGGGGATTGCTATCTTGTTTATTAATTTATCTGACATACATCGCTGTTACATCGGCGCTGTTCGCAGTACAATAGGTCACGCATACGTTCATCGGAAATTTACCTGAAACATAATAAAATCGATCTATCGGATATGCATTTTCGCTCTTTTGAGGTAAGAAATATTCGAAGAGGTCAAGTTCGTAAATTCAATAAGAATATTAATCAGAACGCAAACATATAATTGTGGCAAAAAAGTACACCGGAAATACAAAAAGAAAAGTAATCAATTGCTCGTAGTCTGCGGCGTGATTATACGACCATCGTAGTGAAAATTTGGACGAATGCGATTTCCAACGTAAAATGCGACATCTGAAAAATTTAATTAAGCGAAAAATGTTTGAAGTAAAAATTACGAATCTTAGTCAAATATACACAGTATGTTCTATACATTTTTGCTCTAGAATGTGTATTATGTGAGAAAAATTGAAAAAACGAAAGGATCCTTCTATTTTTTGTTTTTAATTTCTTTTAAAAAAAATTCAAGTTCTTGAAAATAACACATCGAATATGAAATCTACAGCTTTTATTCGAAACATGATTTTTCGAGGATCGTCGTGGATTTCGCGATAAGAGCACAATTCGCGGCCGCGTGTATGACGAAGTTCGTAAGCAGCACCTCGGAATACACAAACGCGTCCCGCTACATTTGTCAATTTTCCCGTCGCTCGCGTGCGTTCGAACGAGGCTGCGCGGACATTCGCCCGAGCGACACGTACGTCTACCCCTCCCCCCCTTCCGACTTCGAGCCGAGCTTACGCGCAAAAATCGTAGGGACGAGCATCATCGACGATCGGCCGCGATTAAGAATTCCAGGAGTATATAGGGACGCGAGACAAAGAGAAGAAGAAAATCGCTCGTCTCGATCGCTTGCGAGAGAGCCGTTGGCGCGCCCCAGTCGGCTCGACATAGATTCGCGGAAGCTCGCCTACTTCCATTTCACTCTCTAGCACGCGCGCGCGCGCGCGAGACCCTCGAGGAAAATCGATTCTCCCCCTCCGCGGGTTTGCCCCGCGCCATCGGTTTGTGCAGCCTCTACGCTATATCTATATATAGCGCCGGGTGCCCTTTCTTTCGCGGCGGGTTTTATACGCGTATGTGTATATATATATATATATATATATATATATATATATATATATATATATGCCACGCCTTTTTTCTTCGGCTTTCGCCTCGCGTTTTATACACTCGTGTACGATTTTTCTTCCTTTTTTTGCCTTTCGCGGTTTCCGCGCGCCCGCCGCCGTCCGCCTCACTAGACCCCCATCCTCGGTCGCGTTTTTTTTACGACTCTCGCAAAGCGCGAAAAGATATCCGAGAGGGAATTTCGTATTAGTTATTTTCTTCAAACTCGCAGCTTTTCCGTCGATAAATCGAGAGAGTGAGGGGCGGGGAAGGGAGAGAGTCGAGCAAGTTCGCTTAATTGTCTTCTAAATTTGCACGGGGGGGGGGGGGGGCAGGGAGAGCCGTTATTTTCATGAATATTCATTTCGTTTCGCGTTATAAAGCGTTTTATGACTTATACGGCCGACCACCGCTGCGATTTTGAAATAAATGATAATCGGAGTTTCGTAGCGATTTAACGAGAAATGTTTCCAATAACTATATACTGATGACCTTCAGATTTATTATATATTTTAATACGGTCGTAATTATATAAGATTTTTCATAATTATTTTGAAACTAGATAGAATGTATATTCATACAGAAGCTTTCTGGTGTGTAGAGGGAGAGTATTTTTAACATGAAATTTTAGAATTAGAATTTCAACCGGAAAACAGAGATAACAATATTTTCCTCCTTTACGCCGGGCAATTGAAACTTACCTAACTTTGACATTGCGACGGATCTATTAAATTTCCTTCATGTTTGCGTTCTATTTACCTGGCTCTCTTGCGCCGCGATGAAATTCGATCGTGAAATTCGAATGGGCCCCCTGCAGCTGTAAAGAAAGGAGAGGAATAAAAAACAGGGGGGGGGGGGTAAAAGCAAAAAAAAAACGCCAGAAGCGGCGTAAAAAGCGAAGATCGCAACCGCGCGTGAGAATCAAAATTGCGAGGGAGGTGGCGGCGAGGGGCGAGGGGGAAGGGGCGAGACCAATTTTTCAAAATTTCCCAGGAACACGAGCAGCAGATGCGGTGGCGGTTCGAGTACGAAAAAAAGAGGTAGGAAAAAGGAAAAAATTGGCATTGTTACGACTGGCGTTCCGAGCGATTTGGCGCGCAAGCGAGCTGCGCAGGAGGATCGGCCCGTCTGGCAGCATCCAATTACAAGTCACGTTTATATATATATATATATATATATATATATGGAGTAAAAATAGCGTTGCAGCGGTCGTATATGCAGTTATACGCCTCGCGCGGGGGATATATAAATGAGAGAGGGAGAGAGAGAGCCGCGGTCATATACGAATACACATATGAATTCCTAATGCGCCGATCGGCCCACGCAAAACCTTTTATATTTCACAGTCTGACCTAAAGTGCGCACCTCTCGCGACTTGCCTCAAATAATATATAAAATATGTGCATATCGGTTCTGCGGGAGCTTTTATCGCGCCTGCTGTATAGCTATATATGTATATTGATGGGAGAGGGCTTCTTTTACGCATGGTTCAACGACTAGGAAATTTATATCTGCGCATATATATACAGAGATACACATACACATACACACAAAGATTACTTTCGCTTTCGCTGTGTCGACAGCTTGGCTATGAATAAGAGGTATTTTTGCTTAAAAATGTGCGCAAAATTGCTTTCGAATCGAACTGTTAGCTATGGGAGACTATTGGTTTCGAAAATACATATGCTTCGTGCGTTCAAAGTGAATACAAAATTTAATGTAGCTTATGGGGGGGGGAGGGGTGGAATTTTCGTTAATGAATTTCTGTTATTGAGAACGTATATCGCTAGAAATATACGTATGGAATTTCATTAAAAATAGACGAAGCTGATATATTCGAGTTATATGATGGACCTAAAATAATTATATGGTTATTCATTATGCGGTCTACTATATATAAATTATGTCATATTAATTTAGTTCACGTGTTGCTTTAAGTTTGAAACTTCATGCCGTATTTTTACGGAAAAATTAAATGAAAATGGAAGAATATTTATTCGTCGATCCTACAATAATGTATTTCGTATAGAATAATAAACTTATTCAATGTATTATTGAAGTACACATCTTACAATAGTAAAATTGACATATCTTTACAGGAAACTAAATATAAACTGACGTACAATTGGATTTTCTTTCATGAAGTACATAATTTAAATTGATACTTAAGCAGATTACTTTACATTCGGGTTTAAACAAAAATGAAAGAGCATATTCGGCTATGTAAAGACTTGTTCGCGTACGTGTACGGGAGAATAAACGTAATATCTTGTAATAAGTTGACATAGTTGTAGTACAGTTGAATGTTAAATTGAAATAATTGTTATCAGTCGCCGCTGAATTATTAACCGATATTAATTATGACGGGTCCCCCATGCGCGTTCGAAAAACATTTCGTCCACGCGGAAAATCTTACGCGTCCTTACGTCCCACGCGGGAAAACCAAGTTTCCCGCGTCGACTGCTGGACAGGAAAAGCCACGCTCGCGCGCCGCCCTGCACGCGACGAAAACCACCGACGCCAATGTCGGCCGGGCGCGGAAAAGTACGAGACAGTAATGCGCCTCGCGTTCCTCGTCGGGGCAAGAAAAAGCTGGCGCCCGCGACGTCGCCCGCCGGGGCCGTCCCCAGCGTGCATTACACCATCGCCTCTGAGGCGGAGTGTTGCGGGCGGAGGGGGAGGGGCGCCGTTAAAACGGAGGCGCGGACGGTTTACCCCGCGGTGCTGGCGATCGATCGCTCGCGCTCCGGGACTTTCGCGGACGCCCTCCCCGTCTCTCTCCCTCACGCGGGAGGTTACGTGGGCCGTGTTTGTACACATGTATATATGCATACGTAGTATAGGCCAAGTTGCGCGATAGGCCTGCCCACGTCGTATGCATGAGCGACGCGCGCGGGGGGCTCCCGGAAGTCCTGAATGCCTTCCTTCGCCGCGCGTATATGCCACGCAGGCATACACACAGGCGAGTCCCGTGCGTCGCTGTTGCGATAATGGCTTGCAGAACGCCACATGGACGCGCGCGCGCCCGCGCGCTGTATATGCGGACGACGTATATGTACGAGCACGAATTGCTTAAACAGAACCGAGGAAAAATCGGATAGCATTGTTATCGCGCACGGAGCGCGCGGGGAAATATTACCCTTGTGTTTCTGTATGTGTATATATATATATATATATATATATATATATATATATACACCATCTTAACAAGATATTCGAGGCAAAACTTACGAGCGAAACGCGCGCGCGCGCGCTCTCTGCCCTCGAGGGGCGACTGCCGGAGCTATTTAAAACAAAAAAAAAAAAAACAAAAAAAAATGTAGAAAAAAAAATCTCTTAACTTTTGCGCAATCCGCAACAATATCGCTTATCTCGTTCTCTATATGTAATTTTCTCGGTGCGCCTATTATATATGCGCGACGCAAAGGAATGGCAAACGAGTCGTTTATACGTTCTGTGCGTAGAAAGAGCGAAAAGATTATGTTTAAATTTCAATTTCGAGAAAGTTTGCTTTATGTAAGACAAATGCACCAATAAAGAACTAGTTATTTATAGGGGACACGAGCACATATTATATATATATATATATATATATATATATATATATATATATATATATGTGGAAAATTTACATATTTTTTAATCTTTCATTTGTGAATTATTATATCGTCAGTCTTTTTAGTAATATCTAGGAGAAAATTAACTAAAAAGCATTATATTCATAATGGAAACGTGGACATAATAAAAACAAACAGGCTATTATATGTATAACTGAATATAATGCAAAAGTACGTAACCGACCATCGTATACATGGTGAAAAACCAGTTTTTAATAAAGTAAATGGATTTTATAAATACGCTGTGTCATTTAAAACTCATTGCATTCATTCGATACTTTTTAGTACATCGCAAAATTATAATCGTTTATTGTCAAAATATTTGATGATGAAGCAAAATATCCCGGTAGGGACGCTCTCCTACTTGTTCTGATGAGAATCAAATTCTAACGCGATGTCAAAGTGATTTCTGTCGACAAACAAAAGATAAAATATCTTTAATGTTCCGTGTACAATGGCAAGGACAAATTTTCTAAAAAAAAATTATTCTACTTTCCAATGATTTGACCAGCAGCTGTTGAAACCCAAAAATTTACGATAATTTTTAATAAATGTTTTTCTGAGACTATAACAATTGCTTGTCATTCTCGCGGTCAGCGATCAAATGACTGGAGAGTAGTTGTTAGTACAAATTTTTCCTCGGCATTGCTTAAAACAATCCAATCAGGATTTCGAATAAGAATCACATTTACAGACATATACTGAAGTATCAACGTGTATTTACTGATTTCGGTACTACATTACCGGTAATGAAATTGACGTGGCAAAATTAACATTTTATACATAGTATCCGGGGATACGCGGCGATAGCGAAACGAATATAATGGGAAAAGAGGGCTTTCCGATAAAATATACTATCCCGCTCAGGTGTACATATAAATTACCATCCATAATTGACTTTCTCCTCCCTTATCTGTGCCACCATAACCATAACTCTCCGCCGGAATTTTCATTCCACTTCATTTAGATCGAAATCTGTACAATTAAGATTTCCAGCTTGGGTTGTAACGTCCCGATAAGGAGATTAAAGAAAAGCTCGATGAGGATCCCTTGGTGAACTCTCGGAGCGCGCCCTTATTACTTTTTATTAATATATATATATATATATATATCTTCCATCTCTCCCGGAGCTTCTATTTATCAATTTCATTACTATTGCATGGAACTTCCAATTGCCCGGTATGAAAATCGTCGGCAATCAGTGCAGCAATGAAAAAGTCAGAAACCGACGGGGCTTTTTTGGCATAGACATCGTGTATGCCGAGTATTCGCATTCGAGTCGTATTAAGTATATATATATATACAAGAAGAAAGAAAGAGTTAGCACGGGCAGGTATATAATAGCAGACGTGATTGGTGTTCCATCGTTTTATAGCGGCTATATATGTATAGCGAGAAAAAGATTGGAAAAAATTTCCGCTGGCTTGGAGTAGTCATGGAGGGGGGGAGGGGGTGCGCAGGGAAGTAGCAGCGGTTCGAATGGATTTTTAAAAATCCACGCCTGCGCAGCGTAAAAATATCCAGAATGCAAATAAAAGAAAAAGCACACGCTCCCGACGAGCGGTCTACGATGAGTCGAGATAATATCGGGAAAACTTATATGCTCCGAAGTGTGGGATTGGAGTTTTCGGATTTTCCTCTGTATTTTCTGTGTACGAGGATCCGAGGATCGAGGACAGATAAGAATCTACCGAAGCCCGTTCGTCGGCTAAAGCAAGCAGGGGACAGAGTCGAAAAAGTATCAAGTGACCGATGCGCTGAATTTTTTCAAATGAAACGTGACGCGTAAATCGTTGCGCGTTAAAGCTCGTGTCAGTCGTTATTGATCGCAAGGCGAAGTTTAGAAATTTCCAAGAGCTGAAAATAAAATACCGGAGAGACTAATGGGGATCAGGACACTGCGCCGAAATAAAGTAGATAATCAGTATAGATATTTATAAATAAATACTGAAAATAACGCTGGGATTGTTACGAAAATAAACCGTGGCGAAGTAAACCAACGAGGGCAGTACACGGTCACAGGTTCGTGGATTACTGTAGACTCCATTTGTATGAATTATTATAATCATATGTTTATAAATTTAAACTAATTATTAACTGTATTTCAAAAAGTGTACGGCGAGCAGTTAATTCACTTCAATTCAGACATATAGAACCTATATTGCTAGCTCATAATGAAAATGCTTCAAATCGATCGATTCGTCTACCGTCCGTTGTCAGATCGACGCGACCTCCATAATAAATAAAAACGACGCAAGTTACAGACTAATGTAACAGTGTAATGCAATAAAAATTTATAAAACAATGATTATCAAATCCATTTTCTGCGGTAACGGGCACGATTTGTCACATTTATTTATTACTTTTAATACATAATTCAATTCAATATCATGAAGGCAAATACAGAGCTCGCACAATGCCGTTTTTCCTCCCCCTTCCCACCCCCAACATTAGTTCCCATCACGGGGTCGGGTCGCCAGAGCGCGCTATCTGAATACTCACATATTCACAGCGCATACTCCCCCATATTTCAACTCTCGGAGTCCAACGTGTATATATATATATATATATATATATATATATATATATATATATATATACATATATGTATCTGTACAGCTATATGTATAGTGCATTTTTCGAATTAGGCACGGTACGCGCAATTGAACGAACGAAAATTTCCGGGCGCATCTCGACTGTATTATAAGACCCCGCCTCGACGAGCGCGGGGTTGAACGTTCGCGATATCGGGCGCGACCGAAACGTCGCCCCGTAACGGCGAAGAAGTCGTTCGCCGGAAAGGCCGCGGAATTCGCGCCGGCTTTTAGGGCGGGGTGTAGGGGGGAGGGGGGGGAGTACGGGGTTCGGTAGGGCTGGATGGGTGGGTCGTAGGAGCGAGGGCACGGCGGGGGGAGGGGAGGGCGGTTAGGGGCGAGAAGGTCTATGCAAAGCTTTTAGCGGAGCTCGCCCAGACGTGAATGCAGGCATTGAAACGAATGGCTTTTACGGGACGTGGGGTGGGGGCGGGGAGGAGGAGAGGCGGCGAGGCCATCATCCACAGATGATAAACCGCAGGAGTCGGCCGCGCTGCCAATGCGCGCGGGCGCGCATCGGCTCTTTCGATCCTCTCCCCCCCCCCCACCGCCCCCCATCGTCCTCCTCGCGCCGCGCTTTATTAATTCCCCTATTTTAATGCGATCGTCCGACGGGTTTCGAAGAGGGACGAGAGGGGCGAGAAAAAAAGCGCGGTAGGGGCGGGGGTCGGGGACGGCGCGAGTGGGAAGGGGGAGCCATAAATGTCGACCCGGGCCAAAAAAAGCGATAACTGCGCCCACCTCCCCCCGCCCCGGACCGTCGCGGGGAGCGTGGGTGTGTGCCGAAATTTATTCGCCGGCAAATCGCGACGCCCTACTGCTATTCGGGACGGGGGGAGGGACGCCGAGCCCGCGTACGCGATATCGATAACAATGAGCTTATACACTATATATATATATATATATATATATATATATATATATATACATAAATATATATGTGCAGGCCGCGCCGTGCGGCGAACTTAAAACGCGCGGACCCAGGTCCGCGCACCCCCGCGGGTTTAACGGCCGGCGAGCACGCGCCAAGCGTATTTATAACTATGCCGTCGCTCAGCATCTCGCCGCTGGTTATGCATATATATATGTATATATATATATATATACATATATATATATTTATATATGTAGACATATATATATAATAATAATATATCGGGGGGACGTGTGTAACACGCAATTAATCGCGTTATCGCGCGCCAGGGCGGTCGCCGGCACCTCGTAATCAACCGGCCGTGTCATTACCGCACAAAACCCGCCTCCCTCCCCCCCCTCGACGCCTTTCATCGCGATTTTCGCCCCCCGGGCCGCGCCTCTCTTCTTTAATGCAGCACCAGAAGCAAGCGCTCGGGCGTACGGCCGCGTCGCGCGGAGTTTTTCAGCTTCCTCGTCCCCACGTTTCTTCCGCGAAATATCCTTTTAAAATTGTCCAACGGGGCAAATCGGGGCGAATGTGCGCCGACTCGATCTCGCATGAGATTTCGTTGATCGTTGATAATCTTGTTCCAGTATGTAAGTGATATAGGTGTAATCGACTCTTGTCACGCGACGGTCTATATCCGAAGCTTAAATTCACGAAAGAAATATACGGGCGCCTACGCGGCGCGAATTTACGGACGTAGCGAATGTTAATTGCCGGGGATTTGGAGGAAAATCGACCAGCCAGATTTAGTCAGGATTCTGCAGCTTAATTTCTTAATGTAAGTCATTTTCAAGTAGATGTCGGTGGCGCTTTCCCCTATATATTAGAGGAACTTCAGAAAACAGCTATAAATTATATAAGAATTACTTGTGTGAATGTACTTGGATATTTTTTTATCTTTTGCTTGGATATGCATGTATGTAGGAAAGGTTGGTATTTTCTCTTAAAAAATATCCCACGTGGTTCAGGTTTTCAAATGTTATGTAACGAAAACTAAGAAAAAGTCTCTTCTATGAATTTCTACGACGAATCTGAATGCACATAAATATGCTTATATTTACTTGTGTAAAGAAAAATTAGGATTTTGTTGTTGTGTAATCTTCGAAAAATTTTCACGGTCCACGATAGTGATCGGAGGTTGCGCTGAAAAGTAACGATTACGTGGAATTGAATTTCAGAAAGTATCGATGCCTTTTAAAAAAAAACTGTTATTAAAAACAAATATTCGAAAAATCTAATCCAAAAGCAATCGAGTAACTATGCTTTATTTCGGTTATTATATAAAAATTGAAATGGAAAGAAATGTTTAGTTAAAGATAGCGTAGGAAAGAAATACGTTTTTAATTACTCTTTCTTTAGTTCAACTGAACAAAAATAGTAAAATTTTATAATATACATATCTTATGAATAACTCAAATTAAATTACGTTCTTTTTTCTCGACGAATTCAGCTAAATAAATTAATTATTTGTAAAAAGAAATATGATAATATAAATATATATGAAAAGTTTGATGTGTGATGCAACAACTAAAAAATAATTTTACAGAAAATAATAAATTAGTGGAAAGATAATATTGTCACTCACTACCATTCACTGCAATAAAATTTATTTTATTTTATTATAATTCTATATCGTAAAGGATAGAATGTTATTATTTTATCCACGTAATAATTCTAGTTAAAGCCTGAGAAATTCTTAAGTAGCAATCGAATAATATTTCTTTATCGGATTTGAGTACGGGCTGAGGGGTTTTTTATTCGAGTAAAACAGCTTTGACGGGGAGTCTGGCTGGTAAAAGAATCTTTTTATAGGATTTCACCGCACTTATGGATCAATAACAACCTACAGATATTCGTACGAAAATCATGGCGCAATGGCGCGTATATAGTTTCCTTGCTGGATTCCAACAAGAGGCACGGGCCAATCCGAACAGATGCCGGCAGGATTCGATGTAACAAATTTCCGGACGGTTTTTGCAGACCCCGCATAGAAGTGGGGAGAAAGAGAGAGAGAGAGAGAGAGAGAGGGAGAGAAAGCCAAGAGAACACTCGGTGACAAGCAGTACGTTCGTAAGCCACTGCGGTTTCTATGTATGCCTGCCCTATAGGACGGATAATCGAAACGCCGACTAACGCGCGCGGACAGAGGCGCCGGAGCCGCGCTGAGGGGCGGGGGGGGGGTAGTGAAAGGTGAAAAAAAACGGAAAAGACTGAAAAAACACGAGGGCCAAAAGAGAGTGCGGGAGGAGAGAGAGAGAGAGAGAGAGAGAGGAGAAAGGGGTCCGGAAGCGGAACGGACCTCCAGCGCCAGCCTTTGATGGAAATTCAATTAAGTCGAAACCCCGACGCGACGGACGGACAGGGGCGAGGGGGGGGGGGAGTTAGCGCGTCGCGTATATCGCTCGCCAGAAGAGGCCGTCGAGAGAGACCCCCTGCGACGGCGAACGATCGCGCCGAATTCTGCGGCCGCGCGGTCGAGTGCCTCGCGCGCGAGATCGGCCGTCTCCGGTTGTTCCGGCGTTTCCGCCCAACGCGGCCGGCCGCTGCCCTCACCCCATCCCACCCTCTTTCATTCTCTCTCTCTCTCTCTCTCTCTCTCTCTCTCTCTCGGAATACGTCGGCACGTCTCGGCCCGCCACCGATGCCCCCGGCCGTATGACAAGACGTTTTTCCGATTTCGCCCCCTACCGCCGAACGACTTTCGAACGCGGCCTGTATACTCGCGGACTTTTCAAGTCGGATATTGAAAGGACGCGCTGGACGGCTATTGGGAATAGAATGATGAATTATTTCGCGAGTCTAGCGCGCATCTCTCTCGAGGTCGTTCGGACATAAAATTTTAATAATTTTTTCCATTATTATCCATCAGTCTATCCACAAGTCTTACCCGTCTTAGTCCTATGCGTTTCCTATGTACAATATATTGTACAATATATATATTGTACAAAGTTGCGTACGTAAAATTTTAACTTAATTTAACTTATCAATCAATGAATAAACACTTATTTGTATAGGTGATATTGCGACTTAATTATAAAAATCTGAGAAACAACTCTA
Source organism: Sycobia sp. Sy_11 (assembly GCA_018907035.1). Lineage (NCBI taxonomy): Eukaryota > Metazoa > Arthropoda > Insecta > Hymenoptera > Epichrysomallidae > Sycobia > Sycobia sp. Sy_11. Next base: position 1,231,424 of record JACCIC010000139.1, on the reverse strand, counting down.
AAATCTTCATCGATTTCATTATTTCGTCTATATGTATGTCAGTAATTTCGGTAGTTTCCCTCAGTTATGCCGTGGTCCCACTAGGTGGCGAACAACATTTTTTTGAATATTATCTCATAATAAACATCGTTAATTTTTAGTACCAGACAGTTCGTTTGAATTGGTTGATACGCATACGTACATATCTTATAGTCTCATATTTCTATCTTAGTATATCTGACATGAAGAAATCTGAACTTTAAATAAGTCGATATTTGTTTACGTAATTTTAAAAAATAAATAAATATCATAAATAAGATTTGAAGTCTATTTTAAATATCTGTGTATATATATATTCGTAAATCGATCCGTAAAAATAAAGGAATCCTGTATACGTAATTACAAGCCCCGTATATTCAATTACCGCATAGCTTAAATTTTTACGACGAAGAGAGGAAAGGGGAGGAGTGGATTTAAAGTCATATACGAATTATTATGCAAATGTGCGCGCATTTCGTTATTGCGCGCCGCGCGGAGTAAATCATTTTTGCCCAACGATACTTATAACTGGATGATTATTTCGAAAATGCCATTGGATTTCTGTATTTCAGGGCTCTCTCTCTCTCTCTCTCTCTCTCTCTCTCTATCCCTCTCTATCTCTCTTGCGTTTCACGCGCATTATTGACGATCGGGGAGCATTATTAAATCGATGGCAGTATTCTCTCACTCTCTCTCTCTCTCTCTCTCACTCATTCGCCACCCCCTCCCTTTTTGATGTGATTACGCACCAGTATGGAGAAATAACAGTTTTAACGACTAGCAATAATAATAGCCGCCCTACTATAAAGTCGAAAAGGTATTAGGCGAGTTATGCAGTTTGCTTTATATATATATATATATATATATATATATATATATATATATATATATATATATAAGAGGCCGTAAAACTTCAACAGGCATCTTCGCCGCATTCGCGTCCGCAACGATGGAGTGAGTTACAGAGAGAAAGAGAGAGAGGGAGGAAGACAGTGAGAGAAAGAGAGAATAAGAGAGAGAGCGTCAAGTCAAAAGTCAATGGAAACTCTGTAGGTTTTCCTTAAAATTACGTCTTTGGTGGTGGTGGATGTGGAGGGGGGTTGCAGCGTTCTCCACGGCATTGTCGAGAGAGACTGAGACTCTGCGCAAGAGACGCGTCGGCGGCTCGAGAACGAGGGAGAAGGATAGCGAAAACTCGAAAGCGAGGAAGAGTGAGAGCAAGAGATAAAGGGGCAGAGGAAGAGAGTTTGTTGGGCGCAAAAGCCAAAGAAGAAGGAGAGAGAGAGAGAGAGAGAGAGAGAGAGAGAGAGTGAGAAAGACAAAGAGTAAAAGTCCCTGAACACAGAGAGCGCAATGGAAAAAAGTTCAGTAAGAGGGAAAAATGTAAAGCGAGAACTAACACCTGCGGCTTTTCAAGCGCTCTGTTGCACTACCGCGTAAGAAAGCCCTCTCTCCGATTCTTTTTCTCCCCGATGTCTTTGATTCCCTCTCTCTTACTCTCTCTCTCTCTCTCTCTCTCTCTCTCTCTCTCTCTCTCACTCGCCTCTCCTGCTCCATTCAAGTTTCGGGGTCCTACATAGCGGGCGGTTACATTCCATTCCATCAGTCGAGAGAATCTCAAGTTCGTGTATTAGCAGACGTCATATATAGAACTACCGGAGCAAAACTCTCCCGACGCCAGCAGACCTATGACGAAGCTAATTTCAGAAGTCTGCATAAGCCACGCGTCGTCTCTCTCTCTCTCTCTCTCTCTCTCTCTCGTTATATATATATATATATATATATATATATATATATATTTCTTACATCTATCCCCTTTCTCGCTTCTTTACTCCGCCGTACAACTTTCTACTAATTTATCCAGTTAGATAATTGCACCGAGACAGTCCGCGGGCCGTTTACGTTCTTCTCATCCTTGCCTCATTGCTCGCCCTCCCCCCACTTACTCACTCTCTCTCTCTCTCTCTCTCTCTCTCTCTCTCTCTCAGAAATATCTCTCTTTCCCGTTATTTGTTATTTGCGCGCACCTAGCCGACACTATAGCATGATATTTACAGGAAGTACAGATAGGATGGAGCGTGGGACGAGCGAGAGGCCTTTGGAGGTCGCGCGTCACAAGAACAGCGCAGCCGGCCGCGAAGCCAGTTCGATAGAAGACCCGCGTCGATACGAAGAGAAAGGGCAGATGTTAATTATGACTTGTGAAAGCTCGGGGAGCGGGGAGCTTTCCGATCGAGGAGATGGATCGCTTATTATATATATATATATACGTAATCTCGGCGCGCGACATTGCCTCGCCAATATCCAACTATTCGTCCCGTCGAACCCATCATAGAGAGATCGACCTGCCTCGGACTGTGGAATCGAGCTCCCGCCTCTCCTCCCAGTCTCCTGCTCCTCAGCTTGCCGCGGCCCGAGAAGTACAAACGCGGTCCTGATGCGCGTCAAGTCGAATTTTTAGTTTTCCGAGAGCGCGCTGCTACTGCTGCTGCTGCTGCTGCGGCTAAGCGTGCGTGCAGCGCTGTGTATATATGGGAGCAGTTATATGTGTGTAGGAGGAGGACAAGTACGGAAGGTAAAAAACGTATCCTGGAGAGTCCTTGACGGTTGAAGATGGATGGCGGCTTTCGAGAACGCGGAGAAGGGACAAGCGATTAATAAATCTTTCGAAAACCATACACACACATGCACACGCACCCGCGCGCGGACGCACACACGCACACATCGTTCCTTGTACAAGTTCTTGCTTTCCGCTGGCTCATTCGATCGTCATTAACGGGCCCGCTGGCTCCTTATATTCGTTAAATGAAAAATTAACGATCTCCGTCTCCGAGTATTAAATTTAGCTCTTTTCTCTCCTATGCCTCGCCGCGAGCAGGGGGCGACGGGGAGAGAAAATTTTTAAGGAAAAGTCGAACGCGTGCGTTCTCTGTCCCTCTTTTTCTCGTTCTATCTATTTCTCTCTCTCTCTCTCTCTCTCTCTCTCTCTCCCTCCCTCGTTGTTTGCGCATCGCAGAAGGATGATTTAGAAAATGAACGAAGCATAGAGAGAAATCTCTTTATACGAGCGACCACGCGAGGTAAACACATAATCGACTTTCTTTTTCTTTACAATAAATTGGCGTCTCTCTCTCTCTCTCTCTCTCTCTCTCTCTCTCTCTCTCTCTCTCTCTCTCTCTCTCTGCGGTCGAGTTCGAATTTATATACCCGCGCGCGCATATAAACGCTCGCCCGTATAAGTGTGTATAAACACGGGGCCAGATTCATTTATCATTCCATTAAGGATGTTGCTTGTTAAATATCAGTACACAAAGCGTGTAATAAAAGAGAGGCCCATCTTGATGTTTATTCATGTCTATGTCGAATGATGGATTGTTTGTGCGTGCTGTTTTGATCGCCCAGCATTATTAGCGCTTGTAATACGAATTAAAAAAAAAAAAAAAGCCCATTTAACGGCTAATTTCACCCGGTGAATTAACCGTAATTGTTGTGCAACCTACTCTCGGTGATCGATGCTCAGAGTCCATAAAGGGATAATCCGGTGGAAATTCGTTATTGTGTTGAAACGAGTGAAAAATTATTGATTGAAAAAGTCGGAAAATACGGTAAATTTGGATGAATTAATATTTTTACCGAATTTTAAACTGAAACGAGTATATCTTTCATTTTCATTATATCTTTTATTTATATTTAGAACGCTCGTTCATTAAAATATATTATGAATAAATATTATTAAATAAATATTGTTCAAGATTGTGGTTCGAGCAAAAATTGACACGGGACTCGAGCGAAATTGCTCTGTACCATATACTTGGATGGTGAAAATTTTTTCGGCATCGCTAGAATACAGAACGAGCGTATTGTAAATTTTGAAAAATAGTAATTGCCTAGCTTAATTAAAGCCGAGATTAAATTTGTCGGTTTCGCGCCGAGGCGTCCCAGGAGGCGAATATAAGCACTTAATAATCGCGAAACGTGTGGACACTTCTGCCAATGCATATATATATATATATATATATATATATATATATATATATATAATAAAGAAGAGAATAAATTGCAACGGAGGACAGAAGAGTATACCTGGCGGGGAGAATATGAAAATTTCATAAATTTCCATTAACATACCAGCAGCGCCATGTGAGCGCCCGCCGATTTTCCATTGGTCGTTTGGGCTTTGCGGATCTATTCCCATGGGGCAGAGGAAGCGCGGTCATATTATATTTGGATGTGCCGTCAACGCCTACGTCTATATATATATATATACACCTTGAGTTCGTCGTATAGGCAAAGGAGAGGGTTTCGCGAGAGAAGTCCGTATACGCTTCTATCTAGAGTAGATATGCTGCGGACGGAGAAGGAAAGCGTGCCCCGGTCGTCTCTCCCACTTTCTCCGTTCTCCAGGGGACCGCTATAAATAATTTTTATTCAGATTTATAGTGGGAGGTCCGCTTTTTTTTCTCCTTCCCGCTCCTTTCTCCCACCCTCCTCGTCATTTTTCTCTCCGATACGCTGCCGTTACGTATTTCCCGCCTCTCTCTAGCGCCGCGTCACATCTTTGACTGAGAGCATTGACTCTCGACGCGCCGTCCCTCTGCACGATATTCCCCCGAAGAGTTTGCTTTTCTGATTTTTCCAGGGTAGGCGCGAGAGAAATAGAGAGAGAGAGAGAGAGAGAGAGTCGAGAGAGGTCTCTCCCCCCGGGACACTCCGCTACGGCTATATATGTTATCCCCGGCTTTGTAGCAGGTCGGCGACGCAGAGTGCGCGGGACAAGACAAAGGCCGAACGCGCCGCTCAAAGGAACGCGTGCGCTGCTTGTCGCCTACCCATACCCCGCTCGCGCGCAAAAAGCCCTTCAGCTCGACGAGCGCGAAGTTTCAATTATCCCCGACGCCGTCCGCAACGGATTCGGCACTCTGGCACATTATCGCGCGCGCTGCCGAAAGCTCGGCCCCGATTCCAACTTATCGGCGATTCCCGCACTCGATGCGGGAGGCGAGATGCACGAGAGAGAGAGAGAGAGAGAGAGAGAGAGAGAGAAGAGAGAAAGGTGTCCGATGGACGGATAAAAAAAAAGATGTTAAAATTCAAGGAGAGCGGGGGATAAGAGCACCCGTATAGAAGATCCAAAGGGATTGGCCGGAGTTGTAAGAAATTAATTTGTTACGAGCGTGGATGAAATTGTCAAGCCGATGAATAATAATTCAGTATTCTTAGCTTCTGCCAACTTTTCTTGCCATTTAGTTGATAGCGCTTAATGATAAAAAATTATCATTAAGCCCGTTTGGACAAACACTGCTGCACATTTTCTTGGTCTATCCATGATCTGAATCGATTCAATTCTTCAAGCAGATTCGTCACCTCCTATGGGAATGAGAACTTTTGTAAAATGTAATTTACAGCTTCAGCTTATAATCTTTCGTGAAACGTTTTCATTTCAAAAAAAGTTCGGTGAATTCGCTTGAAGATTGGCAGCGATACATAATAGATCCAATTACAGGGCATGAATGACTAGAATTTGCGGTCATTTGATGTTTAAATATTATGTATAGCTAAAAACAGAGCACTTTCTACGGAATCGGTATAGAATAGCACCGGTTAACAATAGTTAATACTAACAATGCCTAAAATTAATTAAATATATATGTATAAGTATTAATAATCAATATCATAAAAAATACCCTTATATTACGTAATATACAATATTAAATAGTTGTATCTAACCATTTGATCAATAATAATATCATCAAAAGTAATATCAATTAAAAAATTTATGAAAAATTCCGCAACAAAACTAGTAATTATTTAGTTTAGACCGATATAGTTGCGAATATCTATTTTTCTTTATTTTTCGCGTTTTGCAATACTTCCGGGCAACAAAAAACATAATTCAAAAAGCCATTCTCTTGTTCGGTGTTACGATTCGCCATGAAAAAGCCGACGCCTTCTGATACTAATCTCAATCTGAGCCGAGACCAACTCGCTATCGTAACGGACGTTGATGCCCTACATGCGTACGCATACTATTATATCTACCATAGCTCCCACTATTAGCGGTATACTTTGAATAAAAGAACCCCCCGGTTATATAGGTTATGTCTGCGTAAAATTTTTTTATTAATATGGTTTTGAATAAAAATTGTAGCGCGTAGCCATTGCGCAAGCTTTACAACGATAATGGCCCAACGGTTTTTATACGTTCTTCTATAAATCACATTTGTTATATTTATAATTTTATTAGCGCAATGGTTATCAAAAAATTTACGGAGTCTACGTTTTGAAAATTTCCCAAATGATTTATTCTCGCCGTAACCCAGCCGACCGCCCCATCTGTGTCCCCGTGCAATTTTTTTTTTTTTTACCCAGCCAACCAGCCAATTCGAGCTGGTTAAAGTCACGGCAAAACTTACCAATCCCATTTCATCCAGCCCCCCCCCCACCCAGCGTGGCCTAAACGAAGCTACCTCCCGGTCCTTTCCCATCGCGAACCCCTCTGGCACCCCGCAGCCCAGCGTAGGTGGGCTCGAAACGCAAACGCGTCGCGCCGCGCACGAGGACGCTTCGAACGCTCGTGCGCGAGCGGCCTTTTTTTTCTGGGGCGCGCACGCGCGATAACTGTTTGTTCGACGGCAGCGTTTTCGAGCCGTATTATATTTGCGCGCCTGCCCGGCGCGTCGTGGGAGGGGGTGGCAAATTAAAAGGATTCGCCGGGGCAAGGGAGCGGAGCGTTGCCCCCCCCCCCCATCGCCGCGCCGCGCGGCAAGGCTATTGTTACACCGGCCAGCGGCCGGTGCTCTATATATCGATTTTTTTTTTTTTGTTTTTTTTTCATTGTCCGCGCGTGCAACATCACGCGCCTACGGCGCCGGGTCACGCGGGCGAGGTGGCGGAGGAGGAGAGGGAGGGGGGGGACAAACAACACGTACGCGCGCATACTCGCAGGCGCACGATCGCGCACGTCTGCGTAGACGGGCATCGTGATTCCAAGTTATATGCAGTTTAAGGGGAAATGGCTCGCGAGTCAAAAATAGCTAGGCGGGAAACAGCCGGGCGCGTTCTTTGGAGGGGAAGGTTCGGGGAATGGGGGTGGGGCGGGCGGGCCATTCCGTTAAACTTTATACGGATGGGTCGCTCGACTGCGCCCCGGCGCGGCAGAGAGCCTAATCTGATGGCCCGATCGATTTTTCCCAGTGGCGCGCTTTACATGTTTATTAGCCGCCCGACGTTTTCTCCTCTTCTAGCTCGCCCAAGGCATAGAGGGAGTGCGAGAGAGAGAGGGGGGGGGAGAGGGTAGCACATGGAATGATTGCAATTATACTTTTCGCTAATTTTCCTAGTCGGTGGCATGGAAGTCTTATCTGCTCGCCCTAGCCCTCTCAGAAATAACATTAAATTACCCTACATACTGCGGGCGAAAAACCGAACGAACGACCAACCGATGGGCGATTAGCATAATCTTGTAGCCGAGCGCGCTCTTGTAATCTGTGTCCAGAGAGTTCCTCTGTATATGTATGTGTGTATATATATATATATATATATATACATATATAAATATACATATACACGTATAGAGCGACGGTAACTTTCCATCACAATCAAATTTGAATCAAGTTAATCGCCGCGCGACTCTCGCGGCCTTTCGTATTGCCGCTCGTTCGGCGCGGAATATTATCTATGAAACTTTACTAACCCGGAACTCGGCGCGATCGCGCGCGCTTGGCGCTTTTGTGTGTGTGTGAGTGTGTATGTGTGCGCGCGCGCGTCTACAGTTATGTACGTCGTGGCCGGTGTTAATGCCGGGTGCGAACCGAAGGCCAGTCCGTTAATATTGGATTAGGCTTTGGCGCGATGCTCCGTTTAAAAATAGCTTCAAATTACGTTGTTCCGGAGATAATTTCTCAATGCGTACAGAGCGAGGTGCGCTTTAGTCGAGCGATGCCGGCCGCCCGCTGCGCGAATTCGGCATTATCGATCGACAGCTTATTTTTTTTTTTTTTTGTATGGAAGTTTGTATGGAATAGATTTTCAAAACACACTTGGACATTTAATTTCATCATAATTATTATGAAGATCCATGAGTCATCATTATCAACGAAAAGCATTCGCTTGTAATATCTATGAATAATCTATGAAAAAATTTTATTGAACATCGAGTAAACGATTCAGAGAAAGTTGTCGGAATCAAGAAACGAAAATATACACTTATATAAAAGGTGAAATTTGCCATTTTTATAGCTCATTCCCATTATTTTCATTATTAAAAATTTAATTTATTGTAAAAATAAACGGTGTTTCGACAGAGTGTATTTATTCATCCGAATTGTGTAAGTCCGAGTAAACGAGCGTGTGCGTAAAAAAAAAAAATAATATACGAAATAAATGATGTACGAGACAAAAAGCCGAAATATAATTACATTTTACGTTTAATAAGAAAATACACGGCCATTGCATTGAATAAATAACGTTTCGCGCTCCTCGTTATTTATGAAAAATATTACGAATAAAGATATGGGTCGAATAATTTTCTCCGTATTTTGCTACAACGAAGATTTTCTGCGTTAAATTAAAATTATCTATACGTTGAAATTGATTTAATTAACAATCTTTCCCTCGGGCACACAAAGATTGCGTGCGTAAGTTATAAAAATTGAAAACAACGTACAAATATTTAATGTACTTACACGCGATATTTCTATAAATATAACGCGCAGTCAACGTATTTAGGAGCATTAATTTTATCACTGCTACTTTTTCTTTTTCACGGTCTTGATGAAATTAATGATAACAAATCCGTGAGCATTAAGATAGATAAGGCCTTTAAAATATATATCTAAATTGTGTTTTATAAATCTCCGTATAATGTCTCTTTTATACAGTATTCTAATTTAATTTACTTGCTCCGGATTTATCATTAAATAATTGTGTTTGCTGTAAAACAGACGTGGGGAACTAATATAGCTTCAATTTCGAGAAGATAATTATCTCTTTTTATTAACGATAAGAAACATTGTTTTATATTTCTCAGCAGTCCATAACAATAAAGTTAATTAAAAAAAAAAAAAAACAGACCAGACCATATGGCCGTCATATCTCTTGAGCGAGGTAGAAATTGTTTTGAAAATGAAAGAAGCAAGAAATTACAGAAAAGCGGTTTTTTACGATTTCAGGATAAAATTAATAGTCTTTTTTATTTATTCAAGTTCATTGGAGAGCTGAAGCATTAGAAGCTATTTTATATTATTTCATTGCAATACATCAAGTCAACAGTAAATTCTTAGATTTAGTAGTCGTTGAATAATAAGAAATCTGTTTTTACCGGTGCCAAGCCAGTTTCTTTATTATACGATTATTACTTCTTTTTAACTAAGTGGACAATTTTACAATATTTTGCTGGATTAATGACTTTGTTGAGAGCTCCCTCTGTTTTGTTGACGTTTTATATTTCCGACGTTTTGCTGTATCGCGGACGTGTAAAAATGCTTTTAAAAATTATTATTTCTCCGTCCTTGGAAAAGAAAAAGAAATGAGACAATGATGAAGAAAAAAGTTATCGAAAACAGCAATTTCTAAAATATGTTCCCTAATAGGAAATTCGCGAGAAGAGTAAAGAATACTTGTAGATTAAAAAAGTTTTAGCGGTTTTCGTTTAGCGATTTTGTCTTCATAATGATTGTTTTAAAGCAATTACTGGATTTCTAAATTTTCATATTATTTTGCAAGTTTATATTACAGTACATATTTTATAAACTTATTTTTTTCTTCTAAAAGTTTACTAGCCTCTCTTTATCATACCGCGGCGAGATAAAAATCTCGCCTTTTAATTCTTCCCAAGTTAATATACAGATTCCTGCCTTAATTCATTTATTCATTTACGAAATCGAGTTTAGTTTGAAATTTAGACAACGCACAAAAAACGAAACATAACGCGCAGCCTTAATAAAATATATTTATTAGATAGACGATAAATTAGTGTACGTTATTAATATAACATAGGTATACGTTTGATGTAGCTGTGATAGTTGTTAAGGTGTAGAAATTTCGCGTCGAAGGAAATCTATTCAGTTTTATATAATAAATGTATTTAAAAATAAACTAACTTCTCAAAGCAGAAATTTTGAAAGTAATTTTTTTTCCATTCCAGAAGCAAGTCTCGAGGTTCTAGCAGATATAATTTTTCTGCGCCCAGTCAAAATTCAATATCATTTCGAACCCTCGGAAAAGAAGCACATATCATTTATATTGGATTTAATTCTCAGAGCAGAAGCCCTCGCCGGAGGGGGACCAGATTAAAAAGTAGCCGCGAGCTCGCTTAAGTCTTTTTCAATTTTGACGAGGGAGCTCGCCAGCTTCGGCCATACCTTCTACCCCCGGCCGCTTCGCAAGCGAATAAGTCCCTCCTGTGTAGCGCGGCAAAAAGTAATCGCGACGGGCTTGAGCCGTCGGTTCGGAGGCAGAAGTTGCGACAGGGCGCTCGCCGTTGTGCCCCTCTCCCCCCCCCACCCCAAGAGGATCCGGAAAACGCGAAAATCGTAGTGATTAAGCGCGTCCCGAGCCGTCGGATTTCGATTTCACTCGTCCACTTGCCGGCGCTGTTGCTGCTGCTCTTCCTTCATACGTCTATTTCTCTCTCACTCTCGCCCTCCCCCTCCCTCTTCCTTCGGAGCGCCCGGCGTCGCCACGCCGCGGGCGTGTATCTCTCATCTTTCTCCGTCCGCCCGCGGGGCTTTTTACCCGTTTCGTAATTTTTCCTCGAGCTCGGAGGAGGAGCAGGAGGTCTCCTGTCCCCCCCCCCCCGCGCCGCCCCCTCGGGCGTACAGCTGGAAATCTTGCTCGATCGAGGAACGTGCCGAGTGGTCGGCGAGGGTGGCGGAGGGCGCGGGGCGGAAGATACGCGAAGGTGGAACCCATTGCCGGCCATCGCGATTTATCACGGGGATGGGGGGGAGACAGCGAAACGAATTGTTCCCCGCCGGCTGACTGGCTGGCTGCGAGCGAACACATACGCGCGTACGAGCGCGCACGTGCACTTACACCAAGTATGAGAGCGGAAGAGAGAGAGAGGGAGAGAGAGAGAGAGAAGAGACACGGAGGCAAGCAAAAGTCCGCCCGCGCGGTGCTCTTGGCCCGCGGACGGAGTTACGCGCCGGGGGGATTGCACGTCGTATCTATCTCGCGTCTTTGCCTCTTCGCGCGCGCGCGCGCGCGCAGAAAAGCAAGCGGAAAGCGACGGGTGGCCGAAATTCCCCCCCCCCCGTACCTCGTCGGAGCTGTGGGCGGGGTGTGGGGGTTAGCGAGCGGTAAGCAACTTTACGCTCCTTAAACTCGGAGCTTTTTCGGCCCTCGCGCTCTCGCCGCAGCTGCCGACCGCGCGACTCGCTCGCAAAAGAAGAAATTTGTAAGGGGGCTCTGTCTCTTTCTCTCGCTCTCTCGCTCTCCTCCTCCTTTCTGCCCGTTTCTCTCGCTCTCGTTGCCGAGCGAAGTGGAACGAGGACGGGGCGGCGGGGGGGAGGGGGCGAAGCGAAATCGACGGTAACAATCGTAATAAAAGGAATTGGAGGTGGAGAATAGCGCGCGCCGAACCCGGGAGATGGGCGGCGGGGCCGGGGTCGGGGAGAAAAAGAGACCAGCAGGCCGATGTCTTTATTGGCTGCTTGGCTGCCTTTCGACCTACTATACCTTTCTAGCACACCCAACCCGCCCCCGCTCCTCGATCTCGCTCGTCGATCCTCGCGGAACTACCCTTGTAATTCCGCTGGCGGCTCCTCTCCTCCCTCGTCACACCAACCCCCCTTCCCCCGGGCGAACCCTGAAATATATACGCCCGATCGGGGCAGCTTTTCCGAGCTAGCGCCGTCGCCGTCCGGCTCTCTTTCTCTTTTACTCTCTCTCTCTCTCTCTCTCTCTCTCTCTCTGGCACCTCATCCCCGGGCCCTGTGTAGATCAAATGCCCTCCCTCTGCGCCGGCGCACTTCTTTCGTTAATCAGGGCCGCGATTTATCGCAGCTCTTTCATTACTCCCGGCGCTGGCGGTGCGGTCGCGGCGATGCGCCGCAATATCGGCCGGGGCGCCCTTTATTCCCGCGCCGCGCGGGGACTCCGTCGAGTTTTCCGAAATAACGCGATTAATAACGCTCGAATCGCTCCTGGCCTCTCTTTCTCTCTCTCCTCGGCAGCGGTGGAATTTATGAGAGCTCTCTCTCTCTCTCTCTCGCCTAAGCGCGCGCTCGATTGAAATTAACGAGCAGCGACTGAAAACATTTACCTTTAATAATGAGCTGTATTCTCGAGGGATCGATTGTCCTCCCCCCTCCCCACATCCCTTTCCGACTCTCCTCCCGCCGTCTCCACGAGTTTTTTATATTACTGACGTTTGCTTTTAAAGCCCCCCCCCCCACCGTCGATTATTGCGCGGCTCGAATAAGGCCAAGCGGTATTTGGCGCCGCGGCGGAAATAATTTAGCCTCCATTGGATGCTCTCGATAACCTTTTATCCCAGCGGTGGAAGAGGACTTTTTGTAATGAACGCCCTTGCAGCGCTTCTGCGACCTGCTTATTTATATACATATATACATATATATTCATATATATATATATATATATATATATATATATATATATATATATATAAACTAAACCCTTTTTTTTTCAATCGAAAATCTATTATTATTGGAACTGGAGCGCGACCATTTTATCGATTATAATTACTTTTTACGAGATGAGCTCTTCGCTCCGCCGGCCCTTTTACTGTAATCTCCACGGTTTACGGAGACCCTCGTACAACAATGGGGGACAGGCTATTCTTGCGACATCGTTTGTGTCCATTAGGGTAGGGATATATCGATTAATGCCCCATGAAATTGTTTTTATTTAAATGCCTAGTATAAAATTATTATCGTGCTTGAATAAACTTTATTACAATTTTCAGCCGGGCGCTTTAAGTTTCATTGCTTATACGGGTATTGGACGACTTTCGTAAAATTTGATAACGCTCAATACGAAATACTTATTGATTATTTAAAAGAAAAAAAAAATTGTTCCATTCTCTTTCAAGCTTTCCGAACTTATTAATATAGATTTATTTGTTTTTTTCTTCGTTACTGGCACGCCACCGTTTGTATGCTTCTTCTCATGTAAATGCTTTTGCTTTTTATTTACGTTTCTTCCTATTTGTATACTCCTACATGCCTAGCTTCGTCCTACTTAATCGTTCTTATTCATTTGTTTTATTTTGATTTCCTTATTAGTCCAATACTCGTTCCTACTGGAGTTTGTTTCTATTGGTGTACTCTTATATTCTTACGGGTTTATTCCTATCTGTGTACTCCCGTATTAGTATGTTTTTACCTATTTGTATTTGTACCTATTTGTGCGCTTCTATAATTGTATGCTCGCTTCTATCTGTGCGCTCTATTCATTTCTTTTCTTTTATCGCCATTATACTGCGCATGCTTAAATTATGAATAAGTAAGTACCGAATAGAAAGTAGATAATTCTTCGCGCAATAACTATTACGTGGGTAGCGTCAAATAATTCCTAGAACTGGGACGAATCGGGGAAAAAAGTAGTTTTCAAATTTCGTCTTTAATAAATTCATATGTACATAATATCAATAAATAATTTCTTAAGAACATTACAAGACTACAGTCGCAGCAATCGGATCGTATAATTCTAATGCAAATATTAAATACAATAATGCGACGATTTGAGAGATTCCCGGCGAGGCATTAATGCGCAGGCACACGAATTCGGGACAGGCAGACGATGTACGGCGTGACTATCCTAGTTGCCATCGCTTTCGTTCTACTTTTATTTTTGGACAAATCCCCGTCCCTCGTGCCATCTCAGCTCTCGTATCAATTCCAAGCCTCTGACACCCACCCCCTCCCCCGACAACGTCATTTTCTGGCACAAGAAATCTCTCTCCCTCTCTGTCTCCCTATCTCTCTCTCGTACAGCGAATCACTTACACGTTTGGCAAAAGGAGGATCCGAGTCCTCCGTCGGCCTACATCTCGTCCTCCTCGATCTCCTCCCTCTCGCGCCTCCTCTGTCCTCCCAATTTTCGCCGGCCCTCGCCAGTAATTTCTACCGTGGGCAAGGACGTAAGACGTGCGGGGCAGAGGCCGGGGGGGCGGGACGACAGCGCAATATCGCTGCACATCTTCCGGCTCGCGGGGGCCACGGCGACGCGCGAGGAGAGAGAGAGAGAGAGAGCGAGAGAAGTAGATAAATGGATGTGTAAGGCCACGGGGATGCTCGCGCGCTACGTGCGTCAAGTATCGCTCGGCGGATGCGCCGGGAAGCAGCGGGGAGGTGAGATATTACGTACCGCGAGCACGCGCGAATGCGAACGCGGATAAACTGTGGAGGTGGAGGGGGGGGGCGGGGGCCACCTTTGCGTTATCCGCGATCGAGTGAAAATGCAAAATGACACGCACGGCGCGCGAGATAGATAGAAATACGCGCCCGTGCGTGCACACACTCGCGCATGCACAGAAGCACGTATATATGCATGCAGGTGTGTGTGTATATATATATATATACATAGAGATGGAGTGCGGAAAGAAAGAACGAGGCGCGCGATTTTTATATCCTTTCGCGGTCTCTGCATTATGTTTTTATTGCGTGCAATACCGGATACAGCGGTGTATATTGTCCCTCGCTTCGCTTTTTTTTTCTTCTTCCCTCTATTTTTTTTTTTTGTTTCCTCTTTACTGCCGGCCTGGAGTGTTATACCAATAAAATTACCTCGCGCGTTCCTCCGTTCGACAGACTGGAAGAAAAAAAAAAAACATTAAAACTCCCGCTCGCGAGCGCTCGCGCTCACGATCGTATACATAACCCCCTTAGCTCTTATTATATTCGCTAACACATCCTCAATGTGCCGCGGGTCTCTCTCTCTCTCTCTCTCTCTCTCTCTCTCTCCTCCCCCCTTCACCTCCGCCGCTGTCTGTCTCTCTGCTGCACTGGCAATTAGCAAATTAAAGCTCGCATCTGTGGAAATCGCGCATAGGGAAATAAACAAATCCTTCGACCCTGCCCCCACCCCGCGCCTCGCGAAAGGCATAAAATTTATTTAAGCTTTAACAAATCTCTCTGTCTCGTTCGCTCTGCCGACGCCGCCCAGTGCACATGGTTATTTTTATATCCTTTTTATTATACACTTCTGTGTATATATACACACATATACATACGTATAGATTCATATACATGTACGAGCGTTAGGGGTCCTTTGTATCAGTATAGCATTACATCAGCTGTAATGAATACCGCCTACTTTTATAACCTATTCGCCTCGGGCTAGTGCAGCTTTTAATATAATATTAAACCCCCACCCCCGACCCCGCCATTCAATCGGCAAGTAACAAATTATTTTTAAAAAGCAGCAGCCGCTTTCTTTCTCTGTTACTTCCCTCCCCGTGCCGCTCTCAAGCTGCTCACTTCGTTCGGGAAAGAGAAAATTAAAGAAGGAAACTTTACGCGCTAATAAAATTATGGCTATATTTTAATATGGAAAATAATACATATCCTTTGAGTTTTACGATGTTATAGATTGATTTATAGAAACGATACGAGTCTAATGTTCAAATGTAATGATATACACTTCTTTCGTAATGCGCACGGGGATATTTTTAATTAATCAAGAGGCTCCTGCCTCGGCTGTATAGATTATATGTGCTTTTTTAAACCACTTTTTCGTATAAATCCGACATTTTCAATTAATTAAAGTAATTTATTTGATTGTTTGTTGTGCAACTAATTATACGAATTATATATATATAGGCAGGATGTGCGCGTGGTGCTCGAGGTTCCACCATATTATATAACGAGGAAAAAGGAATATCGAAACGTATTATATCTATATACATCTATACATACGCGTCTATTCAAAAATAAGCCACGCATCAAAAGTTCTCCCCTCGCCATAAAGTTACCCAACGCGGAACTTCGCAATATACCGGAAGAGACGGACAGAGAGAGAGAGAGAGAGAGAGAGGGGGGGAGAGAGATTTTTAGTAAGCGCATCCTTTACCCACTCTCTCTTTCTATCCTCCGCCGCCTCGGCCGTCCACTCCTCGCTATCCCATTGATTAACGCGCGCGCGCGCGCTCGCAAATTGCAACACCGCGACCGAACGCGCGGTCGCTGCCGGCCGGAGCTGCCGCGAGGCATCTTTGCGCTTATTTAAAAAACGTCTGTAGGTGTTTCGAGCTAACCAGGCTGCATTAAATGCGCGGGGAACGACAGCAGTCAGGGGAAGAGGTTGAGACTGTGATTTTCAAGTTGAGCGACGGTTGTGCGCGTTTCAAATTAAAAAAAATATATATATACGTATCGCAGAAAAATTCGATGTCGACGGATTTTCTCGAACAAAATGGATTATGATAATAAGTTTCGGGGATGCATTTTTATCTTTCGTTTCGAAAAATCGATATCATTGTGGAATAGATTGAGACTAACAGCACTGGATTATTTGGATATGATTTAAAAGGGCGAGGTCGCATGTATGCCTTAGTTATAGATATTATTAGTGACCGAAATGAATTGAGGGTAGAAAACTGATACATCAAAAACCAATCCTTATCAGTAGTATTAGAATTTATATCGGTACTTCGGTGACTCTCGAACGCCCGAAATTCCAAACTGTGAAATGTACGCATATTTTCACTGAACAAACGTCTAAAAAGTACGTATTAATGTATCCTACGCTTTCATACGTATACACCAGGTACATTAACTATATTTAAGACAGCTTCGCCACGTTAAAAACGATTTTACATCTAGATTTTTCGCGAGGACAATGTTTTATTGAAAAATATACGAATTCCTAGTAGAGGCTGCGTGATCAAATCGCTTTTTCCCCATTCTGATCATGATATTATCACTGTTATTATCATCTCCTCGGAAATTGTCGCATCGCTGGGGAGCAATAGATAGTGTTTTAGTCTTAAGCCGTTGAATGAAATCCGAGGCTATTGGAAAAATGACGGCTCTCTCTATCAATCCCTCGCTCGTTTCGAATGTGTTGCGACTCACACGCAGGGGAAGGGGGCGGGGCGCGTAGAAGTCTCATTGCACAGGGAACGTTTAAAATTATTTTGGTTAAAAATAGAAGTACGCGAAATTGGCAATCGCAGCCGGATATAGACGACGGGGGCTGGTGTGGAGCCGTGGAAGGAACGGGGGTGGGAGTCAGAGCAAAAGGAACAAGCGCTTTACAGAGTGCATTGCACTGTTATTGCTTTTTCTGAATTTCAAATTTGCGCCCGTACTGCGACATGGCTATATATATATATATATATATATATATATATATATATATATATATATATATATATATATAATGTATGCCGTTCAGCTCCGCGGATTGAATCAAAGCTCTTCCGCGCAGGCGGTAGACGGGAAAGGACTGACGAAGCTGATTCACAAAGCCGTACGCAAAATATTCGACTTATTATTATTATTATTATTATTATTCTAATACATTTGTATTTTAAGTTTCACGGACGCTGAATATGATAAAAGGCTTAAATACGTGCTACCTGATACTAGAAAAAAAATTCTATGGAATCTCGAAGAATTGATTCAACGTTTAAATTTATTTATTATTCAGATGTATTATTCGAGTTAATTTAATTTGATAAAATTAACGATGTTTAGAATTTCTTGAGTTAAATGTATATTCATTAAAATAAGTATTAATAAATATTTAATTATTTTAAAAATGTTCGACAAAACTTTAAAAAAAAATTCCATTATCATTATTATTATTTTACATGAATATTTAGTTGATGTATACGGCTTGTGTGCTATTAAAATAAGCTCTCTGAAAAGCCAGAATTTATTTTAAGCAATACTGCGGTAGTTTAATTATCTTTCATTGAAAGCCAAATAATTTGTTAAACTAATGTAAATCAACATATGTAATATTGATGTTTAATTACACAATTGATAATATAGTATGAATTGCAAATGTGCATTTAAATGAAAAAAAAGGGTGAATAATTTATTGTTAATAGTAATTAGTATAATTAATATTAATCTATGTAGAATAATATTTTCTACTTGGCAACTTTGAGCTGTGTTCATTTGATTATACCGGTATAATTTCGTTTTAAAAATTATCATTGTTTTTTTTACTACTATAGAAATTTCAAAGTATCTTTCAAAATTAGTACGACGGCTCGTACATTTATACATTGATATTTACAGGTAATTTATTATGAAAATGGATAAATAATAATAATTAACGAAGAATTAATGCTGTTTTCGAGGGTTCGCCTCGGTTAATCAACGAAAAATGCCCCCCTTTCTCGACCCTTTGTACGTCGCACATACACATGCGCTTGCAGTGCGTCTATATGGGCGCGTCGCGCTCCATATAATACGCGGCGGCGCTTGCCTTTTATGCGGAAGCGCGGCATTTTCGAGGCACAAAATTAAGCAGAGAGAGGTTGTGGAAAGCGAGAGGGCAAGAGGGAGAGAGGAACAGAGAGAGAGAGAGAGAGAGAGAGAGAGAGGGAAAATAAGTTAGAGTAGGATCTCATCGTACATACGGAAGCCATATTGATATTATAATATTGTGTGTGTGTGTGTGTGTGTGCGCGCGCGAGAGCGCGCACCCGAGGAATAGAAGCCGGACTGCCTCTCTGTGTCGCGTCCACCACCACCACCACCACCACCTAACAGCACTACGGCCACCCCTGCCACCGCTATATTTATACCGCTGCGGATGAAGAGGCGCGCGGCGCTAGCATCGGATCATCATAATCAGGGAAGGGCGCGCATGAATAATTCAGAATCCTTCGAGGTCGCCGCGGTCCGCCGCGAGTGCCTTCTTCTTTTTCTTTTTTTCTTTTTTTTTTTTTATTCTTCTGCCGTTCTTAGACACACATTCGTCACTCCTTTCCTCTCGCCCACCCCCTCCCCTCCGCCGGATATCGTCGCTACTTCGCCGCCTTCGCCTGCGCCCGGCTTCCGAGCGCCCCTGCAAAAATTTGCGACGGACAAGAACGCGGGACTCGGCTTTATTACGGACACCACTTCGACAATGCCTCGTGATTTCATCCCGTTGATCTCGATCCGCGCTACGACTATATATATATATATATATAGCCGTATTGCTCTTTAACGCCGAATACACTGTGCAACCATTTGACGGGGACGAAAAACTGTCGTCAATTTTCCAATATTTTTCCATATCCTCTTGTCTCTGATCCACGTGAATTAGCTTATTATCTTTTTATCGATTTTAACGACGGAAACTCGAAATTCCCCGGTGACTTGGTTATATAGCCAACACTCTATAAGTTATAATATATATTATACATTCAATTGATTATGCTAACCAGCAGCGGACTCGGGAGATCCGTAAATTGCGCGACGAGCGCTAAGAGTGAAAGAGAGAGAGAGAGAGAGAGAGAGGGAGGGGGAGGCATAAGTGTATAAGAAGGAGGGCAAAACAACGAGAAGACGAGTATAGAAATGCGCGCACGCTGCGGCATGGTCGGAGGGGGCGGAGAGAGGGGGGGAGATCTTCTTTTATATCTAAGTCAGTTTTACTGTAACAAGCTAGCGGTAGTTTTATGCGAGGGCTAAACACCAGGTGGCTGCACGTAGAACGCATTACGTAAACGACCGACTGCGCTCTCCGTAACTATGCGCGGCTATATGCATATAGACGCAAGCGCGCGCGCGCGCACACACACACACACACGCGAGCGTACAGAGCACCTTAAATGCACGCTGCATCTTAGCGTCTCAG
This sequence comes from Sycobia sp. Sy_11, assembly GCA_018907035.1. Classification (NCBI taxonomy): domain Eukaryota; kingdom Metazoa; phylum Arthropoda; class Insecta; order Hymenoptera; family Epichrysomallidae; genus Sycobia; species Sycobia sp. Sy_11. The sequence continues at coordinate 1,211,639 of JACCIC010000139.1, read as the reverse complement.
GCAGAGGTTACTTGCATAACTTGAAGGGAGGGTTATTAAAGAATGGCAAGGTGGCCGGGGCGTAGAGCGAGGCGAAAAATTTACGAAGAATCCAGATCGGCCGGGCGTATTGTAATAAACTCTTTTATTAACCGAAAAAGTGCCAATAAAATGACAGCAAGCGATGAAGTAATTAATATGATTATATCCGCTTTGCAGCGAGCCTAATTATCATAATATAACGAGGCCTATCAATTTTATTTACGATGCAGCGTCGATAATCACCGGCTCATCCAGTGCCCCCTTTCCGTGAAATAATCGCGCCTATTCGGTATTAAATGCGCGGTCGCCGACTTATTCGCGTTCGAGCGACATTCATATTTATGCGCTCGGAGTAAGCGAGGTTTTTTTTTTTACGGATGCACTTCATCACGATCGCCGGCCGCGCGTAAACTCGACTCTAACTACTTATTTCTCTCTCTCTCTCTCTCTCTCTCTCTCTCTCTCTCTCTCTCTTTTCTCTATCTTTCTGTGGTTTTTTTATCGCCATGGGTAATTAGCGGACTCTTTGCATTGCTCCTTCGGTCAAATGAAGCTTACGATTTTTTGCAGGAGCTTCTGATTGGCAATAAGAATTTAGAAAAGTCGACGAGTGGTAATGAATTATTTGTTGCTTCTCCTATATATATCCTCGGATTGATGAGCTCGCGCGGGAATAGCCGAGGAAAAAGATATATATTCAAGCGCACAGGAAGTAGGGATCTAAATAAATGACTTGGACATTTCGTAAAAACTGCAAAGCCCCGCTCCCTTTTTATCGCTCACGATTTGCATATGGAATTTCCGCTAATTATATAATAACGATCCTTTGATATCCGTGTTAATTCGTCGAGGACGCGGAGCTGCGAGGGGGGGGGTGGTAGGGTGGATTAAAAATTGATAATCGCGCACGTACGCGGTGGCTTCTAATTGCCACGCATCGACTCGTTGCGCCGGAGAGAAATAATTAGCGAACGCTATTCTCAACGATTATACGCTCCGCATGCAGAATTTGACGGGAGCGCGCGCGCGCGCGCGGGGCTAATTTTGCTCGGGCACACGAGGCGCCCCGTCGATACGTATATGTATAATTTATTATACACGTCGATTAGTCGAATGCGCGAAATGGGCTTTCGCCCGTGAAACAATACCCGCCACAGGTACCCTGCACCCTCGGACCCCCCGAAGTCGAGACGAAAGTCGCCCGGTTCGGCTTGAATTTCGTTTGTCGGCGACTCCTAGCTGCTCGCCCGCATCCCCGACCACAGTCGAATAACCAATATCTCTTTAAACTGCGAGTGCGTGTGTAATAATATGTGCGCGCGAGCGCGCGTAACGAAAGAAAGCACTTGAGGGCCGATGCTTTAAAATAAGGCAACGGTACAAATATAGCCCCCAGGCGGGGCACATCGGATTACCGCGGCGGAGCCGCTTTTGTTCATTAGCTCGGCACTTCGTTTTAATTGACACCTTTGACCCGACGCGCCCTCTTGCGCGCCGAGCTGCAGCCCGAGCGGTGGTGGCCTCTCTCGGTAATGCGGCTAATCCGGCGGCTGGCGCGGCTCGTGTGTTATGCCGCCCCCTCCCCCCATTCACCCCGCGGAGTTGGAAAAAGGAGAAATCGTCGACTCTTCCCTCCCTCCCTCCCTCTCTCTCTCTCTCACTTGCGATTCGGACCGGTCGTTCAGCGTATACGTATACATGTATAGATCGGCCAAATCCGCTGATTAATTAGTACGATGAGTTGAAATGGTCCTGATTACCGGGGAGTATTTTAAGCTCGGCCCGTGTCGATATTTCAGCCTCGGAGCGCTTTGTTCGACTCCAAATCTCGGCTTTTCCAGCCTTTAAAGATTAGTGGAATAGTGCCTCTTACGATTTTCCGGCGGGATAAAATTCGCCTCTGAAAACAATTATACGGGTAATGACTACGTATGTATGATATTATTACCGGGCTGTAACGATGCGCGCAAGTTCTAAATCTCAATTGAAGAATGTCGCTGAATCTAATTAAGATTTTGCAAGAACGCGGTACACGCTGCAATTGTTAGCGCAGAAGATTTCAACGCAGATGTTGCATAGAATCGAGCGAAAAATGATCCAACTCGGATTATATATGGAAACGATCCTGACTCCTTCTTTCCAACGTAACGGATGTCAACTTAGATTTTCAGCGGATATTATCCAAATTGTAATCTCTGAAGAAAAAGATCCACACGAGATTTTATGTGGCTGCCATCTTAACTCAAATATTTAACGGAAAAGATTCGAACTCGATTCAGATTATGTATGCAAACGATCGTAAATCGAATTTTTCGTCGGATATATTTCAACTGGCAAGAATTTAAACGAAGACGTCCGCTGTCGATAATTATAAGCGAAGTAGCGTCATACGGGTTAGATTTTCAGTCGGAATCGTATGAATTTAATCACTATCTGAGTTGCAATTTGGAGCCTTCAAAATTCGAGTTCGGATTCTAATATTTCAGTGTTTGAATTGCACACAGTAGTACATACTCCTGGATATATATATATATGTGTGTGTGTGTGTGTGTGTGTGTGTGTGTGTGTGTGTGTGTGTGTGTGTGTGTGTGTGTGTGTGTGTGTGTGTGTGTGTGTGTGTGTGTGTGTGTGTGTGTGTGTGTGTGTGTGTAATACGAATAAGTTTTAAGGTTTGAATCTAATTTATGTTTCATTAAATTTACCGTATCTTTGATATTACATTTGATTTCATTAAAATATTTTCTCCTATCTTTCTTGTATTTTTATTAAAGTGCACTTTATTATACGTATATCCCAACGAGTCAAAAGTCAAATTAAATTTTTAATACTTCCCAGACGCGCCTTACATTATTTATTTTTATTAATTATTAAAATTTATTTGCACTAAAAAGCTGATTTTTTTTTTAAATTTTTTTCAATTCCTACTCGAAAATTAAGAATATCTTTTTAGCGCAGAGGTAGACCTGCGGCACCGGATGAACGCCGCGGCAGAACTTTACGAGGCTCTCTCGCGAAAAATGCTCGACGGGGAGGGGATGGGAGGAGAAAATATTTTTACGAGGTAAATCTCGTAATTACGGGAGCTTTTTCCCAATAATACGGGGGCGCCATAAAACTAGCGCCTCCGCGCGCTCCTCGCGGCCGGTCGGCCCCGTGAGAGGAAATTGGCTTTATCCTCAAATTGTAATCGAGCGGGCGATGGAGGAGGCGGCGCTCGTCTCGCCCGTCGACCCCCCGCCGAGCCCTTACCGGAGAGATGATGGCCGGGGGGAGGGAAGGAGGAGGAGGAGGGAGGGCGAGAGGTGCGGCTATGTAGATTTATGAAAAGGAGGCTTAATTAAAGGAAGCTCGCAAGCTTCGGCTTTTTAAACCTAATAAGACGTAATTGTATTCATGAACGCGTATATATATGTATATACACACACACCTACGTATATCTATACAGACGGTCGCGCCGCGGTCTGCCGCGCTTAATAAAGTTTCCTGGAAAATATAGAGTGCGGGCCGCTGCCGAGATGGCGGTGGCGGCGTTCGATCTCCCCTCGCCCACCCTCGGAGGGCTTTCGCATCGGGGGCCGAGCGGCGGATGCTCGTCCGCGGCGCGGCGCGGCGCGTGTGGCCATTGCGCGTTCTGGCCGTATTTACATAACGGCGATTAGCATGCCCAGAGCCGCGCGCGTATATATATATATATATATATATATATATATATACGTGCGTGTGTGTATATATATGCATACGCGTGCATCTATAGGAATAATTGCCACCAGCGGTGCACTAACAAATGGACGGAGCCCCGTCTAATTATACTACCGGACGAGTCGGCGGCATCGGCGGCGTTTATTGCCGCGCAAGCGCGCGCCCATTGAAACGCGAACGTCCGGCGCGCTGGGTCCGCGTTATCCCCGTGTGCGCGCGCCTATCGCTCGACAGATGTATTTGTGTATACAGATATATATATATATATATATATATATATATATATATATATATATATATATATGTATATTCAATATCCATACGATACTTGATGCGCGATAGAGAGAAAGAGACAGAGAGAGAGATCCGTCAGGTGCCAGGTGGAAATTCGCGGCCCAAGTTTATAAGGAGCAGCGGGCGTGTTCGACTCGCGTTAAAATATCGCTCATCGAGGACGGGAAGAGTAAGCTCGGACTGTGGGGCGTCGTGCTCGCCTTACCGCGTGGAAGTATGCGATGGTGTCTGATGGCACTTATTGGAATAAGTGCAGTATATGCCGAAAAAAGAAGGGTAGAGTGGATTTTGAATAGCATGTGGTAAGGATTCTGATATGGTAATCTTATGGATTCGTACTCGAAAATGTCCCATTTTTAACGAGGGTATCGCATATGGAGTTTTAATTCGAATATGATACGCGTATCTTGTACAAATCCTATACCAATGACTACCAGTCAGAGTATCCGATGTGATTCTGATATGATTAACGAGTATGTATTTTGAACAGCTCGTTGATGTACGGGATACATATGAGAATATGGCTTGAGCCACGTGCGATTATCGTTAATGCGGATAAGGTGAGGATATCTTGTCCGTAACTGATATCTGATAAGTTAGGTATGGCGTAGAAAAATTTCTACATGGCAGGATAAGAAAAGATTATTGCCATTTCCAAGGAATACCGTTTAAAATTTGTAATATTTATGCAAGAATTTTTCCACGAAGAATAAACATCAAATTATCCTGGGATACTTTTCTCGAGATTTTCAAGTCCACACTATACTTTTAAAAACCAATTTCTTTTTTCTCGAAGTAGAAAAAATGCGCACTTGCATCTATATATCGGGGCGAAAAACCAGTGCAGCGGTGCGATCTTCGATCCGGCGCGAGATATAAGCTTATCCCATTCTCCATCATGCAGACGAAGAGATCCCAAACGTCGCCCCGTCAAAGCTCGACAAAAACACTTCTCTATGCCGATTATTTCATTATTGCCACGATTAAATACACGCCCCTCCCCCCCCCCGTCGGCATGTAGCTACGGCGTTCGAGATCTACTTCGAGGGCCCTTTCCTTTAACGATGCGCTCCCTCTACGTTACTGGGCAACGATGAATCTCCCGGCTAGAAATATATTCCTATATTCCAGTCGATCGTCATCGAGCTCTGGCGCGCCCGCTCTTCCGTATAATGCCTCCGAAAGCGACGCGATCATCCGTATTCTCGGCTCCGCGACGACAGCCGAGATCTGCCCGCGCGTGCGGAATTGTATACTATATATAATGTGCGCGCGTGCGTTTGCGCAGAGCATCTCGTTCTCGCACTATACTTTCCCTGTCGTTTCTTTATCCTCTCCTCTTTATATAACCTCGACGTGTCTGATTTCCGGGCTCTGCGTGCTCTCACCCTCCGTGCTCCGCACTCTCGAGGCATGCACCGTTCCGCCACACACACACACACACACACACACACACACACACGTGCATCGATCATCATTTCGAAGAAGCCTTACGCGGATGTCGTAGAGGGACCTCGCCACTTGACCAACGCGGTCGGCGAGCGCGCCTGCTGCATTTCATCGCGACCGCCGGCGGTGTGGTTTAATGGACCTGTGCTGCGCAATTCCGGACAATTATAACAAATGCTCTCCCCTCCACCCCCAATCTCCTCCTTTCTCTCTCTCTCCCCCTCTCTGTCCCCATTTCACCGTTGCGCAATGACCACGGGTACCCGAGCCACCTAGGCGTTCCGTTGGAAGCTCGAAATTAATTCTGCTCTCGATGCGCGCCATCTGCTAATCACCGTAATTGCCAATTACTCGATTGACGGTGGCCAAGGGTAGTACGGTCGTACTGTGCGCGATTTCGCGTGGATTTCCCACGCGAGGAAAGTAACGCCACTGGACGCGACCGAGAATAACGTCACGGGTAAGCAGAGGCAACGAGAAGCTCTCCCGAGCGTCAGTTAGATAATGTGCCGTTCTTAAAGTGTCCTTTGTCAGGAACTTTGGGAAATTAGCAACTTTTCATTAGGAAGCAGTGGAAGTCCGTTGCTCGTCGCTAAACAATTATGAGAAATATCGCCACTGTTCATTAGACCGACCGGTGAACCGTGTTATTCGCCTCAACTCGCTGGCACAGTTTGCTAATCTCCAACCAGCGCTTTCAGTAGACAGACGGTGTTAATCTTTCTGAGAGACATCGATATGAATATATATATATAGTTCTCGTTTAGTATATACATTCGGTATGTCCAATGGATGGTGTATGCATATCTGTAGATGTATAATAAGTGACACCGTAAGCCGAGAGTCTCCTGCTACAGTCTCATTATCTCCGTTCTTCCGTTACACGTGCTGACTGCTGATGTAAGTAGAATAAAAGGAAAAACACAAGGCTATATCTCTCTCACTGTGTGCGTGTGTATATGTATGTATGTATATATGTATGTATGTATATATATATATATATATATATATATATATATATATATTTATATATGTATAGGAGTACAGCATCGCGTGGCGCGAACGATAACGATCCCGTTTCGTCGGGCTTGCAGAATTCAATGTTTTAAATCCCCGGAGCTCTAGACGAACCCGAGAGCACATAATGCGGAGATTATATAATTTAAGAGGGACATTTTGATAATTATATGCGCGTGTGCGCGCTGGCGAAAGCGGATACTCTTTTATTTCATTGAATTACGTAGTTGTGGCGAGAGGTGGGAGGGGAGAGACAGTGGTGTCCGTGAAAAATAAAAAAATTACCTCAGATTGCTTCGTAGTTTATATTATCGTTGAAATATTTATACGCTCGTTTTACGTATACGCGCCTGGATTCGTTTATTAGTCCAGTTAGATTCGCTGGAAATTTTAACAATTAATTCGTGACCGCTGCTTCTAATTAGACATTTCTGGAAACCCATAAAATTATCGACTGTAACAATCGAGGAAGTTCGCAATGCGAAGTTACAGTATCAGAGATAGTTAAACATCGTTAACGCGATCGTCATTAGAACACGCGATCGGTACGTCAGTAGGACGATATGTAGGCCAATCTTAAAAGTGCAACGATAAAATAATTGATTTGCAGCACTTTATCTGGATGAGCAAAGGGTACGGTCAATATTTCATCGAACCTGCTCACATCTCTAGATCAGTAAATTTATAAAGTTCGCTGCTACGTGTAATATGTGAAGAGCAAGGATAATTTATCGGCAAAGACCAACAATTTACAATAAAGAAATGAACGCTATTTCGAGAACAGTGTTGGAATACACTATAATTAAAACGGTTGTCGACCATAATTTGAGCTGTTTACAACATCTTCGATATTCGAGTTTCATTTCGCTTTTTCTTCCCCCTCGGAACAAATTTTTTTGCAATTGATTTTTCTACTGTCAAATATTGATGATTGAAAAAAAAGTCTGATAATTGCGGGCCATTTATTACGGAACGAAAATACAAAAAAAAAGAAAAAGAAAAAAATGGTCCACTTCCATTAGTGTCTCGCTAAAGCGTCCGAGGAGTAACTCGTTCCCAGCAGGTGTCTTATAGAGACCAATTAACAGACAAGTCCAATATCCAGAAATGTCAATAAAGTCTTTTATTCGGAAATGATTGTTTTCCAGGAGAAAGCGCCACGGAGCGCGAGGGCGGTGGGGGTGGGGGGGGGAGGTTGGCTCGTGCAATTTCATCTTATTCGTCGCTTGCGCTCGTCTTATTGAATTCGGAAGCGTTAATTCGTGGGACTTCGGCGAGGCGCGCAGTCGCCGGCGTCTGCCGTTAATTTGCCTCGGATGATAAATCAATTGCACGACTCGCCGGCTCCAACGGGGACGAATTCATTCGTTGATCCCGCTTCATCCGCGCCACGTCGCTCACGTACGCGTATAGTCGCCCCGACAACGGGACGACGCTTTCTTATCGCGAATCGGCTCGGCGTTGGCTCGTTTCTTCGCAGTTTCGAATCGAGGCGCGCGAACGAATCTCCATCGCGAACCCCGCATTCGAAAAAGCCCCGGCCATTTTGCCCGTAACAGCTAAAGTGACCGCGAGAGAATATTTTATTATTTTATTATTTTATTATCTATGCACGAGACGTACGGATTTGCCAACTTTGCGTATCCTCATTTTTTACCTTTCGCTGACTCATATACATATACGTATATCTATCAACCCCTCTCTATATATATATATATGTTCAACATATCTCGCGCAGTCCATTATATATCTTTGTTCACTTCCGGTCTAGAGGGAAATCTGTCGATCGATCGGCGGCCGTCGCTGCCCGACCGATCGCTGTAAGGAGTCTCTGAAGCCCTGATCGACGAATCGCGGATCTATCGAACGCACGAGCGATTGGATCATCGTCTGGAAGAGAGCGAGGCCGCGCTACAGCGAGCGGCTTTGTACCGCCGCGAATTCCACGATCGGTCCCGTCCCCGCGCAGTCCAGATGTGCCCGGACGATCCCGGCGTGATTTATTAAACGCGCGCGCACTGCCTCGTATATAATCTAATTGTCCAGATCGGACGTAAAGATGCGAAGGTCAAGCGAGGATGGGATGGGGCGAGTGGGGGGGGGGAGGCGGACAGTTCCCTGTTCAGTCAGTCGAGAGTAACACCATTTACCCGGAAGAACGAGCGCGGGGAATCAATGCGAGCGGCTCCTCCCTTGTTCTCTCTGTTTCTCTCTCTTTCTCTTGTCGATCGCGCGCACATCGGCTCTTATGCCTTTTTGTGAGAGTGCAACGCGGCGGAGATTTTTCTCTTTCTCTAGATACCTACATATACAGCCATGCTCTCGCGTCGGCTTTTCGCTCCCCCCCCCTCCCTCGAATCTCTGCCTCTTCCCGTCCACGCATATACAGCCCGGACATACTCGCGTGGTGGGTTCGCGAAACTTCGTTCGTGTTTATTGTGCGCGATAACTCTCCCTTGGCCCTCGTCCGGTTCTCTTTTCCTGTCTCTCTCTCTCTCTCTCTCTCTCTCTCTCTCTCTCTCTCTCTCTGTTTCTCCCTCCCTCCCCTTAGTTCTCTCAGTGTCCCCCAACCATATATATATTACAGTATTTATATCTATATCATGTATGTATATGTACGTATATATATATATATATATATATATATAACAGGAGTGTATGTTGTAGCGTACTGCGTTATAGTTATATACTCGCGCTCTCCGTCCACTGTATAGCGACGCTTTATCGCGCGCCGCGCGCATACTGGCAAAGTCGCGCGAGCACTCCGCCGCCGTCGCCTATATGTGACTTGCTGACAGCGGATATGCAAATCAGAGCTTCTCTCTCTATTTCTATCCCTTTTGCATCATGACTCTCTCCCTCTCTCTCTTTCTCTCTCCCCTTATATATATATATATATATATATATATATATATATATATATAATATACATATAGGCGGTTTCGCGGTGCGCTCAATGAAAACCCGTTTCCTCGCGTACACGCCCGGTGAGGGGAGCGCGCGCGTGCGGTGAGCGCAACTGCACTTTGGCCGCGGAATCCAGGGAGAAAGAGAGTGCGAGAGAGAGAGAGAGAGAGAGAGAGAGAGAGAGAGCCGCTATACGGACGAGTTATATCGAAATTTCAGCCGTTATAACTCGTTGAAATACTCGGGGGTAAAAATGAAGCGCGCGGCGCCGGCACGCGCCTTTTTTGCCCTCGCTCCCCCATCCCCTCTTCCCATCGTCACGCACGTACGTTTTGCGCCTCCATTATCTTCGTTCGATTTTCATAACGGTTTGACGCCTCTTACCTGTTCTATATATATATATATATATATATATATATATATATATATATATATATATCAGTTCGAAATCTCGAGAATAATAATTTCAGAGGGATATATACCAAGCGAGTATCGGCCTTCCTCGAAGATCTCTACACGCGGTCCTCGCTCATGCGCTGTCTCGTAATAACGAGTCGATTTCCAACGGCATATATAGTATTAGAAGACGTATATATAGCTATTGGCTCACATTACTCACAATCCACCCAGCACATTGGAAACCTTCGCCGCTCGACTTAGGGGCAAAATTCTCGGGATTATTTTATGCTATCGCGGCGTCAACTTAGGCTTCGATGTTACTTGAACTCGCTACTCTGTGAAATCCTTCGACTCTGTGAAATCGAAGGTCGAGAGAAAATAATTAGCGATGCGAGCGTTATGACTAATTCAATGAACTGTCGATTAAAAGAGGCATATGTACAAAAACAAAATACAAACGTACGAAAGAAAGAACTTCCATAAGAGCTGGAAAAGAAATAAATGTAGAAATGATTCCTCTTATAAGCGTCAAATTCCAGTGGTTATCGAAAACGACTTCCTACCATTTCCATTCTTTTACTCAGGCAATTAATGTAAGCAATACGTTGTTATACCGAACCTTTAAGCTTAGAATTTTTTCAGGTCGTTGAATCCGAATGTAACGGACGTTATTAGAAATTTACGATGTACAAGTGAAATCGGTGGTTTATACCAATTGAGGCAATTGTATGAAGGATCCGTGATTTTAATTTTACATTTGGAGCTACCTATCTTCGAGCCTAGCACGTGTGTTCTCAGGTCTGAATAACTTATGCGCACAAACAATTTTTCCCATAAACATACTTGTGAAACTGTACAGGTTTTCTTTGTCAATAAATTGTGAGGCCGTAAAATTTCGAAATATGTAAATTTTATCTAATACATTAATAGATCTTATTTATCCATAACAAAAAATTAATAAGAAAAGGATAGACAAAGATTAAAATTCATCAATTGTCTAATATTTTTATATCTAAATGTTTTGCGTTGTCTAAATATTTTTATATCTAAATGGTTTTGTCTATTGAAAAACGCAATAACTACAGCGGATATTAATCGAAGAAAGGAACAATAAACTAGCTGTAACATTCTGCGTTACGACGTGCCTCAATGGGTCAAAGCAGCGAAACTCTCACCGTCGAGGAGGGAGGGGGGGTGACGTTCTCGCCCGTCATTCTCGCCGCGACGCTCGTCACAGAGACACGAGACCTCCGCGAGCACGGGAGTCCAGCCGGTCTGACGCAATCTGGCGACGGTCCCACGGATCCCGCCCCGATCTACTGCGGCCGCGCGGGACCGTCCGCGCGGCGAAAGCCCCGCTTCCGCTGCAGCGCGACCGTCCACGCGCGCACGCGCGCACACGTAAGCGCGCTTTGGCCAAATTAGGCGAGTCCGCGCGCCGGGGAGAGCAGTAACCGGTCGGCACGCAGTGCGCGCCCGTGTGTCCCTCTCTCTCTCTCTCTCTCTCTCTCTCTCTCTCTCTCTCTCTCAATCTCTCTCAATCTCGGCGCGCGGGCGCGCGCGGCGTGAATGGGCCGTAGCCGCCAGAGTCGCCGGCCGGCCGGCCGGCCGTCCGCGTGGGCGTACCGACTATTTATTCCTCTCCCCCTCCCCCCACCTTGGCGCGTCTGTTGTAATGCACTGCGCCCCGAGACTCTTTTCCGTGAATGAGTTTCCCTCCTCGCCGCGCTCGCTCGCGCTCGCTCGCGCTCCCGTCCCCCCTGCCCGCCTCCTAACGTTTCACTCTTATTATACGCTCGTCGGGACAACTCTGTCCCGCTCGCCCCGCCCGCCCGAGCCGGCAGCGACGGCAGCCTCGGGCGTTATTATTATCTCTCGTTACAACCGCTGCGGTGCTCTTTTCTCCCCCTCCTCCCATTCTGCCTCGCGGAGCCTCGACGCGGCGCGGCGCAGCAGCGCTAGGTGGAAAATATGCATACATACACACATACATATGTATGTATGTATGTATGTACGTATGTATGTATGTATGTATATGTATATAATGTCTGCCTCGCTTGGTCTTACGACGTTCTTAACTTAATTTTAGTACTGATTCTTCTGCCCCTGCTGCTACGGCCATTTCGATATTTAACGGACGCTTCGCGCATTTTATGCACTTTAACTCCCAATGTCGAAGTTGCATTACATACGTATCAATCTATATATATTTAGAAATGTATATATATATATGTGTGTATGTGTGTGTGTGTGTGTGTGTGTGTGTATATATTACGCATATAATCCTCTTTAAGGAATATTAAATGACGCGCGTATAAGAATTTTCACAACTTGTATATTATAAACGCTCGCTGAATAATATTTAGCGGTACAGAGCTCGCCGCTATAATATCTGCTTGTACTGGTATCGCGCGCTATAACTTTTGCCACGGCGGCGACGACGACGAGACGCGACCTGTATATCATATACGTATGTGCGTAGTCGTGTGTATGTGTGTCTGTGTGTGCGTATACGTACGCTTACAAGTCGCAACTTGAACGCTCCTTATTAGTCATAGCACGTTTTTAGATATGACTATATACTCGTACTTTTTAACTCTTAAAGACCAAGAATATATCCTTCGTTAAAGCGATATGACTGTTCTTTTTTTATTCGTGAGGCATAAAATTGATACTTACATGCATTTATGTTATGCATTATTAATCACTTGAAAATCCGTACTATCCGAATTGTTACAAATGCAGGCTTGATTTATTTTACAATTATTCTGTTCAAGAACAATATTATAGTAATACTGCTTGAAATAACAATGGTTATTGTAATATTCGCGGGATGGACTGAACATCGCGGGATTCAGGGTTGCTAATTATTGTTGTTAATAATTTTGGATTGCATTATGGTTAATAGTATCAGTCGTACTTCATATATCGCACTAATACGTTTATATGCATTTCCATTTAATTCGTAAATGATACATCGGAAATGAGATGATATACATATATATATATATATATATATATATATATATATATATATATATATTTGTATAGGTATGTAACAACTGTGCTATTGTTATTATTAAAAGTACCAACTTTTCAGAATAAATACAGTGTTGGCTCACATTGAACAGTAAATCTTATTCAATTATTCTATAGTCAACATGAAACAAAAATACAACATATAAAATCTAATAATTTATTAGCTTGTTAAACATTACAAAATTTATTTTTCCTATAATTATTGAAGTAAAAATGTCATTTCTTAACGGGCTAATTGCAGCTCTTGTACACATGTTGAGAATTTAGTGTTCTATTTTTTAGCGTCGTATTATATAGATAGTCATTAAACTATTGGAAATTTTCGTTAATCATGTCATTTATTTGCTTTCATTTCACATCGCTGCAATTAAATCCATAAAAACGTTGCAAAATTTCAAGCATTTGAATAATTTTCTCATCATAAATTAGAAATATAATTCTTAATCAAATAGACGTTTTCGATTGAAACTCCGCAGCAATGTAACCTAGAGATGAACAAAGCGCGTAATTAACGAAAATTTACAACAATTTAATGCTTTCGCGCAAGGTTACGTAAAAACAGATAATACATTACTCGATCGGCAAAATTTTTCTTCGAAGCCCACTCAATATTCACATATATAACAGGGATAAATTCCGCACTTTCTGGCGTTGTTCAGAGAAAAGACAGAAAGCACATTGAAACAATTAAAAACGAAATATCCACGTCGGTATAACTGACTCTCTCTAATACGTTCTTCCCTATTTCTTGCAATGCCCCGATCCAATTAAAAGCTCCATAGCCTTGGCCGTGCGAGCAGAGCAGAGAACAACGGCGATTCCCGCAAGCTTGCCTGACTCCCCGGGTTCTTATCTACTTTGACCACGCTGTATTTCGTCCCGACTTTCTTGCACTGATTAGCGACCGATAGTTTTGTTTTTTCCTGCACGAGTATCCCGAGCAAAGAGGTTGAAGTGCAACATTCGATCGTGCATGGAACCTCGCATGGCAGAGGGGGGAGGGGTGAGGAACGTTAATTAAAATTAACCTTAATATTCGCCAATAATCTTCATTAAGTCGCAGGTCGGACAATTGAGGGACGGCCGCCGCGCATTTCTCGTCCCGCCCGACGTTTTTCCCCGGCGAACCAAGGCTGTGACGCAATGGCCTCGCCCCGCCCCCCCCCAGATCCCAACCTCTTCCCCTCTACTCCGGGGACATACGGCGCGGAAAGGAAGTTATAACGCAACCTGGGCGCGAGCGGCGCGAAAACAGCCCGGAGCTAAACTGGTTGCCCGACATTTATAACTCGGGCAGAGCTCGCGAGCCGGAGCGGCCGGGCGAATTTAATGAAATTAAGGTAATGCGCGCTCGCGCTTCCCCCCCCCCCTCCTCGCCCTCCGCCTCTCCCGAAAGCTCCGGGAATTAAAGGAGAGAAAGCGAGGGAGAAAGGGAGCGCGTAACTAACGGAGTCTTGGAGATTTTCTTGGAAATGTAACAGCGACGCGGTGGCCAATCTGTCTCTCTCTCTCTCTCTCTCTCTCTCTCAACGCTCTTTCTCACTCTTGGTGGGAGCATTACTCCTAATCTGCCTAACTTCCGCTTGGACCCTCTAACTATATCGGCACTTAGGCCAACGGTCTCGGTGGGAAGGGAGGGGGGTGGCTTGGCGGGTCACGCGGCCATCCACCCCCGCTTCCTCGCCTCGTCCGAGCATCTGAAACTCAAATTACAGCCCCGGGGCGAATAATACAAGAGAGCGCAAAGCAGGTTTGGGCGCTCCTCCTCGGTGCGGTCGCCTCGCCTGGCCTTCTTGCCCCCACCCCCCTCTTACTCTCTCTCTCTCTCTCTCTCTCTTCCCCAGCTCGCTCTCGGTACGCAGTCACGCAAGACGCAGATAGGCGGGTGGATTCGGGAGGAGGAGGAGGAGGAGGAGGAGGAAGCGAGGGGACCCTGGTATTAAGACCGTTTAACCCTCGAGATCGTCCGATGCTGCAGTCATGGATATATTCCGCGATGGAGGCGAACGAGAAGCTGCCGAGTGCGCTATCGAGATAATGCGAGGTCTATACTACAGGGTTCTTGAGCGTTGATAGTCACGGTAGCCTGTATATATATATATATAGGGTGGATCGCATATAAGAGGTTAGTTTAAAGTGTATATGGTATAGCAAGGAATTGCAAGAATATACATGGCAATTCACATAAACATTTGCATTTTGGATATTTCTGTCTAGAATTTCGACACTAAATATTCGGAAGAACGAAGTTATCAAATCGTGCAAATAGAATCGTTTGTGTTTGGAATGTCAGCCGTATTTCCGAGCACCTATGTCACCTCGATACGTAGCTGAGAATCTCATAGAAATCTCTCAATTTTTCTAGAGTTCGCGCGAGAGATTTCTTCTGATCTATCCAAACTTCAAACTGAATGATATTGAATTACATCTTTTAAGAGAGAAGCAAAATACATGAACGTGATAGCCCAGAATCAGTGCAATTAGGAAAATAACAATTCAACAATTGACCTTATATCAATTCCTTTGATTCTGTGATAATCTTTGTTTCTCCTTGTTTATGGTCGATTTATTCCCCGATCGTCACTTTTTAGCGATTATTGCCGTTTTTTTTTTAACTAATTCTGACCAATAATTTTCGGGTTTCATTATATAAGTTGTTACCAGTGCTCTTTGATTCTCCTTGGTTCTGATAGCTTCTGATTAGAACAATTTGGTTCTCTCCGAGTATCACTGGGTCTCATCGATTTTTTTCTTGGTTCTTCAATAATACTTATCGATTCTCGCTCGTTATCACTGGTTCACGCTACTGGGCATTCTTCATTGTTCCCTGGTTATCATTAATTGTGAATGATATTCTTCGATGCCCTTTAATTTTCACCGACACCTTTCAATTTTCTCCGATCATGACTGATTTACACCGTTCTAATTCAATTCTCTCCGATTCGCTTTTTTAATTCTCTTCCAATGTAAATAGAATGCCTTCCCATTTCAGCAACAACGTCTTTTACATTAACGTTTAAAGATTTATAGACATCTTTACTATCGCCTCCCTCTCGTAGACGAGAAGATTTCAGTAATGTAAAGAAATTAGCCTGATGTATCTTTACGTGAAAAGACGATAAAAACTTTAGACGTGCTGGAGCTCCGGCGGCACTGATACAGCCCAAACGAATAAGTATATAGCGAACGGGGACTTGTGCGAATCTTCTGTCGAACGGATGAAGTGCAGCTCTCGGAAGAAAGGATATAAAGAGAGACAGGGAGAGAGAGAGAGAGAGAGAGAGAGAGAGATCAGAGAAGTTATATAGTCAGTTGGGACATATCGGGCGTTCAAAGTTGAGTATTACCATTCCTCCGAGCACGTTTGCCCCTCGGTGCGCGGGCTTCGAGATATCTATACGTATGTATATAGCGCGAGACATCTCGATGGAGCCGCTCGATACGCGCAAAAATCCGAGGATAGCCCACTTCGACATTTTAGCGAAATTGCTTCGGCGAGCCGATCGTTTTCTCGGCCGTCCGCGCTGCGCTTAACGCGGGAAACTTCGTCCGGCGCGCGAACGATCCTTGAACAAACTCAGCGCGCGGCGCCTCGTCCAATACATTAATGAAGTCTTGGCCCCCACCCCCAGCCCCACGCCCCCTCGCCGCCCTCGTAATGAGCCTTTGATTATGATCGTTCGTAGTAAGTTCTGATTGGTCGAGCAGATAAAAAAGGGGGCAAACTTGTCGTCTTTCACGGCAGATAATCGCCCCGAGAGAAGATGTTTCACGGCGAGCCCCAGTAGAGAGTTCAAAGGAAGGATTATCTAAAGGTGTGTGTGTGTATATATATATATATATATATATATATATATATATATATCACCATAACGAACCATTTTACTCTTAGATTTACCTGCGAGAGAAACAATTTCCCAAATCGCCCATAACTCCGGAAGCCTATTGGACTTTTCCTAATAAGATCGTGTAATATTCTCACACGGACCCGCGCCAATGAAGCTCGATTAATGTGCCAATGGGTCGAGGACTGTAACGAAGTGCGTACGCGCACGCAATCGGTGCGCAATTTCTACATATATATACATATATATATATATATATATATATATATATATATATATATATATATATATATACGATTGAGCCCCTACTAAGGATTCGCTGGTTTAAAAGCTCGACACTCGCGAGCGCTTACGCAAAATTTCGCGATTTGTCTCCTTTTTCTCCATATCCCCGTCTACTTTCTCATATAACGGAATGTATAAGCCGGGATTTCATGCATTTTCCGAGGCTTATTTTTCAGAGACGAATGGTGCGCCATTTTTTCTTCGTTTTTTTTTTCATTCTTTTTTTTTTTTTTTTATAATCGAAATGCCCCGGGATCGATTTCCTCCGCGCCTCCGCGTATAGAAAATTTATGCTCGCCCATAAATTTATTCGCCGTACGCAAATTGTCGCCTTTGGAATAAAGCGAAAACACGCGCACGCACGCGCACACATACGCGCGTAACGAGGATAATAAAATACCCCGTTCTCCGTTCGAAGCTTTTTAACGACGCAAGCATTTTATATGTATATATATATATATATATATATATATATATATATATATATATATAGATAGATAGATAGATATACAGATCCGTATTATACATAACATTACATCAGACTGATATAATTAAATGAATCCTTTCCAATCGCTCGGCGCGCATCCGAAAGCTGAACGTTGACGCGTTGAAAGTACAGTTTAAAATCATGACTGGAATCACGACTCATTAATCAACGTAACGACGGAGTAATTAACTTTTCTCCACTGATTCAGAAACTCATCGAATCCCGCCCCTCCATTCTCTTCACTACTCGGTCTGTCCCTCTGTTTCTCTTTCTCTCTCTCTCTCTCTCCCTCCCTCCCTCGCTCCCTGTATTTCTTGGCGTTCTACAATTAATGAACGCCCGCTAATTGAATAAAAGTCGTGTTTCATTAACGATCTGGCGATAATCGTATAATATAACTCTCGGGACTCCTCGCTCGATAAGTGCGCGAGTACTGGCCGAGCGTCTCGCTCAAAGGTTCGAAACCTATCAAACTCATACCCATTTGCCATATATCAGCTCGCTTGTAAACGGAAGCGATCGCGGGCCTCTCTGCCCCTCTCCCACCCCCTCATATGCCGCATGTGCAAGCGCACAGAGGCCATTTCTCGCTTACGCATGGTATAATCAACGAGCCGATTGATTATATCGCTATGGGCGAAAGTATAAATATATATATATATATATATATATATATATATATATAGCAAATACCATTCCTAATGCTGTGATCCACCCGTGAATTTGTAATTAATATTGATGTGTCTGTATATTGAGATATCGAAGCTAGATTATATATTAATTACTTGGTGGGATTATTTATCCGATTAGAATTTTTTAAACGAAATCGATATATATATATATATATATATATATATATATATATATATATATAGTGAATTTTGCATTTAATTTTAAATTATGTATCTCAAAGTTTAAGCTCAATGCTGCGCCGTTAAAGTGAAGATGAAATGAGATGAGTGCGATGAAACATAATTTAAATTTTTGAAGAACCGAAACATTACATACATAATTAACAATTCAATGCAGACTTGCAAATATATAATTTATATGAAGATGTTTTTTTTAAATGTAGCACGTCTAAAGTTAAATATAAATTTTATGCCTTTCATAAAAGATACATTTTTAAATAGAAAGGAATTTTTTTACAGCAGACGAGTTTGAAATTTTAATTTTTATACCGAAGAGAGGAATATTACTATTTTTATCATTCTCGTCTATAAGCATTACGTTTTTCAACGTAATTCTTACACTCGCCGCAAGGTTTTTACTTTAGAATAATTATTTATAATTTTTAGACGGGTAAATATTTGACCGATCCATTCTTTTATTCTAACGTTGCTCTTCTATACAGTGTGTATACTTTCTAAAAACTTTGCCGCAGAAAAATAATTATATAGAAGGGAGATTTTACCTTTGGACGTTTGGCATTAAATTCAAAAACACATTGCAGCTTTAAATCAGTACATTATTGCTCGCACGCTTGTTTTAAATCTTAAATTATTATTATATATGTATATATATATATATATATATATATATATATATATATATATATATATATTATATATATATTTTTGAAGTCGATTGTCCTTACGTAACGAGAGCGCAACGAGGGCGCTTATATAACATAATATACAAAATAACGACGGTGGCGTACTGACGAAGAAAATAATTTGTTTAAATGCGACGTGTCTAGCTCGAAAATTGTGCAACGGCTCGGAAAAAGAAGATGAAAAATTGCTCAAACTCTTTTCTTGCTCTCTCCATTAAAAAATTAGGGGTAAAGCGAGAGCTAACCTCCCCCCTCCCCCCCTTTGTTGGCGCTGCCGAGAATGCCGCAGCAGCAGCAGCAGCAGCAGCAGCAGCCGCGGGAGAAAATCTACGTTCAAACAATGTATGATTGCTTGAACTTGACAAAAGGCCGCGGCGCGCCGGGTTGCGAAAGAGGCCGCGTGGGCTCAAAGAAAACGCCCGCGCCCCCCTCCCCCCCCTATTTACCCGAGTTGTTATTATATTTTGGAGCCGCGCGGCGCGGAGGGCGCGCAGCTAAGCTCAAAAGCGTCGGCCACGCTCGGCTCTCTGGGAACCCACAAAAGCGCCGAGGGACAATACCTCCATCCCGCCCATCCTCGCCCCTCCTCACTCTCTCTCTCTCTCTCTCTCTCTCTCTCTCACCCTCTCTTACTCCGCGCCTGGTGACCGCGAGTCGCGCGAGTTTGCGCGAAAAAGCGACGCCTCTCTGCTCCTTTAGAACTCAGTCGGGCCCGGGATCAATGGGGACACGTGCCAAGGAACCGGGGCCTCGTCCTCGCAGGGGGCCTTTTTTCTCCTCCTCGGCGAAATCTCGTTTACGCCGACCTGCGCGTTTTTCCGAGAAAATCTGGACGTTCTCGGAGCGCCTTTGTAGCTTTTCACGGCGTGGCTGGGAAAAGTCTGAGTTACGGCGCGTAAGAGCTTATATCTATAGGTATTACGTGTATATTTCGAAGTCTTGTGTAAGACGGTCTGTCGGCCGACCAATACAACTAAAATAACGCAGTCCAGGGAGCTTTTTGCAATGGAAACAACGAGGTTGATCCAAGAGATACCTTCTTAAGTCCTCGAAATATTTTAAACTGGATTATTAATAGTTCTCATTTACATTATTAATTTATTTGTCTATTTGCAAAGTTGTCGGACTATAGGCTCTACGTAAACATATATTAGAATTGCGATAGTATCAGACTGTCGTGATTTGCAAGAATTCTCGACCGACTACAGAACAATGAAATTTCCAAAAAAAATTTTGCAATTTCTCTGCAATCTTTGCTTTGCCAACTCGAAAACAAAATCTCATACCGTTAGACAGATGTCGTAATTTGCGGAGGCGATCAGCATGGAGGAAAAAAAACGTAATTTTTAGTGCCAATGAATTGCGGCAGTCTTATCGATCTCGAGACTCGTGTACGGTATAATTCGACACACGAGAAGGATTTAATTACTATGCAGTTGGTAATATTGTCCGGAACATTAAGAAATTTTCTAACAATATCATAATAGAAATGAATAATGGGGGGGGGGGGAGATACGAAAGCACAATCTCAAGTCGGTTATAATTATGACGAACAAAATCCATTGGAGCAAAAGTTTTAAATGGCACGGTAACGTATGATTTTATGCTGTGTAGAATCCGACGTTTCAAAACTTGCCTCGTCGCGAGGGAACCGAACGATGTGAATGTAAGAAATGGTAAGAGTAAACTTTAAAATACAGATATCATCGATTGTGTTTAACGCTTACAATTGCAAATTGCGAATTCATTTCGAAGATCATTTTTCGTTTTCAAGAGAGTATGTATGAATTCAGTATGCGTGATGGATCTAGACATTGGTCCTTAGATCCTCACTAGACAATGCATTTTTAAGATCCCTACTTTGTACAGATTTTGATAAAGAATCAAATAAACAAAAAACACGATCAAGTTATTTTACGTGCTGCGTATATATATATATATATATATATATATATATATATATATATATATGCGAGAGAAAAAGGATTTTCTTTCAAGAGGTCCCCGGCTCACAGATAGTACGCCGAAGCTTTATGGCAATTTAATCCGAGACCGCGGCAATTTTTTTTCGCGCCTACACAGTCGATCGTGCATCGACAGGAAGTACATCAAAGCGCTCGACCGAGTCTTCGTCGTTCCTTATACGTGTACGTATAGACACGTATTATAAAAAAAAAAAACAGTGCCACCTCTGCGCTCGAGGCGCTTTCGCAGTCGACGCCGGGGGCGATCGCCCCCGCTCCTCCCCCCCCCCACCCTCTGTCGCACGGCGCCTTATTGCGCGCTGCCCTCGCTCGGCGAGCGTTAAAAATCGCACGCGCGCGCGGTCGTCGAATCGATCGCGGAATTCCCGAACAATGCTCCGAGCGCCCGGCTCTCGGTGCTTTTCAATTAATTCCCGGTGAAGCCCGTTATTTATAGAGCCGCGCCGTGGCAATTAAAATGATTTGCCATTAATTAACAAACGGTTGGGCGCGCGTAAATAATCCGCGCGCGCCATCTCCGCGTTGGTGAGGGGGTGGCGGTGTGGGGGAGGGGGGGGTGGGTGGTCAATTAATTCGTCCCCGATAAATATTTGCGCCAGTTGTGTAATCTCGCTGTGCGTAATTCACTCGTTTGTTTGTTCTAATTAATTTTAAAACACGCGCATTTATATATACTCACACACATAGAGTTTGCGTGTTTCTCTAATCTTATCAGTGACGTACTAAATATACCTTTCTTCTTTCTGTTTCAGGTAAGATGCGCCGCTGATTGCAGCCTAGACTAAACTCAAACACAGCAGCGCAGTACACCGTGGAAGTCTCTCGGCTGACTCTCTCTCTCTCTCTCTCTCTCTCTCTCTTACTCTCGGCCAGCGATTGCCATAACGCCTTGCAGAATTTCTCGCGAGCGAGAGGGGCAGAGAGGTAGACAGCGGCGTAGGCGAGCCTGTCCGCCCGCGGCACGGCCCGCGGAGGGGCATGCAGAAACACGGACTTGGACCAAAGGCGAGGGGGGGGGGTAGAGAGGTGAAGCGATGGGCGTGGCGGGTGGAGTCACTCCATCTCTTTCTCTTCCCCCTCACTCGCCCTCTCTCTTTCCCTCTCTCTCTCTCTCTCCGGACTCTCCGGCATGCGACTTGAAGTATGCACTTGACGCACGACAGCCAGCGCCGAGCCCCAAGTACTATCCTTCGGCCCTCTCGCCTCCTCCTCCTCCTCGTCCAACCTCCTGTTCCGGCGCTATACTGGGGAGATATCGTAAATTTTCGGCGAGCCCCGTATATACATATAGATAGATATATACCGAATTCGCGAATTACTCGGCTGCCGGACGCTCGTGCCTCCTCTCGCCTTATTCTCTCTCTCTCTCTCTCTCTCTCTCTCACTCTCTCGCTCCCTTTCTCCCTCAAGCCGACAACACTGCCAGCCGCACCTTTCGGGGTCGGCGATTATTGGAGGATCAGATTGGCTTAAGAATTATATGCACTCCAGAGGGTGGGGCGTTGGGGGGGTGGGGGGCAATGAGCTCTCGTACGCTCGCTCGCGCCCCGAAAGCCAAGCCATTCGATCGCGTGCGGTTACATAAACGAGAGTCTCGCGTCGCGTGTCTGTGTATGTGCGGCGCATGTTGTAGTCGCAGCTAATGCGCCTCCTGTAACTTCGAGCTGCCTTCGTTTTTCTTTTTTTTTTTTTTTTTGCTCGTAAGGTACTGTTAAAGATAATTTTTCCCCATCGACCGAAAGCGTGTTTCTCTTTTAAACGACATTAAACGTAAGCAGTGAATCGTTTGAATTCAATAATTAATCCTGCCCTTTAATTTCGTGTATTCCTCGCTGCTATGAAAATTTCCAGCAGATTAATCGCAACGGATTGAAAATGAGCGCTTTGTAAAATATTTGAAACGTAATACTTATGAAAAAAATGCTCTACATATTCTACCATTTAACGACCTCGATTGAATCTCTGTGACAATGTAAAGTAAATTGTCCATAATTGCAAATCCACATTGAAGGTGTTGTCAAAATTTTAGGAACAAAAGTTTCCCTTTAAGAATAGGTATATCTAGATATAGTTCATTTTAATTTAGTTAACCACACCCTAAAATTACGTCTACATTACATTGCGGCAAAGCTTTAATTAAATTCATCAAACTGTTGACATGAAATTTGAAACCTTTCATAATATAAAATTAGTATACTAGACTTGCTTCGTAGTTACACACCTACTGTATACATATAACCATGCGAAGCAATATTCCATAAACTATGCTACAGTCTCGAATAAACGTACAACTATTTGGCACGGGCGTAGCGAAAATTCCCAGTAAAACCTAGATCGTTTGTAAGAAAGAACGGCGGACGGGCCATCAAGAAAAAGAGGAAAATAAATTAGATTTCCGCTCTCATGAGCGTCGCGAGGGACGAATTTTTCGCTCTACCATAATCGAGTCGCACGGGACGCTCTTATTGAGATTCCGTGTATAGCTCCTTGCCCCCCCCCCCGCGCCCTCCCGTTATATTCGATCCCAGAAGAATGCATATTAAACAACTCGCCTATAACTTCCATCCTAAAGACGAGACTTGAAATACTCGGCGTGTACATACCGCGCTGCTTACAAGACTCTCTCTCTCTCTCTCTCTCTCTCACGCGATCATTGATTCGAGTCACGTCCATCGTCCGGGATAGGAGGCCGGCGAGCGGGCGTGGCGTTGGGGTCGGGGGGAGGGTTACAAATATATAAGATCGAGGTGGGTTTTGCCGAAGGAAGCGTTGCGGGCGACGGGGTACGTATATTGGGGGGGGGGTGGCGAGGGGGGCTGGGGGAGTCGCGCGAATTTATCGAGGCAATTTCTTAGCGCCAGGCAGAATAAACGAGCCGGCTGGGGAAGGGGGCAGCGGTGTAGGAGGAGGGCGCGTCGTAGCCTCGACGTAGGGTAATAGGAAGAATCGGTCCGCGGCTCGTTTAGGGGCCACTTTGCCACGTCAGCGTCGTCAGCGATTTTTCTCCCAATATACGTGCGCCCGCGCCGCACCAGTGCCTTTGGTGTCGCGCGCGCGCGCGCGCGCGAAGGAGATTAATCGCGGTGGCCGCCGAAGCCGCCGACGTCCACTTGCAGCCGCCCCCGTGTACGAGAAGTTTCGTTCCACGCCTCCCCCCGCCCGCCAATCTCTTGGCCCTTTCGCCGGTGCGCACTCGGAAGAAGTTTCGCGGGGCGGCGGGGAAAGCCGCGTCGATGTACAGAATTATACGCCGAGAAGTCCCTTTCCTTGCAGATGAATTTTCGGCCTCCGTAACTGTACCAGTGGCTATTTCCATTGATTTTTTTCTTCTCAGCAACTTCGATTTACTCTCTGTGAGAGTAATTTCCGATCGATCATCGATAACTGGATGAGCTATATCTTTTGTATGAGTGTTGTAACACAAAAAGGTGGATAAAATCCGAATCATACGAACCATACCTTAATGGAAAATTGTCTCCGATAAATGTAATGCACAATGTATGTTTAAATCGTGAAACTTACTTCGAAGAAATGAAAAGCTTACACAAACGTTTCATATGAATATCAAGCATTTATCATCGAACAGAGCTATTTCAATCGTTACTCTTTGGTCACCATTATCGAATCAGTATGTTGTCGTCAAAGCAATTGATGCAAACGGTATTTATCCACTGCACTGTTTCAATCAACGACTGTTCTTTAAACACTGGTGTATATTCATTGACGATTTTTAGAGAGTTCATCGTAATATACATGAAAGAAAGCTATTGAATTAACGTAACTGAGAATGGAAAAAGAACTTATGTTATCAGTAATATGATACCGTACGAGGTAGTAATGCTTTCAAGGCTATTGATATAATTTGTAATTATTCACGGATTTTCAGTAATCACACCTTGTACTATTTGAATCAGTTATTATTGTTCACCCATTACAAATTGATCTATTTACTGGATGTAGCTAGACAGTTAATTATATAATTCTCCATTACGCAGTCCGAGAACTGTAATGCACTTTAAATTTACATTTCTATGAAACGAGGTCAACTGCTAATAAGCAATGAAATTTCGACTGAGAAATAAGTTCAGCCGTTGCAAATCTATGCAATAACACTGTGCAAATAACTCCAAGTGTTCGGTGATTCACGAGGGAAAATTTCATTGCCGATGAAAATTGGGACAATTTTCACAAACTCAAATTTCGGAGAGCACGCGGATTTCGGGCTTTACCGTTCCCCCTTTTTTTCCCCGCCGTAAGACAGATTAAACAGGGCTTGACTGCAGTCTATTATAAAAATAGCAAGTAAAGCTCGGGGCTTTGGTTTACGAGGCGAAAAGCTCTCCAAAGAGCCGGGAGACGGGGAAAAAAGTAAGTTGGCACGTACAGTAAATTGCAGTGCCGGACTTGGATCTTGAAAACAGAGCCTATTGAAGCTCGCAACAACAAAAACAACAACAACGACAATAAAAACGGTGTCACAGCTGTAAAACGGCAAAAAAAGTTCAGGCCACGAATAGAACGCAATACCGATTACGAAGATTTTGTTCGTTCTATCTACATAGTATATATCTGTGTATATATATATATAAACACACACATATGCATGTATGTACGTTCACTCTATAACGAAAGGCGCATAGTTTTCTCAAGAGTCCGTTCAAGCGTTGCTCGCGAGTACGTGGGCAGAGAGGCCTTCGCAGCGAGAGGGATGAGGAGGAGGAAGCGCCCTTCCCCTCCCCTCCCCCACCCCCGCCCCATCAAGCTTTCTCTTCGTCCGTCTCGCGAGAGCTCGTACATCAAGCTCGGCGATGCGAGCCTTAAACCTCGTCTTATATCTCCGAGGAGCGCGCGCGGAGGTGCTTACAAGTGTAAAGAGGCCGTGGTAGGGAGTCGGTGGGCCGGGGAGGGGGAGGGGTGGCAGAAACTACCACGTCGAACGCGTGCGCGCGCCTGTTCGTTGAGGCGAGGGACGTGCTCGGGTCTTGCGGAGTACAGCAAATAAAATTCTGCATACCGCGCGTACATACCGTACTTTCTCAGCGCGGTCGTCACGTCGTAGGATGGAGGATTGGCGGCGAGGGGGGCCGGGGGGAATCGAACGATACGAAATATAGCGGCACGCTTGTCGTACGACCTTCCACGGGAAATGTCTCGGTCTCGGGCGTGCTCCTCTGTAATTTTACGTTTAGTTTTCGAGTCCAGCGGCTATTCGCTACGTGGCTGCACCTGTTCATAGGTAGAGGAGGCTGAGCGGTGTGCGTGCGCCAATAATAATTTTAAAAAAAAAAAAGATAACTGCAAGGGTGAAATCTGTAAACGAAGAAACACCGACTTGGTATTCGGTGGCGACGGACCCGCCTCCGATATATAATATCAATCTAAATGCGAACTAATTAAACTCCCGGAAATAAAGTTTATGGCACGAGGACGAAATTAAAACAAGAAAAATACAGGACGAACTTGCGAGGGAGGGAGATGAAATCTATATAGGTGCGGAGCACGAAACCGTTCTTTTCCAAAGTTTTGCCTTATCGACAGTTCGGAGCAGGACGGGGGAAGGGGGACTGAAGTACCGAGCCAAGAAACCTCCCTGTCCCTTTACAACTCGACTATACGTTAGAGCCTCGCTGCACAATTAAGTCGCTCGCGCACGCCGACTCGGGGCAGATACGCGGACAAATACCCAAAAAAAGAGGGGAAGGGAGGAGAGAAGGAGAATTTAATTAGGAAAGTGCGCGCAGAAATCGCGGTCTCCGCTCTTGCGAAAAGTAATTCAACCCTCCGCCACCACCCCTCCTCCTACAACCCAACGTAGCCTCGCCAGAACTTACAGGGAGCAGGCGCTCGTCGTCGCCGTCGTCGTTGTCGGCCGGCAGGAAAAGAAATAAGTCGTGCTAGGTTCCGGGTAGTGAAGGGGCCGGCGGGGGGGGGAGAAGGGCGGCGACCGCGTATTTGCGAGATAGAACGTTGCCTGCCGTGGGCGCTATGAATCTCCCCGAGGCGTCTACTTGCGGAACGGAGGGACTACGAGCGGAGAACAAGACCCCCGAGTCGACTGGGAGTATGCGGGGGGGGGGGGGATTTCACGAGCCAACTCTTCGGCGGCAAAACATTGCTTTATAGCCCCGGTCATGCAGGGGCTTTTTCCTCGTAGTCGCGCGCAAACTAACAAGAGAAGAGCGAGAGAGAGAGCGAGAGGGGGGAGGGAGGGGTTGGGGACGAGTCACCGCGTCGGTCCAGAGGCGTTTCCCGCGGCTTTTTCCCTCCCTGCCGTACCCGCGCGGCGAGCGGGGGCCGGAACTCGAAAAGATATCGACTTAGGTCGAGAACCCGTAAACAAAGAAGCGGGCGCGGGGACGGGCGGGCGGAGGTGCGGGCCGAGAGGCCGCGAAAGTTGACGCGCCCGCCGACGATTGAATCCGGGACCCGGCCGCCATCCGGCTCCGCGCCCTTTCACGGCTCTGCGCGATCGATTCGCCGAACGACAGAGACGAGATTGGATTTCCCCGGGCGCGGGGAGGGTCGCGCGCGCGCGTGGCATAGCGGAACGCGCCCGGCGTCTCCGATGCGAGACGGCCCGAGTGGCCCGGCTGCACCCCCTCCCCGCCCCGTCCCTGCTTGGATTGATAGACGCGCGCGATACTGACGCGATCGCCGGGCCAGGGCGTATTATGCATTGTACCCCGTGGGAGGGTCGTCGGGAGAGGGGAGAGGGGGGGGGTGAGCCGACACCCTGGAAATTCGAACGCGAGGTTGGCCTCGCCTTCGGCTCGAAAGCCTCGAGGAGCGCATCGCGTCTCCGGAATTTCGACGCCCTCCCATGCATTCGCGGCTTCGATACCCCCGGCGGGGGGAGGGGGGTGTGGAGGGCGACGAAATTTACCCCGAAGTAAAACATCGCACTGACGCGCGCGATTGGCCGTTGAATATCTGGCGGGTCATCGGGAGCCTGTACGATATGCCATAACTATCTCATTGCGGCGAAATTTTTTCGACTTCGACTCTGCTATGTGTGCTAGTACGCTAAATTGCATAAGAGCTGGCGGAAAAATTTAATATATCGTTGAAGCTGATGAATGGACAAGTTAACTACATCCGGCGCCCTAACTAGATCTGGTGAGTTCTTAGGGTACGTATAGACGCCTATTTTCATTCTTTGGCAATCCAAGCATACTCGCCTGCCGGAATAATCTATACCACAGGAATCACGAACTCTATTGGGATTGACGAATTTTCGCGTGGAAATCTGAAGCTTGGATCGTTGGAATGCAAAGGTATAACGCCACCGAGTACTCAAAGCTGTTCTAAATTATCAAATATATTAAGAAACACTTCATTGTAATGTTATTTGTAGCTATGAAGCAAAAATATCTTCAACTAATAATCAATTCAATAATAGTAATAAAATGATTTTTAACATATGTTCTTCTGTTACATCGACAAAAACTTAAGACTGCTCAATGTTCGACCGAATAAATTATTTGAATTTTCCCGAAATTTGCTTACTCTATTCAAACTTAATACTATATATATTTTTCGTTCAATTGTAAATTCTCGCGTCCATTGGAGAACTTATTTTTCATCATTCGTTGTTTGAATAATCTTTATTGCTCCGTTTTCTACGTTATTTTTCTTTATTTCAGTACAGATTTACATCAGCGTTATGTGTTTCTAATAATTTATTAATATGGATCATCAAATTCCATACAAATGCTGAAACTCTATAAGACCCAGAGTCTGAAACCTCCTTACTTTAATAAATACGTCTACATATCTATTTATTTATTAATCCCTTCGGCACGGCCTTATATATATATGGTCCACCGAAATGACACCCACTCTATACAGATAGACGTGCTGTCGATTTCCCAACGACCAGCCGCATGGCGGCGATTAATTTTGGGACTCGGTTTTGGGGCGAGAAAGAAAGACCGGCTTAATAGCCGGGTGGAAATAATTCGGATCGACCGGTATATATATATATATATATATATATATATATATATATATATACAGGCTAGTGGACCTATATCTCCTCGCTTTATTGCAAATGGCTTTCGGGGAAATGATGACAATGTTTCAATTATGCCGGACAATATTACGTTTAGTATTATAACGAATATATATATATATATATATATATATATATATATATATATATATAGTACTGTATCTGTATCTGGGTAGAGTGCGGGAAAATCCCAATGCTGCACAGATCTATACAGAGCGTGCGCAGTCGGAAATTTCGGCGGGTCCGTTATGCGCGCACGCGTGGATTAAATCAATAAAGTTGTAATTTTATCACCGCAGCGCGATTCTCGTTTTCGCGCCGATATTACGCTTCTTTAATGTCTGGCGATGAGCGTACACCTCTTGAAAGTTCCAACTTTCGTACGGATTATTATGGTCGCCACGCTAATCTTAAATTCACGCTAATCGTTGAATCAACGCAGCGACCTACCTTGCATTTGAGCATGAATCGATTCATATGCGCCACTGGTATAGTCACTGATTAAAATGGTGTAAAGTTAGCCACTGGGAATTCGAGAGCGATTACTTATTGAACGAGTGTCTCATTTTTCTCATTTGGCCCGTTACACGGGGGAATGAAGTAAAAGTTGACGCAGCTGTCAGTAAATAAATAAATAATCGTGGAACTGTTCATCTATGTATTTTCATCAAGTACTTCTTATACTATATTAATTATTATAATTATGTTCCACCAAATGTGCCGCGAATGATTAATTGATAATTAGTGTCCTTGGAAATTATCACTGAAGGATTATTCGATTCAGTGAGTTGGCTTTTGTCAAAGCATTAAGTCTAGGACTAGAAAGAAATTATGGAACAGGCGTGTTTTACTATTTTTTCGTGAATTTAACAGATTCTTTACTATAATTATATATAGTGTTAATATTTAAGTCCATTCATTCATCATTAATTACTAGTAAAAAGTACACTGCTTTTTAATAGCGCAGCCATCTTTAGCGATTAAAAATTTAGATGATATTTACTTTTCATTCGGTACATTATTTTTGAAGATTCTTTCATCCTTTCATCGCAACCTGCGTATACCTCCAGCATAGCAAAGTCGTATTTATCAAATTTAAAATAAGTAAAAATGTCACTAAACGATGTCCTACTGCCGAGACAAAGTGAAATTGTTACTGATTACGAAATACGAAATAGCGAAGTTTATTTATTAGTAACAATGCCATCATTTTTTCACAGCGGATCGATATTCATTTTATCGTAACAGATGTAAATACTTGCGAGATTTACAGGTGTCTCGGACGATACACGTGTTGACGATATTACGTATTGATTTAGTCCAATAACTAGATAAGTAATCGAGCGTGAAAAATAAACTTTTCACCGCGAAAATCCAGGTCATTGGGCAAATTATAAAATATTATTTACCTACGAAGTATCTAAAGAATCTCGTTGATTGCTATGAGCTACCCAATTGGGAAAAATGGTTTAAACCCAGATCCAGTCGGCCGATTCAGTCGATCGGAATCTTTCGAATACAGCTCTAGACCGCGTACGCGCGCATATATGTATGTATGCATGCCCGTATGTATATACGTATATATGTAATAATCGACTTCTATCCGCAGTCCATCCCCCATGCGCCCGACGCACGAAGTCAGACTTCGCTGCGCGGGGCAGAATTCGCGGAGGCGACGGAGTTTAATTCAATGAGTCGCGGGCCGACGACGTTGAAGACCGCGTTGAAGGGCTGTCGGGCCGCGGATGCTGGAGGCCGGGAGAAGGCGAGAGCGCCGCGGCACCTCAAACTTTACCCCCAGACAGACGCGGGGAGAGAGAGAGAGAGAGACGAGATATATACCGGTAGTGCATATATCTATGTTGGAGGTAAGGCGCATTTCGCCAAAGTTATTCATTGCGAACGCCCCGGCCCGCTCCGCATCAAGACGAGCCGTTAACCCGCGGAGCCCCCCCCCGTCCTCTCTCACCCACACTCACTCGCGCTCCTTGGCTCCCTCGAACGACGGACGAGCGACGTCGTTTAATTAAAATTTAAAGGCGCCGCTTTGGTTCCCACAAGGCCTCCAAGACGATTCTTGGCAAACCCTTCCTTTCTTCCCGTTGCGCCAACGCTTATGTGGAGGGGAGAGCGGGCATTATCGAAGGCCTCCGCGTTTCGTGCAATAAAATGAGGATAAGTGATTGGGACCGTTGAGAATAATCGATACAAGACAATAGTTCGGTCGTGCGCACTTGATCGAAGATCCTTGTCGATGGGCAAGTGACAATGATCTTTTTTATATATACATTAGTTAAAATAATAATGATATAATTGTTATTTCCATATTATTCAATGAAAGAAGATATTCGTAAGATATCCCCCACTTTTTACATTTTATCATGGAGAGCAGGAATTTTGGTCTATAAAGGTGAACGTTCCTCAGAGCACTACATGCGATTAGATTTGGTATTTTTGGAAAAAAGTAGTAACAGACGTGCAATAAATCCACGGATAGTATTTCCGTAAATATTCGGAGCTCTCGCGATGCAATTTTTGAATAAATTTTATAAGGTTAATAAATAAGAAATAATACACAGAGTCTGATTAAGTTTCGCCCAACGGATGTTTCAGAGTAAAAATTTGATTTCCCATTTTGACCATTATTAAACCTATTGTCCATGAATAACAATAAGAGCGAGAGAATGGCAGAATTCTAATTAAAATTTAGTTTTCAGCTATATATATATATATATATATATATATATATATATATATATAGACTCGGAACTAATAAAGCCCCCGCGCAAATTCATGCCGTGAGAGAGACAGAGACGGGGGAGGGAAGGATAGTGAGACAGAGCGAACATCCCCCGCACGGCAATTTTAAACCGTCCCGGCAGGCCGCCCCGCGTTCGTTCGTCGGCTATACGCGTATTCCATCCGGGAGCCCGAGGCACGCGCGCGTTACAGGTATATAAATCGAATCGCTCGAGTGTCCGCATTACCGCGGGGTTACGGGGACGGGCGGTGGCGGAGGGGCGAGGGGGGGGGGATTACGGGGCCATTATACAGCGAGATCGGCCACCTCGTCGCCCCCCCCGCGCGCCTCGTCGCAAATTTCCTCGGAGGACCATTAAAGCTGCGCCGCGCTGTGGCGGCGCTCCGGCCGTCGGGCCGACCGACGCGCGCCGCGCGCAGTCACGCGAGCGCCCGAAGATGGGACCGGCCGGGGAGGGAGGGGGTTAAGGATTCGCGAACGAGTCCTCCATCCCCCTGACGGGGACGAATGGGGGTCCCTCTGCCACGCGCATATATATATATATATATATATATATACGCACACACTTTGGGAATCCGCGCGCACCCCATCGAGAGATACGCTGCGCGCTGTGCGACCGAGCGCTGGAGACGATTAGCCGCGGGGATTCCCCTGGAGGTTCTGAATTTTCCCCGATGCTCCTGGGATAGAGGGAAAGAGAGAGAGAGAGAGAGGGCGCGAGAGGGAGAGAATAAGAGAGAACGAGAGCCCAACGCTAGTTCCTGTACGCGCAACTGGCTTCTATATATATGCGGTTCCCATGCCTCTGCTTTTCTCTGGTTCCGAAGATATATATATATATATATATATATATATATATCCGAGAGTTTTTATTATCTCGCAGCCCGTGGATAACAGTGTCGCGCTCTAAGGTCACGGGAGGGGGCGCTCGCGTCGACGTTGATTTAGGGGAGGGCATTAGCGATCGGCGCCTCCGGCTTCGGCGGCATACGTCGAAGGAGGCCCGGAATTTCAATCTTTTTCCCCTCAGCCCCGCTACAGAGCGGCTCGTATAATAAAAAGCAATGACGCAGCTGACACTTGAGCCCGCGGAGTGACGGCCCCTCCCCCCTTTCCCTCCCTTCACCGATCCCGGCGACGAGCGCCAGCCAGGCAGTCTTCTTCGGTCGTATAAAAAACTTGGCAGAAATTCAATTTGTGTAGTAAGGGAGGGGGGATTTTTTTTATTGATTGCTGCGATATTCGTAAAGTTCAATTTGTAACGGTCACTGTAATGTCGACGTAAACACTGTTAACTCGGTAAAGGATTAAAGGCTG
Source organism: Sycobia sp. Sy_11 (assembly GCA_018907035.1). NCBI lineage: Eukaryota > Metazoa > Arthropoda > Insecta > Hymenoptera > Epichrysomallidae > Sycobia > Sycobia sp. Sy_11. The sequence goes on along the minus strand of JACCIC010000139.1, from coordinate 1,178,568 downwards.
AATAAATTGGTAAATGATTATTCTACATACTATTAAACTCATTTAGTTTAAAGTTCAAAAATTGTTTCAAATTTTCAAAAAAATATACAATAGCTATTAATATTTAATCTACTGTATCTATTTTTATTTCTCCTGTGTATGAATAAAAAATTTGTTCGAATTTTTTGACTCTAAATTGCGTTATTTACTAATATAGTATCACAAAAAAGTTTAAAAACATTATTAAATAAGTAAGAACAATAGTGAATAAAACGTTTTATATCATCATTATTAATATTTTATTAAATTTAATCATTTTTGACGAACAATACTCACAGCAGAGTCTTAAGCCATGAAAATACTAACAAAGAATTTTGTTTCATTATCTTCGAGAAGTGCACTTAGCTTTAACAAAAACACACAGAGAACATTCAAACTTCTATTCTATGCAGTTTAGTGGAGTTTTCAATTGTATATGACAAAGAGAGGACGAAGTAGAGAGAGAAGGGAGTGGGAGGTTATAATGAAATGTGCAAACAATAGTTTTCCAACTTTGGAAATAAACTTGTTGCAAATATCTGCGAGTATTTATACAGTTTATAGAAATTGCAGCAAATTAATAACAGTTCAGTATAATATAATTATTGTACGATAAGCGTTGATCATTTTAATACAGATAAGGAACATTTATATCTATATCTTATGAGAATAAGAAAATTTCTTTCAAAGAACATTCAAAGAAAGCGAGAAAATCCATCTAGTTTAATCTTCCAACAATTTATCATTACATTCAGTCATCTGTATATTCATACTTTTGATACATAGAGAGAGAGAGAGAGAGAGATAGAGAGAGAGAGAGGCCAAATAATAATGGCAATCGTGAATGAGGAGCGACTCGCCTACCCCCCCCCCTCGGACGGTACCGCGTCCATCGCGTCCATTTCTATACAAACAAGAAAAGACGCCGCCTCCATTCTGTCCCCGCGGCTTTTCGTGGAAAACGCATAAGCCGCCGACAACGCGTCGCAACGGCCCTCCTCTGACACGCGCGGAATTTACCGAGAAATCCACTCCAGCTCGCTGTCGGATTAATAATGGAATAAAGCGCTGGTCCTGTAGGCGCAGAGGTCCGAGCCCCTCGTGAATTTTCTATGCGCCCGCGCGCCTCGTTGCACACGCGTGCGCGCGCGGGTTCGGACGTGCGCATCGGCGGGCCGCTGAAGGGTGGGCAGAGTAAGGGTGGCGGGGGAGGAGGCCGCGAAACCAGTGGCATTACCGCCCCCCGCCCCTCCCTACCGTGGAAGAAAGCGCCGGCGGCGCGGAACGGGCCGGATGTCGCGTGCGCTCGACAATCGAGCGACGCGCGCCCAGCTTACGCGTAGTCGCGAGGCGTGAGTACACGATCGCCCCCCCCCCTCCCATCCCACCCGATCGACAAAACCGAAGCGCGGCCTAGCCGTTTGCCGATGCACCGTGTACTTGGGGAAAGGTCGGGGATAGGTATAGGCTGGGATCGCCATTGAAAATTCTGATCAGTACTGAAATTTTCATCAGGATAGCGCTACATAGCAGGATGCTGAATGAACAAGATTTAGAGCGACGTATCTGCGTTAAATAATCGAATCACGAAATACGTGCGTTTAGGTAATCGGGCTTCAATATCTATCAGGAAAAAAGGACGCATTTCATCCCGAGACCGTCCGCGGACTCATTAATAGGGCTATATATAGATATTCCAAATTCAGATTTGGCCATTCGCGTGGTACGGCTTGCTATTGTAGACATCTAGCGGTTAGTCCACGCATAAATTGATTAAATGACAAATAACTTTCGAAAGAAAAGCTCATTACGACTTATAGGTGAACGTTGGACACGATCAAGATTGCACACGATTATTTGTTTTTATCATTGTACCTAAAACTGACTTACACATACTGTATATCAACGTAAGTAAAATTTGAGATCCTTGAAAATTTTCAAGGTTATATCTTTTCTTAAAACTTGCAATACTACTGATTTTATACGGCATCTTCGTGCCTCACTTCATGTACTGACTGGCTCTCGTGTGAGTTTGTAATGCATTAAATATAAAAAATAGATAGTAATTGAATATTTTTGTTAATTAACTTTAATAAATTAAAGTTTAAGACACGTGCGAGATTCAATGATTCAATCTTTCGTTTTGACACAAAAAGATTTTGTATCAGCATAAGGTAGATCGAGGTTATATAACGATGAAACCCCTAAAGATGATTTCTAAACGTTTGCAAATGATTTTAATTTGAAAACTACTTTCCGCCTAATTTACATGATCCTATATAACTCTTTAATAAGAAAATCAAGTATCGGCGCTTTTATCATGTACGTATTGAACCCTTTGCCTCTCCCGCATGCGCCACGTAGACCACATTATATCTTCTCACGCAGTTCCTTTAAGGCGGGGCCAGCCAAACCGGCTTATCGGGCCAACGACAGCGACCCGCGCGACTTTTCCGCGCGGGGCGCATCGCTGTCCGCGCGCGCGAGGAATATTCAACGCGACTCGCCCCCGTGGACGCGGCTCTGCCCGGGAATGAGGGCCCCGGGGATCGCCGGCTGCACGCGCTTCCCTCGTTCCCCGCTCCTGCGCTCCCACCCAGCGCGGCCAAGTTCGCTGTTTACCCCCGCGCGGTTTGTTTCCCTCGGTCGCTTCCAGACGTCTGTGGAAAACTTGGCGCTCCCGGGATATATATATATATATATATATATATATATCTACAGTCGTTGATGGAGATGAGGAAGGGGGGATTGGGACCCGGGTGACCACGGATAGCGCTCCGGGACGTCCGCCGCCGTTGCTTTGATGTCCGGCATTCCGGGCGGGTTACGCGCTGGGGATTCAATTACGCGACGGGCTCTCGAGCATAATTATTTCTCCGCGGGAAAACCAATATTCTCGCAATTGGGACGATCCAGTGCCGGAGGGGGGAGGACTATATGCAAGTAGTTTCCTATGTGTGTGGATATATGTATGTGTGTGGATATATGTATGTGTGTGTATATATATATATATATATATATCGGAAAGCTGGACGATTCTCTATCTGTATTCGATAACCGAAACAATTTTGATTTCGTCGCGGAATACAGTCAGTGGTTATATATCTGGATGCATAAATATATATGGTATATAAGAATGCAGACATATATAATTTTCGTTGTACTATTAATATCGGAAAATTCCCTGGTATCCAAAGACTCTAAGAAGTTGTTCCCCTAGGTTATACTGCACCAGTACGCTAATTATGCATGCACTGATCATCGAATTTTTACGACGGTATACCGTTATGGGAAATCGCGTGCAATCTGCGTAATCCGGAGTATCTGAATCGTCTCTTTTCGTTACATGCACACGGAAATGTTGCGTGGGAAAGCTAATAAAGAAGAAAGAGTTTCCTTTCATAAATACCGGGATTGGAGCATAAGAAGTTGATTTTTCTCGATGCAAAAATTTCCTAGTAGCGCTAGGTCGGAAGAAACGACCGAATATATGCATTATTGCATAGTGAACCACTAAAAATCATTATAGAATTACTTGATTAATTAGTGGGCTTCAGCCTCGCCGAGTTCTTATAGTATAGATTATTGATTAATTGAAATCGATCATCTCCAAATTGCGGAAAATTCAGACCATCGAACTTGCCTTACGCATCGATGAAGACCTGTATCTAGAAAAATAACCGATCGACATAGTGGTAAAAAACTTTCACGCTGAAAATCAAAGTCACTGATTAAATTAAGTAGCAATTCCAGTGATGTGATTTTAGCGAATCGATTTAAAAATGCGGTGTAAAAGTATGCCTTCGAAAAGTCAATTCAACTCGTTCTCTACTCTCTAAATTTGGACCAATAATTTAGCTCAACGGAATAAAAACAGGAAACTTTTCACTACTAAATCAGTGAAAGCATTTGCGCGGTGTACATTGAAATTATACAGCGTAAAAGGTGGAAACTCCACTGCTTTAGTAGTGAAAACATCAATCTTTATTATCCATGGGAGTCTTTTTCCGCTGATTTCAATCTAATCACTAATTCCAATTCAGCTTTACTTAGACTTATTTGACGTGGTCCTCTATCTAGATTTCACATTTTATTCATGAGTGAAGTTTTTTTCGAAGAAATGGCTGAATTTCCATTTTTTCAACTTCTCGAACGAAATAAAATTCGTCGTTCATTAGTTTATTTTATATTTCCTTCGATATTTATGCCCCCCTTATAATTGGCCGTGATATAGAGTCTTGAGATTGATTTACCGTGATTAGCTGCCACGGTATATTACTTTCATTTTATTTAATTGACGATAGATCATTGTGTTTTTGCACTACGTGTCCCGCACGGCCAATACGCACATATGCGCCGTATTGTATTCACATCGTATAAAACATTTGCATTTATATCGTATTGTTATATTTCATATACTCCGTTACGAATAAATTTACATCCTTATCCACATTCTATCTCTCTCGTTGGTCCTCTTAATTTCACAGACAGAGCAGGTTAGCGTACCGAGTCCGCGTCGTAATAGCGCGACAATCGATTCGCGCCAAGATAGCGGACGTCGCCGAGCTGTAAAACGCGACGAAGCTGCGGAGCGGAGTTCAAAAAAAAAAAAAAAAAAAAGGAAAGCGAAAGGTATATTTTATTGTTTCGGAGTAACGACGAGAGAGACGCCTCGGACGCAGCCGCGAGGCTCACGGGGCGGGAGGGGGCGGGGAGAGAGGCGCAGGTATTATCGTATCGCGATCGCGCGGGCAGCTTTTTCGACTTTCGCGAAACGATGGAGAAGAGATCGGCTTGAAATACATTTTCCCCGAGCGGAGATCGCAGCTGCGTTCAATCTCTCGCCCCCCCCCCTCCCCCAACACCACCACCACCACCACCACCCCAGCCCGCCCTTTTGAAAGTAACGCGCGTTCGAACATTTCCCTGGAGCCAAAGCGCCGGCACGAAGGCTTGGAAGAAAGAGCGAAAGAGCGAAAGAAAGAATGAAAGAAAGAGAGCCGCGCTGCCCGCATCGTGATGTGGGAAGGGAGGGGGTGGTTTAACAACGCCCCGCAGCCGTCGGCTTTTCAGCGAATTTAACAGAAATACCTATGTGTGTGATTATATATATATATATATATATATATATATATATATATATACATATACACATATATGCATATACGTATACATATATATAATTATTAGAAAGGATATAGGTGCGCGGGAGCGCGCAGCTGCTGCTGCCGCTGCTACTACTCCTATACATATGGAACATGCAGGCGGAACCGTTGCGGCTCTCCCGCGGGCGTCGCGCGGCCCATGATGGGCGCGTGCGGGAGGGGGCGGGGGGTCGCGACTTTTTAGCCTAGGCTTATCGAATCCCACGGGAGGTGGTATCGTTTCGCTCTCCGGCTGCCGCGCACGGTTGGAATCTCGCGGGACACTCCTCTCTGTCCGCCTGTCTCTCTATCTCTCTCGCTCTCTCTCTCTCTCTCACTCGCGGTCGTCCTTCGGTGCATCACAGAGTCGACGAGCTCGGCGCGACGTACGGTCCCGGGAGTTTTATCGCCCCGTCGCTTCGAGTCCTCGCCACGACGACACGGGGAAAAGCATTGGGCCCGGAGAGGCGAATATTCCGCGATTTGGCCGCCTCGGTCAGATCGAGGGGCGGAGACCGCGATTTCTTTCTTGTTTTACACTTTTCTCAGTTTCCTACATACTTTCGAAAGTCTGTGTGAGGATCAAAAGGCCTCTTTGGCCAATATCTGCAAGAATATTGTAATTATTAGGACGCCGGAAATTGAAACTGTCAAAAAGCTTCTCTCGAGCCCCCCCCCCCCATTTAGTACCCAATCTGGTGTTAACTTAGAAACTAATATGTCAAAATATTATTTTATAGAATCTGCGCTGTATAACTTTTTCTGAAGTTTTTATCTTTTTACTTTTATCTATCCTGGAATCGTAAATCAAAGCTCGTGGAAGTATTATTCTGACAAGTGAAGTCGCTTTAATTATTTCTCGTTTCTCTTTCAACTTTCACATGGAATATGGCGAAAGATTAAATA